>QVAJ01000012.1:3872232-3931058 GCA_003546035.1 Mixornis gularis
CTGGGCAGGGGAAAGGAGGGTGCTCCTCTGCTGAACGCAGAGCCAGGAAAGAGGAAGTGCCCCTGGGAGTCCTTGCTTTTAACCCCTTGTGTCCTCAGAGGCGTGTCCAGACTCTCAGTGGCCACCGGAGATGCCAACATCCAATCTGGCCACTGATTGGTTTGACCTGAGTTTCCTGAAAAACCTATTTCCCCTCAAACCACAACATACAGAGAGAAAAAAAAAAAAAAAAGTGTACTCCTAATATTTACAAACCGTTGTGCCATTTTTTACATCATTTCAGAAGGAAAAACTGGGAGTCATTCTCTCAAGGAAGCCAGTTTGTAAACTTTCACCCTGCTGAAGCTTATACATCTGTGTAATGGTTTGTTAACAACAGTGAGATTGAAAAGAATACAATTACTGCCACTAAGTTAGAAACATGTATAAGTTTTAGCAGTCTCGGGACATAATTAAATATGTATTATTTTTCTTTTTTCCGTTAGTGTCAATAAGAAAGTTGAAGATTTTTAAAATGTCATTATCTATGTCTTATCTCACTGAATTTCTACTGTCATGGTGCGATTTTAATAAGTCTAGTGATGCATATTGATAATGTAAATTGAGCATTTTATTAGATTGTTTTCTTTTACAATTTATCTTTTAAAATTCTTTTACTTTTTATGTATGAGAAAATACAGTTTAAAATATCTCAACTAATAAAGTAGCTAGGTAAACTTTAATTATTACTAGTATGAAGATATGCAAAGATTTGTGTACTAGTAGAAAAATATATCATTATTTACCCCTTTTAATTTTTAAAAGAAATCCTAGAAAATTTTGAGGGAACACTTTTCAATGAGTGAAATCATGAATCATGATTTCAATGACTTACTACTAAAATTAACTTTTTTTTTTTTGTGGAGATATTTCCATAGAAAAATCCCAGTGTTATAAAAAGTTAGTGACTAGAAAGTAATCAAGGTAAGAATGATCACTTATTTTCCATATTATCTCTCCTATGGAAGATAATTTATAGGTTTTAGCATGATTTGTCTTTAACTTCAGGGAAATTCTGTGTGAAGGTCCTCCTGAGGTTATTTGCCTTCATCTATTCCTCATATTATAAAAAATTAGTTCTGATAGGATAGACATTATGTAATAGAAAGATAAGTCAGCGGAGTAATAATTGTTAGAATATGATATCTGCTCATTCTCTCTTGAGAACAAAACAAATAAGGGCAGCATTTCTGGAATTTCACATTTGTCATTATTGTATGCTTAATTCAATTTTCGTTATTAAAACTTTTGTTACTTTAACAATGCTTTAAAATCATTAATATTTTTATATTTGTTGACAGATTAATGCTGCTAAAATGGCACAATATTTGTGAATGCTATTATTCAGCCCTTGTGATGACAAAAATCTAAACAAAGTTAATAGGAGACTGACAAGCTCATAAAAAGGACTTTGTTTTTTACAGAGAATTAGATTATATAATATAGCTGTCTGATTCTCCTAAACATTATTCTAGGAGAAACTCAGTAGAAACATATAGAAATGTGAAAGACATTATTCAGGTTATTCTCTTTCCATTTGCACTTGCTGTGGAATCATACTGGATGTTTATACAATGCTCACAGAAACAGAAAGAAAATCTCTCAAAATATAAATTATAGGACTTTAATAAGCCTCATTCAGTAGGGTGTATGAAAAAAAGCAATCAAAGTCAGAAATGTGTTATTTATAATATACAGTGGAAATATTTATTAAATTTCTTGAGGAAATAAATGATATTCCATTTGTTTCAAGCAATACTAAAGTACAAAACTGCAACAGTTTTCCATAATGTCAGGAGTCTCAAGATGACTCTTAACTGAATGCTGCAGAATAGCAGTCTACTCAGCATGACTCATGCTGTCCATATGAAATTATATAAAGAGAAGCTCAACCATAAAATGCTCCTTGGCCTGCAGAGAGAAAAAAAAAAAGGAAGGTTTTGTTTTCTGCATTTTCCTTGCTTCTGAAGAAAGAGGCTGATAATTAAAATACGTTTTTAGTGTAACTACAATGGAATACACACTGCATGGCAATGGAAAAATTACACTGATAATTTGTATTTTTTCTAGCTAATAATGTAAGGGAAATTATACTAATCAAGATAAATTAATACATCAACTCAATGTTTAAATGTAAACACAAAAGGTGGTATCCAATGTACATATAAATAAATATTTGATTGTTTAGAAAATAATGTATATTTCCATAGGTTAAATAGCTTCTTAAATTTGTTGAAAACATCAACATTTTAATAAATAAAGACTGGATAAACGTCCCCAAGTAATATTCCAAGAAGTTTCAACACTTCATTAGTTTTTAAAATTAAAGTCAGTGTTTAAATTGAAACTCACAGTGGCAGCATTTTCTTTTTTATTCCTCATTAACAATTATTCTGGGAGAGTCGTTAAGGCAACAGGACTGGATACCAACTGGACACTTATCAGATACCATCTTCCAAAAGAAGCTGGAAATATTAAGATGTCAWTTGTGTTGTTTCAAACCAAAAGGGCACAATTATAGTTATGTGTCGGAGCAACAAATAATATTTATAGAGGACAGCTTGTTTTTTTATACTTCATTTCAGATTTTTTTTCCTCTGTAACACAAACTCAAATAACCTAAATCCTGGTACTGGTTCTGTTCTTTTCCCAGACTTATCACCAGCAAGCTTGACTGAAATAGCTAAGGACCAAATTAACTACTTAAAATTCCTTCAGTTTTAAAGTTTTCTCAAATTCTTATCCTTATTTAATAGGATACTCTGAGAAAAAAAAAAAAACAAGAAGACTTCTTTATTTCCTCTTCTGCTGAGGACAGTCTGCAGTGGATTGTGTTGTCCTGAGAGTCCTGAGAGGCATCCATCCTTTCAGAGGATTTTATTCTTCAACTGGACCAAGACCTGAACAGCTTTGTCTGACCCCAGAGGGGGCCTTTTAGTTGGCAGAGAAATAGCCTAGAGATCTCCCAGGGTCCATTCCATGATCTGCAAAAAACTCATGGGTCCACAACTTCTCCATGTCAGCACGGAGAATAAAGAGTAACTCTGTACAAAATTTGAGCAATTTATCCTCACTGACAAAGATCTTTTGGATTTAGTGAAGCATCCTTTCAAATCACACTAGGTGAATAAACAAAAATGGCAATGCTTTGGATATTTGATCTTTTTTCATTTGCTGTGGCAGCTGGAATTGGTTGCTTAAGCTCTCACTGGAATAAATCCCCAAGTTTTAAAACGTCAGTGGCATCTCAGCATTCCCTCGTACATCATGTACTCCAGAAGTCAGATATTACATTTTTTTGACACTACTCACACTCTTTTTACCCATAGATATTTTTGACAGCATATTCCACCACAAAAAACAAGCTATATTTGCTGTCATACTAAAGGTATAAGAGAACTTGCATAATATTTATTTGCTTCTCACTGATAAGCATTTATTTGAAGTTTGCCATGCTGTTCCTATTTTCTGTTCTTTTTCTAGTCCCTCTTTACATGTTGTAATTAAAAATCTGGACTTAGCCTGCTGATATTTTATTTAAGAGATTAATGATTATTTTTTGTTATTATTGCAGGTCGGTCATGAGCTGAAGAGACAGAAGGAGTTGATATGAAACTCCTTCTGTATTATATTTGTTTGAAGAGGTGTTTGTAGTTCTGGGCAAAGAAATTGTACCACAGAGAAGTTTTAAGGGTCTGGAAGCTGACAATTACTTTCTGAATTACTGTGCATACCTGTGTGGGCATTTATGTAGCGAGAAACTGGGATATTTTGTATTTCTGCATGATTAAAGGGATTTTTTTATTTTTGCATACCCATCTGATAGAGAACACTGGTCTATTGACATCAGACAAAGAGGCATTCCTGGACAAAATGTATCTTATATAACTGTAACTGCCTGAAAAATGGGAATCTAGTCAAACTATTTGTCTAGGCCTCTTCTCCCTCCCCTTTTAGTCAATAGAGAAATAGATTCTGCTACAGAAAATTCATGCCCTTATCACAGACACACAACCAAGATGAGATAGATTACCTTCTGGGAGTTGCCTCCTTCTCTTGAGTAACTATATGGGGAGGCTACATTTTGAGCTCTGACCAGCCATTTAAATTTTAGATGGCTAGCTGGGTATAAATACACTCTTTACATACATTTTAGATCAGATTTCTGTTTGCAAATGGGAAAATTAAAGACTTGGCAAAGCCATTCCATGATATGGAAGCAAACACTCCTAAAGTATATTAAAAAGAAAACAGTATGGACTGCATTTCCAGCCTTTCATTTGATGCTGAGTCAGTGATCAGCTGGGGTCAAAGAGTCAGCAAATCTCAAGCCTTTAAGACGAGGAGCCTGAGGAGCAGAAGGGCAGGATGGGCTTTAAATGCTTGAACAGTGAATTCAGAGTGTATGAACAAATTTATCAGTATTAAAAGAACAGAGAACTGTGTTGTTGCAGGTCAGCTACATCAGAATCAGTGAAAGAAGTAAACTAATAAGGAACTGTGAAATAGAGTAGCATTATGCTAGTTAATATTTTGTGAAGAGCTGAATAAAATATGGATCTTCCTTGCTAATTTGTATGTCTCTATATTTGGAAACATTAGGCCAGGAAACAGAGGGCTCAGAGCTCTGATGCTCTTCTATTTTACAAGAGTCAGTTTCAGCGAACAAATCTGCAATTTTCTAATATGAATTTTGAATGGTTCCTTGTAATATTGAAACATTCTAATTCCAACGTATTTATAGCTTTAGTCATTATGATTAGACTGCCACTTTTCTACCAATATATGTGCATTTTTTTCCTTAGAATGTGTATTTAGAACACCAGTTTAATGCTTTAGAATAAAAATATCTCATATTTGAATAAAACATGCAGCATAGATTTCCTGGAACTGAGTATATTTTAGACATTTTTAATAACTCTCAATGAATTTACCACAGTAGAAATCTGCTTCTCAAAAGCTCAAACACTAGAATACTCTTGTATTTATCAAATAGTATAATTCATGTCRGTGTGTATTTGAATTTGTCTATTTGACAGATAAAATTTAGGAGATTTTTTGTCTCTAAAAATCAGGTAGGTATAAAAAAATATCTTTCTCTCATTGAACCCATGGGAAACTGTAGAAAATCCATTTTATTAAACAAAACCCAAATGTTCAAAAGTTTCAGTGAGAATGCAAATCTTTGAACGTTATGAGAGAGAGAAAAAAACAAGAAGGTGTACAACGTAGTAAAGCATCTCCCACTCCCGAGTAGGCATCTCTGCATAAAAAAAGAGTTTCAGTTTACCTCTAGACATTTTAGGAAGTTTACCTAGAACTTTCCGTACCTTTCTGACAGTGATTGGCTCAGTGCCAAGAGAGAAGAGCTGGTTGGACCTTATCACTGTTATTCCAATCCTGTACCTCTACTGGCAGCAAAGCAAATTGTCCCTCCTAAAACACTAAGTATTTAGGAAGGAGCACAAAGGAACTAAGGGGTTTTTTGGAGTGTTTCTAGCAGGGTGTCAGATATTTTCTCAGACACCTGTGTGTGGCTTTTCTTTTGTTTTCTGTAAYGTTTGTTATTTTTCATTTATTAAACCATTTACTTTACAAAACACTTCTGAAGAGCAGTCTTGCAAAAAATTATTTTAAGCCATTCTGGAAGGGCTGGACCCTCAGAGACTGATACATTTGCATGTGGTTCATAACACTCTGGCCACATGTTAAAGTGTATCAGTACATCTTTTTAAATTTGTTGTATCTTCCAAAGAGAATTCCTACTTAAATCATAATGTTAAGCTCACTTTAGCAGTCAGTTGGTTTTTATGCCTTTAAAAGCAATACTGTCTACTTTATCTTCTTTACAACTCAATGGCAGGATGGGACCTTAGCCCTACCAATGTCTGAATGCTGTATCCCCAGGGTCTCCAGGGTGAAGAGATTCCTACAGGAGCAGGCGGCCCGATCTGGACATCTAGCACTGGAATTCAACTATTTCCATGTTGGCATCTACATCTGATCCCATCACTCTTGAAGCCCTTTAGCAGTTGGTGTGTGAATGGACACGTGGGTAACCAAGGGCAACCATCAAACCGCAGCCAAAATGCAGAGAGAAGGTTTATTTCATTACCTGGCTAGCACTGCCAGGCAGCAGAGACACCCGGGGACACAGGCTCTGCTCGCTCAGTTCATGGGGACCGCGGTGGACGTGGGGCTCACTGCCAGCCTCGCAATATAAAAGCACTCACACATCTGTGTGAGAGTGTGCTATCTCTCCACAGGATTTCTGCTTCACAAAGCAGGTAGAGGATGGACAACATTAGGTACAATACCTGTAGTTTTCCACACTGATGGTTTTAGCATTCCTAGCTGCAAGGTCACTTTGAGCATACCTGTTCCTTCCTCCTCTTCTGCATTTAACCCTTCTTTCCCAACAGTCAGTGACCAGACACAAGTGTTCTTCAAACATGATTGATTTCACCTTAAATACTTAAATTTGGTGGGAGAAACAAATCCATGAAGCGTCTGCTGCTCTTCGTGGAGAATCAAGGTTACTAGATTTGATAATATATCTGTGCTTAGACAAGTAGACTTGGATGACCCTCCCCGATATTTTACAAGAATTTTGACATAGAGTTACAAGTATACCATACTTGATCTAGAGGGTTTTATCTGGTAGGCACACACATCAATTTCTTCTGGGTTGAATTCAATTTAGTATGAAA
Organism: Mixornis gularis; assembly: GCA_003546035.1. Taxonomy (NCBI): domain Eukaryota; kingdom Metazoa; phylum Chordata; class Aves; order Passeriformes; family Timaliidae; genus Mixornis; species Mixornis gularis. The sequence goes on from QVAJ01000012.1 coordinate 3,878,982, forward strand.
TCTGAGAGAGAAGGTACTGCAGTTTGTAGGGAACTRCTTTAGCAGTTTTTGTCATTTTCACACTTTTTTTTTGAAGAAAAATTGAAGGAGACAGGGAAAAAAAATAAATCAGTTTGGAATGGGTGGGAAGTGCTTAATTCACTTGTGAATGGAAATGCCTAGTTATACTGACTTCAGCATTTTTTTAATATATCTCACTTCAGTATTTATAGTAAAAGACAGATAGTAGAAGCAAAAAATCAAAAGATTTCTTTGAAAATTCGCTTCTTACTCTTTAGAAGAACAAGTCTGGTTGCATGTGAAAACATAAATGGAATACCAATTAGGCGCTGTGTTTCTCTACGTCAATCAGGTCATATTACGTTATATGATTATATGATTGAAGTTTGGGGGGAAAAAATCCCCAAATTTCATGATATCCTCCTTCCACTCTTTGACAAGATTTGTGTTATCCAGATTGATCTCTTGGCAAGCAGCAATTGTCTTAAGTAATTTAATTATGGAGGTGCAGACACAGACAGTTTGGATTAAGACAACATTTAAMAATGCGGTATCTGCTTTGTTGACAAAATTAACAACTCACTGTCAAGCCAGCAGTATCAATTGAATACATTGCCAAGTAAAAGGCTTTCAACTCTTTTTTTCCAAAAGCCACACATATCACTAAATGCAATATACATGGGTACAAGGAAATGTATCCTGTTTGTTTTACTGTAATCGACTTACACTGGTTGTTGTGAAGTATCACACTGCCCTTAGGAACAGAATATAATAGTCCAAATTCAATGTATATCATCTGTGTCTAGTGAAAGCATATTTCATCTCTGATCCTGCAGTGGTATTAGCACTCATGAAACCATATGTTCTTGACCAAGGAATAGAGGGAACTGAAAACTAACACATCAAAAAAGAAATTAGCAATAAACAACATAAATTTTCAGCTCAATGAACTTATTTGTCTCCATAACTCTTGTTCAGCCTAGTGAATGTTACTGTGAAGACAGTATCTGTGTGGATAGAAGGGAAACAGTGTGAGAAAAAGCTGAAGGCAGGAAGATGCATAGGTTAGCAGCAACACAGAGCTACATGTTTCACAGTAAGCTGTGACCTGAGCCAGACTGCTATCCTATTCTTTTTCCTGGTATTCTGAAACCATGGAGAAATAAATTTTGAAGCATGCGTAATACGCTACATTAAAGTGGTAATGTTGCAATATTAAAGGCTCCTTTTTGCATCAGGAATTATTGGGAACTGGGCCAGCTGCTCGCCATCTGAGAGACTAGCAGTGTGCTGCTGATGTACTCCAGCTGCTGCCCCACGGCAGCTCAGACTTGGTGTTTGAGCTTCTGTTGGTGTCTGAGGACTCCAGAAGCTGAAATAGAAACATTGGTCTTAAGCACATGTCAAGAATAAGTTTTGAAATTGTTTGTTAAATTTTGGTCAAGGATCATGAGAGGATGTGAAAGTACAGTAGATGTTAAGGTTTCTTCAGGCTTAGACCCCAGGAAACAAGTCATTAACAGTGACCAGTCTTGTTAGACCCATTGTGATTCACAAAGCACTGTCATATGGTGGTAATTTTTCTAGTAGCAGGAGGAAATGTTTTTAATGAATTTGCAAGGTCTCAAGACTAAGGGTTAGTTGTAAGTGATTTTTCTATTTCTATGGCTACTTTTATTTACTTTTGTTTAACTTTGTATGATACCATCATGGTTTTACAATTCTAACAATGTTGTACAAATACTGGTATGTTAGAATGGTAGAGGGCTTGAGAAATGATGCATTGCATAGACTTACAGAACATCAGGAAAAGAGATGGAAGGCAAAAGTGTATTTTTATCCACTTCCATTATGTTGTTTTTGCTGCTAAAAATTCAAAATGTATTATTTCAATATCTGAAATGATTACAACTTGACTAACTATGATTCTTGGATTAGGCTGTAAAGACATCAATTATGCTAACAATAAATTATTGACTTAATATATAGGGCATGCCTTTTTTTTTCATATACAATGTTATGAGCATGAAACTATTTATTCCTGGCTAATTGCCTATGAATCAGAAATTTCCATGGAGGAAATGAATAATTCTCCCAAGCTGGAATGAACTGTACTTGTTAACTTTTCAGTAACAAGCATTAAGCATTGAAACAGTCTCTTTTTCTCCAGAATAAAGATGGTAAGATCAATCGTCCCTATATTATTCACTCACTACTAGATCAGTTTCTTTGTGCTCGGCCTTTGCTGCACTCCAATATTGTTAAGGCATATTGAAATGAACTGAAAAGTAGGAAAAAAAAAAGTAATCTATTCAGGGCCCTGACTCTATATCGAAGCAATTGTCTTAGTAATTTAAATGCATGTATAAGAAGATATGTATATAGAGGATATCTATATACATATTGGATATGTATATAGAGAGTATATGCATAAATGTATATTTTCAGACTTCCCCTCCCCACCTCCACTTTTTTTTTTTTTTGTTAATACTGCTCAATTTTTCCTCCTGATTTGAATTTTTGGCCTGAGAGAAGAATAAATTGCATTTTTTCTTATAGGAAAGAAACAGTTCCTAGATAGAGTGTTACAAGAACAGACAAAAAAAGGTCAGTGAAAATGCACGAGATATTACAATTACAATTTTCGTTCTTTTTTTTTCAAAAGAAACACATTTTAATGAACCATCTACATGCTCTTGAAAAAAAGGGTATGAATTTCAGGTTTTCGGCTCCTCCACCTTTATATATTTTCCTGGCTCCTTTCTGCTTCTTTTAAAAATGTCCCTGCTTGTCCGTGTCAGAAGAATCACCATCTCAGTGTCTGTTGGCAAAAAGACTCTCAGTGTAAAATACTTGGTGGTTAGGTTTCTTAAAGAAATTTTCCTTGCATTTGCCCTCATGGAAATGGCAAACAGGCCTTGATTAAGAGACAAAAGGTGTAGCCGATGCCTTGGTGCACTGTTGGAATGGTTTTAGGGGAGGGAGGGGGGGACTGCTGTGGGTTTTGGCAGTTTCTTAGCTGGGGGTGGTTCGGTCTTTGCCCAGCTTGTAGGGCAGATGGGTTTTGGTGCTGGACTTTCTCCTGCCCAGAGGACTTTCTGCTATTGCTGAACCTTCCTTGCTGTTTCTCCTTACCCATGGTGGGCTGCTGCTTGTGGGAGCAACCATTGGACTATGACTTTTGGGCACCAGCCCTTGCTGGGAGAGACCCTCACCATCTACGTGGGTGCCTCAGAGGAAAACCTGGCCACCCACCTCTTCCCTCTCTCTGTAATGGAAACACTAAGAGAAAAAAATGATGTAAAACCCTATGGAAGCGCACATTCAAGTAATAGTAAAGTAAAAAGCTTGACATGAAATAAGCAGACTTTGTGGCAAATAGAACAGACTCATCTATTCTGTTTTCAAAATTTACTACTTTTGTGTGCTTTTCTACAATCTTTTAATGAATGTATGAATCCTGATGCCAATAATTTCAAGCTATATTTAAAAATATTGTTGTTTCAACAATCGTAGTTTTGAAGCAAGCTTTGTGGCACCAACTGAAACTCTAAACATTTAGAAGATATCTCTTGTTATCAAAACAAAAACTTGTGGTTCTTTTGGTTATAATTTATGATTAATAACTTCTCTGTGTGTATGCCTTTAACTGTCAGTGCTGCATCTCTCTGTCTTTGGGTATTTGTTCAAACATAGATTTTTACATGCATGATAGCACTATTTTCTGTCTCTCGAATATAATCTTTATTAAGCTGCCAAATCCATTTATTTTCAATCATGTTTTAGAGGCAAAATAATACATGACTGGAAAATTTTAATGCATTAAAATCTATTGTGAGTCACAGAGCATTTTACTAAATATATATGAACTTTCATTTTTTTCTACCAACAAAAATTCATCCTGTTCAATGCTTTAGGGTCAATTATCTATATGKCATAAGAAAATACCTGATTAACTGGACTACTATTTATGAGAGACCACAAAGGAATTAGGATATATTGTGTTTCTACCATATGGAATTAACTTGAAATCATGATAATAGCAACCACACTTTAAGTGGCTGCTGTGGTATGTCATAGAACAGCTTATTTGCTAGTAACTAATCAAGGGAAAGACATATGGTCTTGTGTAAAGAAAGAGTAACTAGTAAAAAATAAAAATAAACTGTGCTCAAGCCTCTACTTAGCAAAAATCCTAATGAAATTGGTTATTACCTTTAATAATATTTTTTATAACCCCAAAAAATGTTGTATTGGATTTCTGCAACAAGGGACCTATGCAGGGGTGGTGTTTGTGAGAAGAGATCAGGAACTGCCCCAGTGTCGGACAAAAACAGTTCCAACCAATCCCCACTGTTGCCCAAAGCTGAAACCATCAGCAACACTGGTGGTGCCTCTGTGATAACACAGCTCAGACATAGTGAAAACCAGCATGCAGCAGCTGGGAGAGATGAGTGAGAAAATGTCAGGGAAACGTTCCTGCAGAAACTGAGATCAGAGACGAAGGAGAGGACTTCTTCCCCCACACACCCGAACAGAGATTCCTCTACAGCCCATCGAGGAGAACATAGTGAAGGAGTCTCCCTGCAGCCATGGAGGACCAGGACAGAGGGAATTTTCACCCTGCAGACCCTGTAAGGCACCACAACAGAATAAGTAGCTGTGCCCTGAAAAAAGCTGCAACCCATAGAGGGCCCACACTGGAGCAGTGTCCTGGCAAAAGCTTCAACCTATAGCAAGCACCGCATACAGGAATATGTTTTCTGGCAGGAAACACAGCCCATGGAGGACCCACACTGAATTAATCTGTCCCTGAAGGACTCTTTCCCAAGGAAAGGGCTCACATTGAGGAGCTCACAAAGATCTAGATCCTTTGGGAAAAACCAAATCATGTTGTTGAAGAACAGCGAGGGGAAGAAGGAACAGTAAAAGTGAAATGGTTTGTACTGGTTGCAACAACACTGATATTCAGGAACACTGTGTGGTGAAATAAAGGTGATTCTCACTTAATACTACTTTTGAAGGACACAATTATTCTTAACTTTGTAGGAATCTCATAACTGAATTTTTATAGAATTTCTTTTAAACACTTATCTGAAATTAATATTTAATTTTGACCTTAAGCAGATAATCAAAATACTGAAAACTTAGACATGCAAATGTAAAGAATTTTGATCTTAATAAGGAACATGGTCTCCAGCAAGATTACATTCCTTGTGATATAAATAAGAATGATACTTGCAAGTTATACAGGAGAGTGTATAGCTAATTAGGACAACACTGAAATGCATTGCAGTTCTCAAGACAGGTTTGTTACATCCTCGTTCAATCCGTACATGATTTTGTGAAGTAGAGAGTGAGTATTGGTGAATTTAGTCCATATATCCTGATTAGATTTTCACAATTTGGCCCTGGTTGAATGATTTTAAGGTGCTACTTTAGTGGAGAGACCTGTGAAAAACCCTGAGATCTATAATTACATCTGAAAGGGGCATATGGATGCATATTTTGTGCATCTTCTTACAAATAAAATGTTTCAGTTAATCTTCATCAGATGAAGAAAATGTTTGAATATTCTAAAAAGCTCTAGCATTCATTAATTCTTGGCTATTCTGACTCCAAATTCTGAGAGCTAGTCATCAAGTTACAGTGAGTTTGCATTTGTTTCTAAGTGGCAATCAAAGTGGAAGGCATGCACTGAATCTAAAAAATCTAAGGCTGCCTGTTTTGTCACGCTTTGGTACAAAAAGGGGGATCAACAAGCACTGAGCTGTGAAATTTTGGAACTTCTCAAATTAACTAACCTATGCATTTCTGGTCTTTGACTGGTGATGGTTTGAGGGGATTGGGATTTGGTTGTTGGGGTTTTCTGATTTTTTTTTTTAAAACAAATCAATATAATTTGCATTTTAAACTTTTAAAATATCTGTAATACTTTCATAGTACTTAGAGTTCTGGATATGCATAGTTCCTCCTTGAAGGAGTACTCCAGCTGTGTGATGAATCACTGGCAATTTACATCACGATAAGGAAAAATCTGAGATCACAGAATTTTTCTGCTCCTAGTTATTGATTCAAAATAGCTTAATGCCAGATATAAAAAAATCTTCAGGAACAGAACAAAATGCTAATGTTTTTAATGCAGTTGCCATTACAGTATTATTTTCAATAACATCAGCTACTTAGAGTCTCTATTTTGTTTAATAAACCAGAGAAAGAATAGTTTTTAGTCTTATGGAAAGTTTCAGATACCTKCCACACCATATTTAAAATAAATAATGTTTAAAGGTGTAACTGAAGCTGTGAATATTGTTGAATGATCAAATAGTGTGATTTCTGGAATTTTAAATCCTGCATAGAAACAATGAATTTGAGAGTTCATTGGTAGCCACAATCTTTTTCTTTTCCTTATAAAACTTGTTTGCTATTTACATTAGTATTCAGGCTTTCTCAGAAAGCATGAAAATATTGTCAAGAAACAATAGAATAGTCTTGAGAAAATAGTGGAATCTTATAGGTATTTGAAAAAGGAGATGGTGCCTACATGACAAAGAGTAACAAAATATGAACTTTATTACAGTGTTGGTAAGGAGCTCAGAATTCACTCAAATAACACAAAAGTATCAGAAAAGAGATTTCTATAGATAATACACTTTTTTAAAAAAATATATATGAATATAATATGAATACAACAAATGCAAGCAGTCTGAATATTGTCTGAGGAAGAGGAGAAGGGATTTCAAAAGGTGTATTTACAAAATTGCTTATTTCTTTCTTAAAAGCTGGACTACTGAACAAAAACAACAATTCAAAGAACATGCTAGAAAATGAACTTCCTAGATAGTTACAATAGATACTAGCAATTTTTGTAAGTAGCATTTCTTTCTTTAAATTCTTTTAGGTAGAGTCACTTGTATCAGTATTTTTTGAAGAATGCATGTTTCCCCTACAGGAGTACTCTCATTCCTACAATTTTTCGGTTTCTCCAGATGACATCCATGTCTTTTACTGCAAATGCTGACGGTTTACTATAAACTGAAGAAGCACTGAATGGAAAATAAAATAAACCAAAAACCTCCACCAAAACCCAACCCATAAAAAACATTGCCRTTGTTGCATAAATGCTTATTTTCAAATTGTAGTCTTAAATCAGTTACAAAATTAACATAGTAGACATCATCATACGAAGATTACATATAAACATGATTTCATAACAGCATGTGATGAAAATTATTTATACTGGCTATTCCTTGATATTTTGATATTAGTTATTCCTTAAATCGGTGCAGGTTCGTGAATCTACTTAAAGGAATAACATAAGGGCATAATTACAGAAATATTTGTACTAGTCCTCATATGTGTATATAAGTATATATTTAAACTGCATCAAATCAGGTCAACATATATGTAATCTGCATTCTGTCTTTGTTATTTCTCAGTGTACATATATTAAAAGTTGTAAGTATGCTTGTGCAGTCTGCAGCAATGCCCACAATTCTTATTCCTATGCTTAAGACACCCTTTTTACCAAGATACTTTAGAAACTTCATGTTTTTAAAAATCTTGAAATCTGATGAATGCAAACAAACAAACAAACCTCAAAATACAGTGTTTTATTACTTTAATTAACCAACAAGATTTTAATTTACTCCAGCTACACTACTTAGAAAGCTTGCTTATGACTGTAACACAAATATTTCATGCTGTCTACATCCCTGACCTATATTTAATGTTATGCATATCCAAATATTAATGTTGGCAATTATCTTTTTTACTTGCAAACACCATATTATTTAGAGTTTCAGTGTAGTGACAAGACACAAATGCCACCCTCCTTGACTGACATGCTTGCAATGCTACCTGTCAAAAAAGATGATTGATGGAAGGAAAAAGAAACAGATTTATTTTACCTGAATGACAAACAAGAATAAGTTGACAAGGTGTGTCACTGACAGAGCTTTAATCCATCAGAAATATAAACGCATCTCTTAATTTATATATGCTAAAAATAATTTTATTTTTATTTCTGTCTCTCTTTCTTTTACTGGGGGCCTATGTACTTTTGGCATTTCTACAAATAAATTATTTTGTTGATTATTTGACAGACTATTTGAAATAAATTACATCAAATTTACAAGAGGTGTCTCAGGTGTTTTTTAGGGTTTTTTTAACTTGTTAAAGTAAAACATACACATCATGAAGTTGCAAATTCTCAAAAGGCTTATGTTTTTAGTTGTTGCCACTTTTTCAACATGTATTGAAACATCTCTTTTAAAATACTCTGTATGAAAGAGTTGTTTCTCTTTGAGTAGTAGCACAAAGATTTTCTAGACCTAGGAAGAGGTGTGGTAATGCTGCAGTTCATAAATTCACCATTAGATTGGACATGTAGATATGTACTCATTTTTTACTCTGTCTGCAAAGTGGCCCTGTGGCTGTGAGCTACAACCCTTAACCAAGATTTATATTCATTGTATTGCAGTAGGAAGAGCATGGAACAACTGACTCTGAGACAAGTATTAGTCATATTTATTTCTGTCTTTACACACGTATATTTTATATATATAGAATATGTGTGTGTATGTGCATGTGTATCAGTATATCTCCTCATAATTGTTATCTATGGTCATTAAGTCCCATTCCCCACAGGTTTTTTTTTTTTGACCAGAATTTAATATTCTGATATTCTTTCCATGGCGAATAATATGTAAGTACTTTGGTGGATTTATAGAAAGATTTAAATATCAAATATTCATAGACTCCTATGCATAAACATACTATGTTATAACTGAGAGAAAGATACCCTGATACATCTAAAATTACTATGACTGAAAAGGTTTTGCATCTTGAGAAAAGGGGCTTTGTCTACACATCTGAGAAAATAGTTTTTCCATAGTAGAATAATGTCATGGAATCATAGAATCTTTGAAAACTGGAGGGACCTTTTGGGTTGGAAAGGACTTGTAGAAGCTTAGAAGAGAGGCTTTTTCTAACAAGGTCTAGAAGAATGTGATGTGCATGAAAACTCATTTGCATAGAAAGCAAGATACTCCAGGGTGAAGAAAACTTGTCTATAAATAGAAATCCCCAGAAAATCCAGGTGTGTGCCCCCGAGACTCTGGACCCCACAACAGGTCAATAGATGTTGGAGTCGGTACTGGTGAAATTCCTTTCTTCTTTTTCTACTCTTTGTTCTCTCCCTCTCTCTAATCTCTCTCTTTTCTCTCCCTCTTATCCCTTTCTCAAAATTCTTTGCTGTGTGTTTCTATCAGAAGATAGGGGACTAATTAATACAAATTAGTATTAACTGTAAGTTTTTGTGGACTCCGACTTCTATTTTTCCTTTGGCTTGGATCAATCTTGGGTGGTCCCTTCTTCCCAAGGGTTGAACACCACAAGAACTTAAAGATCATCTAGTTGAACAGACACAAACACACAAAAACAAACACAAACTACCGAGGGCAGGTGTGCCACCCACCAGGGCAGGTTGCTCAGGGTCCTTTCCAACCCCATCTTGAACAATGAGCCATGAGTTAATACTTCATTATCAGAGCATTATCATACAATATATGGATAAAAAGTAGAAGATCGAATTGGACATAAGAGTAAAGCAGACATCAGCAAGTGTAGAGCACAAAATATAAATACCAAGTAAGGAGTAAAGTAAAAATGGTCTGAAAATAGAAACAAACCCCAAAGATTATGGAGGAAGTTTAAATACAAACAACGGAAAATAATAAATATATTGTGTGGAATCTAAGATACAAAGTGGGAAGAGTTGCTAATGGGGAAAATTTTTCTGAGTTTTGAATCCTTGCCTATTTTATAATCTTTTTATTTATTTCTATGTTTAAAATAAAATGGGACAATTCCATTTTCATGTGTGTTTTGAAACCTAGTATCTTTGAATGGGAATAACAGGAGCACATCCAGCTCTATACGTATAGTCCCTCTGTGATGTAATTATATAGCAGGTGTGTACTGTAATGATTTAGGAGAACGTTTATACACCAAAACTCTTAAAAATGTAACAAGAAAAACCTCACAACTGGCCACTCAGAATTTGATAAAGACAAATAGATTAATAATCTCTCAAAACCCAGGTCCAGAGTCACCCGTATTCTTTTAAAGAGAACCCTTTTCATATCTCCATAGAATAATTAGCAGTTTGTCCAGCATTTTTCTTAGTGGGAATATCACAGCTCACAAAGCCGTTAATAGCATCCTCTGCAGCTCATGAGTTTTCCCTAGAGGACTTGCATCAAAGTGCTGAGCAAACTTAATGATACAAAGTTTGAGATATGAAGAAATCATAGCTTCAGCTATTCTGGATTCAGGTTGTATCAGCAAAAATACATCTGAATAGATACACAATTTAAAAAAAAAGTATTAAATTCACTTTTATTCATGTAACTTTGCTAATACAATAAAAGAAGAACAACATTTATATTTGTAACACGTGCTTATCAAATCCGTGTCATGTTTGCTTTGGCTTTGTAAAACTTTCTAGACTATGTAGAATTTTCCAGAATTTAGATGAGATCCTTAGTCCAGTACACTTTATATTAGTGCAACTGTTACCACTAATGTCAGCTCAGTGCTTGTTCTGCAACATTTGGATGCATTATTTTGAGGCATTAAAAAGACCAAAAACCTTAGGTAGAACTTTTAATAGGCATCACTACTTTTTTCAAGTTTAATGATATAATATTGAATTTGAGATTTGCAAGGAAAATAAAACAAAACTTAACAAGTACACTTGACAGGGGGTTTTTTTGGTGGGTTGTTTGTTTGTTTGTTTGTTTTGTTTTGGTGTTTTTGGCTTTTTTGTGTTTGTGGTTTTTTTAATTGGGGAGAGGTTTGAGGTTGTTAATTTTTTTTWATTTGTTTCTTTTTTTTGTAGGAGATTTTACAGAATGACAGATTCTGCAAATGGGATTACTTTTCCAATGAATTTATGATTGTTTCCAAAGAATTTGGTTTTTTTCATGCACAATCTGTTGTACCATTTTGGTTTAAACTGAAAAACACAAAAATAATGATTTTAAGGAGACTGTGTGGTACATGTAAGTGTCTAATTACATATATTTAGAAAATCTCTGAGTCAGTTTTTGAGCCAGTGAAGATTTACGGTCAAATTATTAGTCAGTCTGTCCCAAACTTAGATGTACTGGTACCATAAGGCTTTAAGCTGTCTGAGAGCAAGCAGAGAATAAGGATACACCCAGACCTTGTACATATAATTTCACTTATATATATGATGAATGAAGCAGAATTCAAATTTTGAGAGCAGCTAGCTTGAAGTACAGCAGTCCATCACTTCACATAGGGTTAATGTTGGCTAACTTTTCTAGTCTAAAATATAGCAGTMGTGTCAAAGCCCTTTATTTAAACTTTTGGTATAATCTATGTGACAGCCAAAAGTAAAAATATCATCCAAATTTTGAGACTATGTTTGTTCTGGACTCCTTGCCATAGAGGTGAAGAAAATTAGCTGAACTAAATAATGTACCTCATAAAACACTCAGGAGGATAAAAGGATCTTCTAACTGCATATTCTGGCAACTGCTCCTTTGTAGAAGGGGCTCCTCATCAGTCTGGCACCTCATTTGGATCAAACACAGCTCTCATGTGCATCATCTCTCTAGCAGCAACTTTGTTGGGGCAGTTTATGATATTTTCAGTTAATGAAAATTGTAAAGAATTATGTATTGTTTTATATAGCTGGCATAAAGTTTAGTTGCCTTTTAAATACAGATCAGAAGAGAGATTTAAAAACTCTACAACTTGAAGTACTTTCTACCTTATGCCTTGAAGTAGGAATTAACGGTCAGAATTTTGAGAAAGGTTCACAATGCACATACCTGGAACAACGCTTGAATTTTATTTCCAAAACACAGAGCAATGTGGTCACATGAGACTTTCATCCTCCTCAGCCCTGGGCTAAACATTCAAGTTGAGAAACTGGAATTGTGTTGATATAAAATTACATTTATTTTTAGGAACAACGCTCTCTTCAGGGCATTAAATCTTGGCTGTGATGGCAAATGCACCCTTATTTGATGTTGATAAAGACATACAAGTGCTTTTATTTTCCTAATGCGTGGTGAAGGTTTTCTGGTTCATCCACAGTTCTGCTATCCTAGGGGACACAGCCAGAAGCACGCAGAACTGCTGGAGCAGCACTGGGCTAAGAGTCTTGCTGCCTGAAATACGTGGTGAAGGCTAGACCTTGTTCTCTCTTTAAAAAGAATTAGAAAAGCAAACAGCTTATTCCTGTTGGATTTGAATGGAAAAAGGAAGATCTGGAGTAAAACCCACAGTACTTAACCTTTCAACATAGAAAATGATATGAAATTTTCAAACAAGAGCATTTTTTTAATTGCTTAAATGTCAAAACAAGTAAATTTCACAGTAGTTGAAAGATATTATGAAGCTAATTTCTAATAAAATGTCTAACTGGGATTTTTGAGGCAAGTCATAAACAGTTTACATCCAAAATAACAACAAAACAATTATAATGAAATTACAATTAGCTGATATTTGGAAGATGTTGCATTTGCTATTCAATTTATTTCAGGTCATCTTTATAATTAAAATCTTTTCATAAAATTTAAAGACGTACTAGGATGTAATAATAATTTTAATTTATATTTTATAATCACCCAAGGATAATTTTGTTCTTGACTATGGCATTTTTCAGGCAAAGATAATAACAAAAATCTACCGAGGTTTCCCAACCCTACGGAATCAGAGCAGACAGCTGGTCTTGGTGATAGATGGCAACAGTAGCTGAATAATAGGTAGATGCAGTGTGGTTTATGGGAGCTGCTTGAGAGGAGAGAAAAGCCTGTGTCTCCCTTCTGCTCTGGAACATTCAGATGACAAACACATGAATTCTGATGCCACAAAATAGGCAGAAATTGAGGAAAATTTCTACTGAGCATCTGTGACTGCAAATCCACAGTCCAGTGTATTTGCAGAAGAACATGAAGTTAAAAAAAATCCTTCTATTGAAACACAGTGACAGAATGATGACTTTTTGATTGATATCAATATGCAGTACTGATCTTTTTTTCCTAAGACCTTTTAAGAATTTTCCTAATCTGTTCCAAGGGATATTCATATAAACCAGGTGCACGTGTGCATATAAACCAGGTTCACCTGATTTAAAATTAGTTTTTCAGAAACTTGTAGATTTATACAGACAGTTATGTCAGGATTGATTTGCTGGTGAAAAAAAAGTCTCCTCCAGCCATTTGAAAAAGCTCAGAGTATCCTAGTCATCTCCACAGTTCTGGCAGATCCAAGACAAAATAAAAACTAGGGGACCTAGAGCCCTGCCTGGGTATCAGTCATAGGCCCCACAGGGCCTAAAATGATATTGCAAATGTGTTTAGGCAACTAAATCTAGATCCAGATTTCACAGCTGGTGAATAGGGTGATATTGTAATTTACAGAAATTTATTTATTCTATGTAGTTTGGGTACCTATTTTAGGATGACATACATTTCTGGAGATATCTATATCTTTGTTAATGAAACTGGCCAACAAATTAAAACAAGGGTTTTGATTCAGCCCAGTACTAGACACCTCAGCAGAGCCTTCTACCTCCTTGCTGAAGCATGAGATATTATTCTACCCAATCTTGACAAGATAGTATCTTGCCTTGAGGTCAAGGCCACTGAGACATGTTATTGTAGTCAGAGCTGTGAGATTTAACAATAAAAAGGAGCTTTTCTGATTTGTTTATAAGTTCCAAGAAGAAGGAATTTTTTAGTCCTCTTGATCACAATAAAATACAAAAGAGGATTTAGCTGAATGAACATGAGTCTATTTAGGAAGAGTATGCCAAACTTTACTAACTATATTGATTGATTTGTATTCATTACAATTTGTGTTTAGATATGGGCTTCACATGTACCCAGGTACTACTGCTTATACTGAAATACAGATATATAAGAATAGATCCCAACTTTGCTTTAAATGTTGAGCACATTATAGGTTTGTTATTCTGCCACTATGAAGTGGATTAGAACAAAATCTAAATGCTGGTTCTTGTAATTCTTAGGTCTTACTTGAGCTCTACATCAGCTTTATGTTTTTGACAGGTGGTTCTGCAAGATTTCAACTTTTGATTCAGACAAGTGCAAAGGAAAATAAAACATTACTGTTTCTAATAGTGACACTATTTCACTAGTTGTAGATGCTGAATGAAAGAATTTTCCATTAAACAGATTCTAGAATTCATCTGCAGATTACAAAACCAAGGCTGGGCCTTGTCAGTACGTTTCCAATAAATTGAATCAACAGCTGCTCCAGAAGTACTCACTAGTGGCTTTTCCTGATATTTGACAAGACAAATTCAAGTCAATATAACATATTTAAAGTAAAAGGTCTCAAATAAAATCCAAATAAAATCATGTTATTTGTCATAAATTTACCAGCATTACTACTGTTGGAAGAAACCACTTCCTCCCCTGACCTTTTGATATCAGATGATTTTTTGCATTGTGTTCATGAGACAGYGAGTCCCTCCAAGACTCTCAACACTGTGGAAAACATGCTGAAAAGTAAAACAGGTTTCCCAGAGTGGTAAAGCCTTTGACAGCAAGCTAAGCAATGCTGTGGCTTTGTCTGTTCATCTTAATCCAACTCGATTGATGCCATAATAGATTAAAATGCAATCAAAAACATTTGGTCATAACAAGAAAAATAAACAATGCAGAGCTTTAAATATTAATATCAATACTAATACTACTAATACAAACAAACAAGAAAGACACAGACCAAAAAAAACCAAACCAAATGTGACACAATTACATGCAAAGTGACAAAATATMTATGCATAGCTGTTTTAATATTATATCAGGAAGATTTAATTTACCTTATCTTCCTAATTTACCATTGTTCTCCTGCTAAAGATGATACTAGAGGTTTCATAATTTTCTTTATCTCTTATGAAAAGGTTATATCTGATCACTAGATTGTACATTTGGTCTTGCCTGTGAGCTACAGAATCTGATAGGAAATGCTTTGTGTAACACTTTATAAAAGTTATGTACAGAATATACCGTAATAAAGATAACTTTATCAAATTTCTAGATTCCAAATAATTAAAGTGTCCAGAAAGCTTTAATATGTCTTTTAAAACTCATCCTATTTCTTCCTTTTCCAGGTGAAAATTGATCTTGAGAGGCTTGAGGGGCGGGCCCATGTGAACCTCATGAAGTTCAGTGGGGCCAAGTACAAGGTCCTGTGCCTGGTCCAGGTCAATCAGTCTCCAATGTCAATACAGATTGGAACTGAATCGATAAGGAGCAGCCCTGAGTAGGGGGATTTTGGGGATAATAGTGGTTGAAAAATAGGACACGAGACAACATGATAGGTTTGCATCCCAAAACCACCTAAATCCTGTCTTGCATCAAAAGAAGGTTGGCCAGCAGGTTAAGGCAGGTGATTCTCTCCTTCTACTGTGCTCTAAAGAGACCTGCTGTGCCCAGGTCTGGCATTCACAGCCAAAGAAAGTCATGGACCCTCTCCAGTGAACACAGGCTGAGAGAGTTRGGGCAGGAAAAGRGAAGGCTTCAGGGAAGATTTAATGCGGCCTCTCAGTATACAAAGGGGGCTTCTAAAACGAGAAGGTACCTTTTTGGAAAAGACTGTAGTGACAGAACAAGGGTCAACACTTTTAAACTGAAAGAGAGAAGGGTTACACTGGACAACCCAAATCATTCTATAATTCTATGAGTCCATGGCAATCTTGTAACTTGATTGAAATGAAAGGTTTTTCCTCTTCCTTAGACATGAAAAAATAGTTTTGGTCTAGATTTAGGAAACAATTTAAACATTGCCAAAATATTCAATGGCATTTTCGCTGTACTCATGATGTTCACAAATATTTAACAGAGAGTAACCTCAAGAAGAGAAGTTAGAAGCAGGAAAGGATGGGTGCCAGGTCAATGCATACTCATAGGGTTTTACAGTTGCTTTTAAAGAGTAAAGTTTAAGCACTAAAGGTAGTCTCCTGCACTTAACATTACAACTACTTTCCTCAAGGAGAGATTAAAACCCTATTCTTGCTGTTGCTTTAAATATTCTGGTTTAGAATAATTTTGTGGAATTTTTTTCTTTGCTGGTTTTTAACACAAATTTAAAACACTGAAATAGGAAAACTGTGCATTCTTAATATCTCACCTGCATGCCCTGTATTGCAGTAATTTATCATATTAAAGTGTACATTGATTTAGGCACAAGTCAAATCACTTTTGGTGAGGGAACCTTGGAATGCCTTTTAATGCCATTCCAAGGAGGCTACATATGACTACTGCAAACTACCTTTTTTTCTGTCTCAGAAGTAGCCCACAGACCTCTTACTGATATAAGGAAAACAASTGGAAATTTATAATTACATAAGAAAATAAAATAATTTTGATTTAGAAAATAGGATATTTTAGAATAGTGCTCAGTAGATGTCAAAAATGTACATGTAAACCTAGTTTACACATAATAAAGCACTCTCTGAATTGTCATTATGTACTGGCATGTATGTATATATATTTAGAAACACATCATGGTATTACCACTGCTTGTTAGTGTCACTTTGGACATTATTATCTGTCATGCCAAATGACAGTTTGGATTTCARTGTTTGCAAAAGAAGAAAATGATAYTTGGATCCTACCTGGGAATGGAAGCTATGTTGATTTTGAGGCCTCCTTTGTGGAAATACCTGTTAAAACACTGGGATGCATTTGGCAGATTTTCAGCTGAAACATCAGACAAGATGTCTAATGCCTGTTCCATTTCCTGGGAAAAAGGCCATTTCGTGGCACAGGCCATTCCTCATGTTGTCGTTGACAGTCCTGTCTTTGTCACCTCACTCCAAAAACCACAGTGAAACTATAAGGGATGTTATGCACCTTTATGTCCAGTCAGCAGCTGGGTTTGTATTTCTACTGGATGGACGATGAGGCAGAGCAATGTTGTGAGTAAACCTTGCCTCCTTTCTGATCATTTTGGCTTGTCTGCTGTGTTCTCCTGCTATCATATTAAAGACAGCTATGTCCACATGAGCTAACGCCTCATTCACAACATTTTCTAAAGTCTGCTCTGTCTCATGGGTTTGTTTGTATTGATTTATTGGACTCTGGATAACAACATAGCCTTTCTGATGTGAGGTGAATAAGTAACTAGAGTTATTCTTTTGTGCTTAGGACTAAGTCTCTCAGAAACAGTAACGGGAGCTGGAAAAGTCACTTAGGTTATTACTCAAATCCCATTAAAAAACACTGGATGACATATTTAATGTCAAAATTAGTAGATAACTGATTCATATGTTGCAAATAATTTATCTGAAGTGCAATTGATCCTGATTGCTACTGATTCTGATGTGTTTATGAGATTACTTAGCTATTCCCTGGTACCCCCTGTGATCATATAAAGTATATGGCCACCTTTATCAAATTTACTGAGTGAAATTATAGAAATTACCCCAAATAAATTTGAAATAGCAAATAGAAACCAACTTTTCATGTGTGCATGTTGTCACGTTTCCAGAATTTCCCTTGCAGTCAAAAGCAATAACAGTGTGTGTTCTGATGAAAGAGTATGATAGTCAAACATATAGAACTGTGTCTACATACAATAAATGTGATTTTTGCAATAAATAAAACACAGTTTTGCAATAAATAAAAGACAAAACTTTCTTTTTTCTCTTAGAGTTCTGTTTGACAGCTTTGTTCCTAAAGGGTCACAGCTCAAAACCAGTGAATTTTGATCAAACAACTTTATTCAGACCTATATTTATACTTCAGAAAGATGAAAAGGGCAGGATTATAYACATTATATCTACCTTTGTGGCATTAGCATTAGCTCAATACACTCCTATGTAAAAAGACCATTGACAGTGATTGTGGGTTGACTATTTTGGCCTTGGAGTAAAAAAAATATTGTTATGAAAATGCAGTTCAGTTTTTGAGGATGATGCACAYGAATCACAAACAAACAATAAACTAATAAATACTTATTTATACACATGTTATAAATAATAGGTGTATGTAAAATAGGAAATTATATAAGGGTTAAGAAGAGATTATATAACTACAGATATGGATATAGACTTTTTCAGATATATGGAAGAAATAAAAAAAGGATCTGTTCATATACTAACCAGTAAAACAAGATAAATACTGTTGCTTCYTTCTGTTGGATTTTTTATTATTTCAAAACCTGTTTTACATTTAATCTATTGCTAGCATTTTGTSTCTGCATATAATATTTCACAAGCACTACAGTAGTGAAGCAGCAAAACTGACACCTAGACAGCATRGTACTAAAATGTGTAACCATTTCTAGAAAGCTGTGTATGGTATGTCACAACACAGTCAACCTGCATTAGCTTAGTAAATCTGTGCTACATCACTGAACATTAGCTCCAGTTCATCCATTGTGGTGCAGAGATTGCTTATTGTGTTCCCAGGGCTCTTTTATATGAAAGAGCAATAGTGCTGCCTGCCAAAAYGGTCTTGCCCTGTCAGAGTAGTTTTAATTGAGCTGAGCCTTAGGACCCTGCCCAGTGCTGTTGCAGGAGCTGAGAGCCATTTGGTGAATAGCACTCTATGAGATTATGGCTGCTAGGAGTATAATGGAGAGTTACTGTGATATCCTACCCAACTAGAACACTATAAACATGTCCATAGGTAGTCATTTCACCTAGTTATCCTGTTTCCTAAAACAGTGTGGGTCTGATGCTTTGTGTCTATCTTTATGTAAAAATTATGGATTATATTAGAAACAAGTGTTATCCATTCTGTGGGCATAGGAGGGAGACAGAAGYGGCCATCTTTAGAAAGCAAACTTCTACTATTTAAATTTCTTCATCTTTACAGCAACCATTTTACCCATGCAGAATGAAAATTAATGATATATTAATATTTTATGTATTTTTTCCAATGAAAATATGTTAATGATTTAATGGGAAAACTAGTTGACAATGAAAATATTTTATTTTCCAGCTTACAAGAGATGGTTGCAAATAATGACAAATATAAACAGGTTTAATAGGYACCTGATCATTTATATTTTCAGTTTCTTTATTTGAGTAGTTCTGACACTTAAATATATATTCCTTAATTTAAATAATTACTTTTTATTTCCATTTGATTTACAAGGCAGCGTATCAGATGAACAGCATGTCTGGAAAGAAACCAAATAATAACTATTTCCCATTAAGCTTATGCACATTTGTGTGTATGGAAAAAAAACATGAGTCATCAAAATGAAATTAAAAATGCAAGTTCTTTCTGGAGATGTTGGACAGAGGACATAAATAGAAGTGGCCTCTATTTCATGTCTCGTCAACCCAGGACACTCTGACAGATCATTAGAGATCAAATAAATAGAAATGGTGATGTCYTATGATGATGATGGTGGTGACTTGTGCAATCCCCTTATTTCCATCTAACAGGCTTTCTTTGTCAGGCAGAAATCTGGGAATACGAGGCACATTGTGCTTCCATCCTGGAGAGATGATTGAATATGTTTGCCTAGCACTGAAGACAAGCTGGAGAATCACTAGTTTGCAATACAATGGCATTGTGAAGACCAGAACCTGGAGCTATTTTTTCAAAGACAAAAAAACCAAAATAAAACAAAACAAAATCAAACCAATCAAAGAAAACCCCCAAACAAACAACAACAAAAAGAAAAACAAAAATGAACAAACAAAACCCCAAAACAAAACCAAAAAACCCACCAACACCCAAACCCCAAGCCTAGGCTTAGACAGCTGGGGATAATCTTTAAAGAACACACTTTTTATAGTGAGTAGAGAGGAAAATAGGTCTAAAAGGAAATATTTTTAATGTCTTTTTTAACTTCCTCTAAGGCAGAGTGAATTGCTGTTGCAAAATGACTATTTCTTTTGAAAAGATTTAAAATATGCATGTGGAGTATTTTCAAATGGTGAAGAAACATTATCAACCAGCCAAAGACAGGTACACTTTTTGTTTTCTTTAGGTATTTTTATACAATCTAAAACAAAGCATGTTTTTTCTTTAATGAGATGTAGATTGTTCCACAAATCCTAACTGAAAATCCCAGCCTCTGCAACATGTAAGTATTGTAAGAAAAGCATTTATGCTGTAAATACACCTTTATTAAGTCACAAAATAAAACTAATTTCAAAATTGGGGATTTCTGATTCTCTATGTACTTGTGAGAATCTCTGGAAAACTACATCTCTAATAGTCTACCTCTTCATGTAATCTACCTCTTCGTTTGTTGAAATTAAGAGAAACCATAAAGAAAGCAGTTTGTTCCAGTTTGTTCTGCTTCTTTGTAGCAGATTTTCTGAGAGAAAGAGTCTCATTCTGTACTTAGAATGAGATGTTGAATAAAACAATGAACTACCCAGCTGAGGCCTGCCTGGCTGAGCCTTGGCCTTGAAGGCCTTGAGGCCTTGAAGCTGTTGCGCAGGTAAAATTACTTGTGGCGCAGAAGAAATTAGATGTTAAGGAAGTAATGTTAGATAGTGGGTTTTCTGAAGGTCACTGAGAGCAATTATTAATGGGCAGGTTTAGCCACCTTAAAAGTATATTAAACAGTGTGTGTTTACATTCCTTTTATGCTGTATGCCAATGGAAAAGCTACTGAAATTATAAACTATATAGAACTGTATATAACCTGCCATCTTAAGCAGAATAAAMGGAGAAYGTGTGATTAATCATATTGGTCGGGTCATATGTTGTTCTGGCTCAACCTCTCCTTATCTCAGGGTTCCCTGCAACACTTCTTGGCCAATGGAGAAGACAGTCCCATGCTATTTTCCTCCCACATGTCCCTTCCATTCTTGCCATCTCATTTCGCATATTTTTATAATCCTCAGTGGATCAATAGAGTTAACTGCATGGTTAAAAATGTAAGATTTTTTCTGTTTGTCTTCCTGTTCATATTTTCCTTTCCACCCCTTACCTCTTCTTCCTTCCTTCCCTCCCTTCATTCTTTCCTCACTTTCTGTCATTATGGTTATTTTTCTTAGGGCTAACAAGGGGTTAGGTGCTACAACTAATGTTAAGGTTTATACAGGAATCTCTCTGATAAAGATTACCACTRCATCAAAAACCAAAAAGCAGGATATTTGACTGACTGCACTTGACGTGACCAATCACCAATCTAGATCTGACCCTTGCAGCTGTAGGGGCCACAACTGCAGCCTGTGCACATCTAGAACATGTTGGTCTTGAAATGACCTACAGGAGCACTTGTCATCCCTGCAGAAAAGTTGTAAAATGGAAGCAAGCAGCGTGAAGTCACTGTTGGAAACGGTATGTGAAACCTACTCTTAATCACTTTTCCATCACTAGGGAATCTGTAGATTGTAGCTGAACAGCTCTGTAGGGAGAAAAGGCATATCACTCTAGGTCAAAACTGAAATGCCAGCTAGATGGAGAAAATTAAGACATTGTGTACCAGCTATTTTGTCTGCCTATTTTTATTCAAACTCCATCAATCTCTTCCAATTGCCTCTAAAAATGGATAGCTAGAAACTTCCACACTACTCTTAATTATAAGTAGATTTGGCTGATGAGGGAAGGTGGCGTTAAATAGTATCTTGTGAGTAATTTCATCATCAACGGAGAATTACAAAACTGTTCCAAATAACATTACAAACAGCCAAGATATGAAAATTCCAATTTTTTCAGCTATCTTTGGTAAATTATCATGCATTTTACAAGCCAACCTTTTTTTGGAGAAAAGGACTGTGCTTTCTTCACAAATTATGCAAAGGGGCTTAGACAGAAACACTTGAATTGTACTGACAGAATATTTTGGTTTGTCTCCTCTAAGTGTGAACAATAAAAAATACAYGCTACATTCTAGAATAAAAATTTGTAACATTGTTTTCCATATCTTTGACACTAACAAATTTAAATAATTTTCTCATTTCCACTGTTTTAATAACTTCTTCTTCAGTTTTGAAACCAAAATGGAAATTAAATGAAATGAAAGGAAATACCATTGCAAAAGATGATTACATATTGTATAAGGGACTACACCAAAAAGAAAATTAATATAAAAGAAGCTGTTAGGCTGTCAGACCTGACACAAAAAAATAATAGGGAGATATTTTGGACCTACATAGATCGCTTTCTATTCAAAAGAGGAAACTTGAATATCACTGAATGACATCTGTTAAAACATATAACTAAGAGTACATAAAAGGCCTTTTCTTTGCAACAGAATAAAAAGGACTGGAGTTTAAAAAGAACCCTGGTGATGTTTACCACCAGCCATTTTCATACAGCATAATAATAATACGTAGGACTATACAATACAAGCATATTCAATTTCAGGAAATTAACTTTGAGTGAATTAAAAAAGCTTGTGAGCAAAGTATGATGCACTAAAGCAAGTTGGAAGAACTTTGGAAAATATTCAAAACTGAACCCTGAAGTCTGAAGGAAACACATAAGAGGCAACATGAAACTACAAGAGATTCCATAAATTATTAAGGATGAAAAAGAAAGTGAAGCTGGAGAAGAAGTGAAAAAAGCAAAGAGGGATATTCAGGATTAATGAAAATAGCTTGATAAGAGCTATGTTGATAACGGCTTACAAATTTAAAAGGCAGTCATAATTATTCTTACTTAAAATCTGTTAAATTCCTGTAACTATGGTTTGATCTGAAACTCAATGTCGCTAGCTTGATTTTCTAATACTTTGAATAGGTTGATGACAGAGAGAAATTTTTGCTTCTTGTTTATTGTCAAGGGTGTTTAACACTTCAACAGCTCTCGTGAAACCAAGGTTAGAACAAAATATTCTTCTGACTGGTTTCAAGCCAATGCCTTCCCAAAAGGAATAATAATGAAAATAAGAGGATAAAACTACAATAAGATTCAAGTCTCTTCAATATAAAAGAGCAATGTCTGTGCTTTTGTAGATGATATAATCATTAAAGTTCTGTGAAATGATTTTAAAAGAATTCCACAAAAAAGTCCCAAACATGGAAACAAGAGTTAAAAATTGTCCTTGTAACACTCTGTGCTGATCAAGTCAAGTGTGAGCTGTAGAAACAGGATATAGGCAGAGGAATTGTGGCTCTAGTAAGGCCCCTATGTTATAGATTAAGTGATAGGTGTAAATTGAGTCTTTCCATGGTTGGTACAAAAATGTTTTTGACTGATAAGAGTATCTGGTATACTATTTGAGATTTTTTTTTCTTTGTTTGTTTGGTTTTTGTTTTGTTTCTTGTATAAAATCAAAGTTAAGACAACCTTGAGAAAGATTTTCCAAGGGGAAATTGACCATGACAAAGAATTGTCCCACCGGGAAGGCAAGAGAGACCAAGAGATCTCCTAAGGGGATAACGGCAATGACAATAAGCTTTTCAAAAGGGAAGATGAACATGAAAAGATCTGTCCCATTGGTAAGAGTACAACATCCAAGAGTTGGCCCAGGGGAAAGATGACCTCAGCTACATTTGGGACACTCCCTTGAGTATGGTGAATGAGGATCCCCATGTTGGTCCCAAGGAGGTGCCCAGATGTCCCAGCAGTGTGGCTACAGAGGCAGCAGAWGAGGCAGTCTCCAACCTCCACAGAACATGTTCTGCCTCAGCAGGTCCCACAGACACCAAGCCAGCAGCTGCTACCCTGGCTGGAGGTTCTGAGGAAGAGGAGCTCCCAAGGGGGCAAAGGCAGCAGCTTCGTCTGCCTTCAGCAAGCAGGTGACAGCAGCAGGGGCAGACCCATCCTGTTGCCCTGCACAGCCCCTGCTGCCCACACAGCTCCTCATCTCCCCAGCTAGAAAGTCAAGCCCTCAGCAAGCACTGGGYTTTCTGCAATAAATGGTCTTCCCACTTCAGTGGGAAACTCTGGGCTCTGCATGGGCTCTTTCAGTGGATCTGCAAGGTGGGATGGCTGGAAGATTAGTGCCCAGTACTGTCAACACCAGACAGGTCCCCAGGGATGGCTGCTGGCCCAGAGCCTTTGTGGCACCCTGAGGGAGCAACAAAGTGTGGGTTTACTGTGAACATGTTAATAGAAGATGCTGATTTTCCAAATGCACTCATCTGTGCCTGGTCCATCTCAGGAGCAAGACAGGTGCAGGCCTGGCACCAAAGATTTGACACTCGATAGCTGTATGGATGCTGTGGTCAAGATGGACACCAGTTGCCATGTCAACCATGACATCCAGCTTACACTGTGCAAGTGAATTTCCCCACAAAGGAGAAAGGTGGTTGTTTTGGAAGTGTCCTTGGGTCTCATTTTCTTTGAAATAAAAAGCAACTTTTTCTCTTATTTGGCCAGATCTGTTTTCATAATAGCTTTTTAATTTTTAGGGTGATAAAAATTCTACAGACAGTAAAMTATTTCCTTTTTTAAGAGAGAAAAAAATAAAGGAAATTAATTGATACCTTTTTTTTTTCAGCAAAAAGTGCACTAAACAATAACACCACTACCAGTGGGGACAGGAATCCACCAATTTTAAATATAAGCATTGAAAAAAATAAAACTATATTTTYTAACATCAGTTGAACACCATGAAGCAGAAACTCTTTCTCAGAAATCTGGAGATTGGAATAGGGGAATTCTGCTCCRCTGTTACCAGCACCAAAGCTTTCCTTGAAAATTGTCTCACAACAGGGCTTTGCCTTGTCTCCATGGGCAGGGCTGGTCTCACCAGAGTGGGAGCATGTACCTGCAGCTGCAGCTCACTGTGGGCCTCACGTGAGTGGGATGTATGCATGCAGTGTGTGAATTGCACTCCACTCTGGCATGACCTGTCAGGTGGTGCTGCCTGGTCACCCCAAAAGCTCATCCTGGGGAGTGCATGGGGAGCGAACTTGGAAAGTCCTAAAGTCAWGTTGAGATGAGGCAAGAGGGAGCAAGAGGGAGCATTGCCAGGTCAGAGGGTGGTGAGTCACTAGCACAGGTTGCCCAGAGAAGTTGTTGCTGTCTCATCYCTGAAACAATTCAAGGCTAGATTGAACAGGAGTGACCTGGTCTAGTGGAAAGTTTCCCTGTCCAGGGCATGGGGTAGGATGAAATGACCTTTAAAATCCCCTCCAACCCAAACCATCCTGTGAAACTATGAAGAGCAGGGGCAGCAAGCTGGCCAAGCCCACAGAGCAGCACTGGGGTTCTGCACTCCACTTTCTTGCTTTCTCCTCCATTACATCACAAAACCCTTCCCATGGACCCACACTGATCAGTCTGTTTCAGYGGAAAGGGCCCAGAATGGAGCAGTTCATGATGAACTGTATCCCATGGAAAGAATCACATGCTGGAGCAGGGGGAGTATATAGGGAGGAGGAAGCAGCAGATATGAACTGGCAATTGCTCTTGTACCCTGATACTCTGTGTTGCTCATGGGGATTAAGACAGAAGAGATGGGATTGAAGGAGYAAAGTTGAGTCTGTGAATACGGAGAGGTGAAGGAAAACTGGCTTTAATTTTGTTTTAATTTCTCACACCCTGCTCTATTTTTAATGAATTAAATTTATTTTCCTAAATTAGAACCTGTCATGTCTGTGAGAAATTTTCCTGTCATTTTTGTCTTATTTTCTTCCCCTGTCTGAGCGAGAAGAACTAAGAGAAGAGCTTGGTGGGCATCTGGCAGTCAGTCAAGGTTAACCCATCACAGCGTCCACGAGGCAAAGTGACAAGGGCAATAGTCAGATGTCCAAAGTAGCAGCCTGCAAGWTCTGAATCCCCTGCAAGCAGCAAGCCTACCTAACAGTAGGTCAGGTCAGTAGATGGAGGTCTTCCCACAGCAGGGAGTCACCCACTGCCACACTGCTGTTTCCTCTTAACATCCTCTCCCTGCCTCTGAGGGCCAGAGGTGTCCATTTGCAACCCAGGGAACAGTCTTTGCCTGGCCCTCCCGGAGGTTTGAGCGCTCTCGTTTGCAYGGGCTCAGAGAAGATGGTTACATATCCCTCCATGCTGTGCCCTCTGCCCTTTCACAGCTGCTTCCCTGCTGACAGACCCACCTTCCACAGTCAGGGACAGCACRTCCACCAGCCCCAGCTCCGTGAGATGCATCAGGCAGCCCTGCAGCCCCAGCTCTGGGTGGCCCTGACCTCTCTCCAACAAGGTTATGCCATGTCTGGTGTATTTGCTGTGGTCAGTGGGGAATGTGCCCAATGACACATCAGCCCTGTTACTGGTCAGTCCTGTGCTGCCTTCACCAGCATCTCCAGCTCTTTTCCATGCCCACATAGAGATATGTCTCTTAGCTGCCTCTATTTGTTTTGTATTTATCACCTTTTTATATCTTAAATAAAAGGACTCTCCAAGTCAGGCCGGGAAATCTCAAAGCTTTGCTACAGCCTGTGAGAGAGACTATTTTTTTACTTTATTATTGAATCCAAGATTCCTTCTCCTACCTCTGTTTGCATATGTAAGGATGTAAAATGGTTCACTTTGAATGATTGCACTGTATCCAGGCTTTCCTGGAGCAATACATGCCCATTTATTAAAATCCATGTGATCCAGTTCATTCTGTATTTAATACCAGTTTCTATCTTCAAAATATAGTCCCCTGCTTCTGTAGAAATCACTGTTTCAGGCCATTATAATTTATATGTGCTTTTAGGATATATGGTTTTGTCCCTGATCTGTACAAGTTCTGAAATAAATCAGAAGATATACAGCCAATATAAAATAACTTTATTCTTTTGAAAAGAAAATAAAATTATTCTTGTAACACRATGAACGATATAGATGGTTTTATATTGCTTGTATTATCATTGCTTCATTATTATTTCTATTACTATTCCRTTTGGTTACAAAATGAATAAGGCGAAAATGAAACAACGTCTTATAACCTTATGGCATAATAGTGATTCTTGCACACAACTAATAAACATGTCTCTTAACTTTGGCAATCTCATAGATTTTATATCTATTAAATATGCTTAGTGGTATTATTACACATATATTTCACATTTTTTCTACATATATTTAGTAATTTTTCTTAACTTGTAAATTAAGCTGAATGAAATATTTTCACATCTTCTATAGAAATATACTAATCCCACATTTTTAAAAATATTTCATGATAATGTAGTCAAGATTTAGTAAGACAACATTTCCAAATAGTTTGTTCCAATAAAATTTAAACAAATATATTGTAAAGATAAAGTAGGCAATTTTGAAGTATTTTTTTGGGTATTAACCCTTTTCTCCTCTGTACATTATAAACCTTTAATCTTAAATTGTACCCAAGCAATATTTTAAAACAGTGATCCTCAGGAGGAAACGTTRTATGTTTCCAGTCTTTTTTAAAAATATGCAGAAGATTAAAAAAAARGAGAAAACTTCCAAAACTTGGGTATTTGTCTTTCTAATTTTACATAAATTATAAGATAAACTTAGGAGTGAGAAACCTGTTTACAGACAATGAAGCACATAAAAGCAGTGCAATCTAAATGGAAGAAATTGATTTTTAATATTGAATGAGCACATGGATTTTCATCCTGACAAAGGAAAATAGCCCCATTGAATACAATCAACAGGAAATGAGGTGTCTTTTTCGAAGGATATAACACAATGACCTGATAAACACATAATCTCCTCAAGAAGCAGATGCTAACACCTACACCACAAAAAGAAACCCAAACAGTGTCCCAATAATTAAAACAGATACACTGTTCTTCATTATTCACTGCCACCGTCATCACTGCACCCTTTTACTGAGAGGAGAGATAAAGATGATCGAAATGAAGAGCACATCACAGTGACTAAATTGTATGGTTTTTGTATACAATATAGTCAATGATTTATTGGTTGAAGGTTTTGGCAGGGTTTTTTTTTGTGTTTTTTTTTGTTATTAATTTTAATTTTTTAGTTCTGCTAGGTGAGGAGACTTTCYGGAAGACTATAACATTGGTTCTGAAGCAGCAAATGTATTTGACAAATTTAGGAGCAGCATAAGGTAGCTAACACCTACAAAGACTAATGCTGTCACAAAAGAAAACCATCAAATTTTAGAAGATCTATGAAATGAAGYCAAGTGTTATGGTGTGTAATTGTTGTGTTAGTGTTTGTATTTGTTTGTCAATATGTAGATGTCAATTCTGTCCTTTGCAGGAACTTGAGGTGATGGTCCCTCTTTTACCATTTTGATTTATAGCSCCCTTGTAAAAGCACCCATGTGTTGGTTTGTGGTGATTATTGCACTGTGTCAAGAACCTCAGGAGACAAAGAACTGGTAAACAGGTAAACTGGCAAACATCTTTGAGTCTTATTTGAGGAAGCARCATTGCTTTGTCTAAATATTCTGTTATTCTTTTAATGAAAAGCTCAAGGTGGCAGTCATACTCTGAGACAGTCCTTGTGAATCCACTTCATTGCCATGGTAAAACATTTGCCTTTTAGCATTTCTTTTTTCTGGAATATATAAAAAAGATCTAATGTCCCTGTTAAATTGCTAATTCTGACCTTGTTAACAGCACTCTTCATGAGTAAAAAGAAAAGAAGTACTTCATGAGTAGAAAAAAAACACTCTTTAGAGATGCTCTAGCTGTCATTACTAGGCTTAATATGTAACAGCGATTTAAAAAAAAAAAAACCAAACAACTAACAAACCATAAAAAGAAACAAAACATCACTCCCCAGAAAGAAAACACAGCACCAGAACATAGTGTGATCCATCTACCAAAATAYATATAATTTCCATGGCTACCAAATGAGAAGGAAACTTTGGGGGTTTTATCACGACTTGAGGTATTTTAACTGTATACATAGTAGATTTTTAGTTGTTTTTGTTTATTTCAGGATAGTCAGCAATATGCATCTTGTTAAGTTTAAATTCAGGTTAGAATGTAATTAGTCACAATTAATCACAAGAGGATTTTTTCCCATTGGATTTTTTGGGAAAATTTGTTATCTCTTTTTTATGTAGACATATGGTCTTTTGCAAGTATGAAATTACACCTAATCATATGTTTACCTATCAAAATCTCCATTTTTTTCCTTTGTTGAGCAGAACACAGAAGAAAGGCTGAACAATTTTCCAGTTGTCTATTTAAAAAAAAATAAACTGAAGTCCAGTTCCTTAATAACTCAGTAAGAAGGGATGCCAGCATCCCAAAAAAGATATGTTGCTTTTTTCTGCATATATTAAAACTGCAGAWGAAATAACTGTAAAATTATTATTGCTAGGGATGCAGAAAATCAGCRCTGATTGAGCAAGGTTAACACAGGTCCTTTAAACAGATCAGGATGATTTTGTTAGTTTTTTGTTATCTGACCAGGAAACAGTGAAAAGGKCTTAGACTGTGACCTACACATTTTACAGATATTTAGTGAAATAACTGTATTTAAAAATTAAATAAGCAAACAACATCCTGCCACTGCCCTCTCCCCTACTCCCAACCTTGAAGGGAGTGGATTTCTTTTCAAGYTGGAGTCATTACTTTCAGAGCATTGAATGTCAGAGGTTTCTTCTAGAACTGACCTAAAGAGATAGCAAGGTTTCTAGTGTCTCTCCCACTACTTTTAGTCCCTTCCACAAATAATCCTGGTTCAATTTCACTTAAATTAGGTCACAGTTTCTCTAATAGTCTTGTCTTTCATTTAAATTTCTTATAATTTGAATTTTAAGCTCATAATATCCTCAAATAGATAATGAGATACCATTAGAGAAATGGTCAAGGCCCAATGCATATTTTATGACTGAAGGATTACTTCTCCTAGCCTGTGATCATTAAAGGAATATGCACACAGTTTGAGTTGTGAACCTTCAATACCCATATAAAAAGTAACGGAACTGTTAGAGTCATAAATTGACGCCAGTTTCATTATAACTTTTAAATTATTACCAGATAGCTATTACCACTAATTCATTTAGACTATCCACTAACAAGTCTGAGCACAAATATGAAGTGCTTCACAAAACATCCAAGAGCTGTTAAGTACAAAAAATAAACACATAAAATCAGAAATTTAATCAGTTTAAATAGACAGATACTTTGTAGACATTTGGAGGGAAATTGTGTTGGTTACTAGAGACTTAGATTGGTATCTATACGTGGTGCTGTAGAGTATTACCCTAATGGAGATACTATTTAAAGGATWGCTCAGTAATCTCCATTATGGCATTGTCACAGCATTTGATCCAATTTATTTGCAGTCAGACAAACTAGCTGTCTTTCTGGCTTCTAGGAAATCCTCAAAAAATAACCTAAAATCTTAGACATAACAGAAWGACCTTTTGATGGCATGACATACTCTATTGCACCAGGTAGGAGAGCAAGTCATTTCTGCTGCAGRATGGTCTCCACTTCAAGAAAAGCTAAAACCAACAAGACCAGAAAAAATTTCAGTATTCTTTATTTTCCAAGGATGTTTAGGAAAACCCTTTTCTTACTATGGGATTTATTTTTTATCCTTATTTATCATTTCCTTGATATTATTGTCTGGGTTTGAAAAGAACTATTTTCCAATGGACTGTTTGGCATCAGTGTTTTAAAGGGCTCTGGATCAAAACCTTGRTTCAAAATGCAGAATTGGCCCCCAGGAAAATATATTGTGTTTAATTCTTTGGTTTCTTGTAAGGATAGGGATCAGATATTYGAGATTAGTTTCAGGTTCAGACTTTTTCAGTATCAAATAGGAAATCAGGAAATATAGAGAAATAGATTTTAACATATAAGGTTAAACATAGAAGCTGTAAAAGATTTAAGTTAAATAGATATAAGTTTCATCTGAACAAAAGAACTAAAGATATTGTCTCCTGTTGAGTACAAGTCCCTGCCAAGGGGGAGGTGGGAAGGGAAGGTTTGCACTTAATTTGAATATAAACTAATGCCCTTGTTCAGATTMATTTAAAAACTGTTAGCATTTCCAGCTCCCAACTTTAACAAAATGTCAATAACTCATTAAAATTAAATTACAATCACAATATTTTAATTTAGGTGAAGTAAGGGAATAAACACATAATCTGTTAATCAAAACTAATGTCACTCTCCTTTCCTTTGCAAAATTCTCCACATGGACAAAATTAAAAAAAAAAAATAAATAATATGCATAGGAATTTTGGAAATTTTCAAATACTGGTAGTTCATGGTATATTTACCAGTTTCAGACATGGCAAGTGGCAACAATATTTTCTTATATTATTCAAATGATTATTCAATTATAAAACTGATCTGATTTCCACTAGCTTAATGTCCCATTTAACKCATATTATATGGGTTCCTCTGAAACCCACATAATAGAGGTTAAATATTAATTCCACCAAATGAAATTCCAGTTGCTTTGTACAATATATTGTCTACACACTTTTTTACAGTGAAGAAGTCTTAGGGGGTTTTGTTTGTTTGAATGTTTGCTTGTCTATTTTTCTCAGATACTTTCTACAAAGAATGAAAGAGATTAGTTGATCCATAGTGCAGAATTCTGGAGATGCAAAAGAATACAGAGTTCTATATTAMTGCATAGACTGTGAATTTATCATTACACTGTTCAATTACCAATTCAATTATTATCATATTCTGTAAAATAACCCTCAGAAATAAAACAGAAAACTTAGAGGTAAAAACACGTGATGCTGGAACTAGTGTTGTGCAACTTCTCATCTGACAGCCCCAAATATATATTATGAAGTCACTGAGACTTCTCTGCAATCATTACAGTAGGAARGTTTGGGTTATGTGGAAGCTTTTTATCCAAGCTGGTAATAAGCACATCATTCATAAACAATTCCRGGCAGCAGAATTTTTCCTGTTACTTAAAAAAGAAGTCCCATTATTTCTTCAAAGGGTTTTCATTTTTGAAAGGAATAGGTTTAAAAAAAAGAATATCAGTAGCAAACATAAAAAATCCTCCCCTGCAGTTTTTCATTAAAAACAAACAACAAAAAAAAAGGAGAACTATTAGGGCTATCTTGTCCACTACTGAGGGAAATAACCACAATTAAACTACAGAGAAATTGTTTTTAGTATGAAACTATTAACCTGGCATGTTTGTTGCTCTGATTTAGTCTGTTAGAAAGGGAGTTCTTAAACATAAAGTGCTAGAATAGCAAAGACAGGGGGAGGAGAGAGGAGGGGAAGGGAGGGGAGGTTATTAGAAGTCTAGCGATTTTGAAGAAAGGAGACATTTCAGATGTTCCCCACTAAGTGAAATTCATTCACAAAAATGTATTCTGTAGGGTTTAAATATGTGAACTAAGAATACAACTGGTTTTATCTCTCCTGAAAAATGATTATCATAAACATAGAGATGGTCTTGATCTCATGAGACTGTGGATTCCTTTGAAGGTTTCCATTGCTGCTAAAGATTATCTAACACTCTGGGCCACCAGGGAGACAAAACACGGAGACAAAACACGTGAGTGCACATCTGATTACATACACAAACCTTCATTTGATTTGAGGGGCTTGAAACTGTAAGTGTAAACTCCASTGAAAAGCTTTAATGGCTCACGTGAGGCTGACCATCATTTTTCCCTGATGAGGAATTGACAGTGCTATTGACTTCTGTCAAATAACTTGATTGCAGAATTGTTCTCAAAGATAATTAAATTTTAGGGAAATCAAGGTCTATGAGCTAAAATAAAGTTAATTCTTCTTTTCTTCTGAGATAGTTTAGTGAGGGAGTATTGTGAAAAAAGGCTGAGACATAAGAGAAAAAAAAAAGATTAGGCATCTTTTTATATGGCATATATAAYATAAATCTGCAACACTGGCATAGTGCTAGCAGTTAATTTATTCCATAGTTGTGTACCAGTTTATCTGAATAAATTTGGATTTGAAATGAAAACACACAAGATAGAGAAAATGTACTAAAGGTATAAAGTATTTTATAACCTACTTAAAAAGCTATCTAGTGAATTTATATATTATAAGTTAATAATTCAACTTATGGTCCTTATTGAAGCTAATAAAGTATTATTTTCTACCTGTGGGTAATGTAGTTTAAGTAGGAACAGTCGTAAAAGACTTCTCACTTTTAACATGTGACTTACATTAATAAGACATTAGAATTCACTTCTACTTCTGCTTATTCATCAAATAAAGATCAAAGCTCTTCCTCCTTTTACTTAATTTGTGTATGGTCCACCTGAATTAAACAGGGATATTTACAAAAATAGTTGTGTGTATGTATGCTTACATAGAATTGAAGCAATGTTCAATTATAGATTTAAAAAATTTTGGATTGCTAGTTAAAATATCTTACTTAACAGCTCTTTGCCCAAGTAGTTAATGAAACACATTTGATATGGGTCTCAAAACCCAAGCTACTTTTAGCCTTCAAAGTACCTTAATAGTGCTTTAGACAGTGGTTGCAGGGTTAGGGAGGGGCTCAGTTATTTTACCTGGGGTTTCATGTTTTGGTTCAGTTTCTTTTGATTTAGGTTTTCTCTATTTTCCATGGAAATAGCAGATCTTTAATTATAACTTTTTTCTTGACAATAATATGATGGCCCATAATTTGATATTACTTTGCATATCAAATAACCTGCCCAATGCCCTTTAGAGGGATTCCATTAATTGAAAGGTTGGGATACCTAAATCTCAGGATAAAATAGKTTCATGCTGCTATGTCAAGTCATAACATAGAATCACAGGATCAAAGAATGGTGTGGGTTGGAGGAGACCCTAGAGAACATCTAGTTTCAATCTCCCTGCTGTGGCCAAGGACACAATCACAACCTATATCTCAACGTAAATCACAACATTCTTCAGGGAAACTGCGAAGGAATATATCTAATATATGCYGTGCCATCAAAATAATTACAGAATCTAAGCACAAATTTTGTATTAGTATGCTTTTTAAAAAGCAGATTGAATTAAAAAACACTTTCTCTCTTTTTTTCCCTATTTAAAAGCACATTTAAGCAGTAGAATTGCAGGTATCTATGTCATTGATGGTTTAATGTGGTWGCTGCAAATAATTTACCTAAATATGGTTAGAGATGAAAGCAGCATGCTTGTGCTCCTGCATCCACATCATGTTATATTCTGCTGGTGTCAGCCTCTAGRTTCTCATTGCCAAGAGCAATTCTTTCTTTTTCTTTTTTCTTTCCTTTTTTTTTTTCCCCTTTGGTTTAAGAACATGGGAAGCACAAACTATCAATTCTTCACAGGTACTGAGCAAACTGCCTCTAAAATGTTCTTTTAATAACTTCTTCAGGGAAAATAGCCTTTCAGTCAAGGATACCTCTAATTCTGTTGGATTTACTTGACATTTTCCTAGGATCTTAAGAAGTGATGAGGAAACTGAATTTGACAGTAAAGTGAAATTTTTGACATTCACTTGGTCTCTAGTGAAGTTAAAATACTGTTATTAAAGAACTACTACCTCTCAGAATGCTGCAATTATTTTTCTCAACATTTTTTATATGCTGAATAAGAGATGCAGATATCCTTCTCTAACAAAGCTTCTAGCAACAAATTGTTTCTTTTTATTATAGAGAGGAATCATAAGTAATGCAGACCAGACAATGGGAAGATGAGACATTGCCGAATTGCTGAAGCAGATGAATAGAATTAATCTTGAAATTATTCTCTGAAGAGAACAACCAGGTAACTTTTAAATAAGCATCTGTTTCACAGTATGCAGTTTCTAGTAAAATCGTGTAATTTATACAGTACTCCAAATTGCTTTTTCCAGTCTACTTTAAAGTTCAAGGTTGCAAGACTAATATAAAAGGAGCAATTCCTGTCAATGTCTGGCTTGAGACTCATTCTGTGGCACACAAGCCCAGATTTAAGACAGTGTAAATTCAGGTCACTTTTACTCAAAGTTATCAAATCAGTTGCCATCCATATTTTAATTTTCAATAAAGGCTAATGAGCAATTCCTCAAATATTTTATTTCTCCAATTACTTCCATTCCTACTGTTTTTCTTCCATTTTTCCTCATTGTCTCAAGGGTATGACAGGAACATTCATATAGATGACTCTTAGAACTAACATTGTCAAAACTATTTTTACCATGTAGCTGTTTAAGATGTTTCCTTAAAAGYAAGTTTATGCACAAACCACATGTCAGAGTAGTTACACTTATGGGGCTTCTCCCCACTGTGCAGGTTCAGATGATCCTGTAARACACATTTCTGAGAGAATTTTTTGCCACAGATCTTATACTGGAATGGTTTGATGTCTGCATGCACTTTAATGCCAATTTACATTGCTTTTTAGCATAAATGTCGTGTCTTGGAGTAGACACATGGAATAATTTGTGTATCTTTCAGCAATTGGCATAATTTTCCAGATGCTGAAGTAATGTCATATACCTACATTTCATAAGTGATCTAATATTAACATTTATATACACAAGCAATTAATGGAGATGCCTAAGGGTATAAATCAGCATTCCCTAAAGYAAATATCCTGTGAGACCAAATGCCCAGACTCTGCTATCTTTATGCATGGAAGGTAGTTACACAGTGAGACCTGAATACTCATTTATGATTCAGAATGTCCAAGGGTTTAAAGAYTTACTTATMTATTTATTTATTTTCAAAAAATCTCTAGATTTTCAAAAAAATCTACTTTTGTAACAAATATGAACATAATGTTTATTTTTCCAACATATTTGTTTGATAAACAGGAGTTCTGTCTATTTTTATCAAGAAGGCACACTTTTAAAAGATTAAGAATGGTGGAAAAGACACATTTTCTTACTTGGAAAACAATAGGCCAAATTGCTATTTGTGATGAGCAAATCCACCTCCAGAGAAGACAATGTGGCTATTCCCATGTATTTCTGCTGAATATGTATGTGTTCTGGTCACTAATATCAGTGAAACTGAACACATAAGRATGAAAAAAACTCATGCTCATATTGCCTATTCATAATAATTTGGTTTATTGCTATTTAAAATATGYCTCTTCACTTTGGAAAATAAGATTGTACTCTCCATGAATGATAAAATTCCTGAATGGAAAACCAGAGTAGTTCTTGTTAGTACATTTCACCACCTGAATGGGCTGTTTTTCTAAATATACAGAAAATGTTCCCAGTGATGCCAATAGTTCTAATAATTAAAGCAACAGGTATAAAAGATGGCAGGATAATGTTAAAGTAAGAAACATTTTTAAATATTGGTATGTTCAGACAGTGTGAAGCGATAAACATTGAAAAAGATGGATATTGTACAAGATGCATCACAAAACGTGTTTCTAATATATCAGGCAAATACCTTTCAAGAATGGCATGGATAGAGCGATGGACTAGATACCATCTGAAGGTCCCAAGATAACTGAAAATCTAAGTTTAGAAGCAGCTGTCTTGTCACATTTTAAATAATGCTATTATTTATAGCTCAGTTCAAAGTAATTTTAAAAAGTTATATGTCTTTAAAGACAAAACTGGAACAAAAACSTTATGGAACACTCATGAAAATACTCTTGGATTTATCATGTAATMTTTGTCTAAAAACTAAACACCTAA
Organism: Mixornis gularis; assembly: GCA_003546035.1. Lineage (NCBI taxonomy): Eukaryota > Metazoa > Chordata > Aves > Passeriformes > Timaliidae > Mixornis > Mixornis gularis. The sequence continues at coordinate 3,915,398 of QVAJ01000012.1, forward strand.
ATGAAGCAGTGTTTTGTGTTTATGAAGAACAGATTCTAATTTGGAAATAAATAGGGATCTCATGCAGTTTTAAATAGTTTATCTAGTTTTTTTAAAAAACAGACAAAGATGAAAAATACTGTGGAGGGGTTTAGGTTTGGAGTAATTAATAAGTTTAATCAACTAGTGAAAAACCAAACATATATTTATAATCAATATTAAATTGCATATAGGCAAACCAAAGAATGTTTTGACATGATATAACATGAATAAAAGTGAGTTCTCATTTTCAGTTTTTAGGTTTTTCACTTTTTTATTCTGTCACTGTGCGTTGGTCCACTGCAATATTTCAATTTGTGTGAGAATGACTAATTTCTGCTCCAGCAGTTGTGCCCATTAAAAGCAAAGAATGGCAATTCATACTTTGTTTAGAAATTTCTTGTGGACATTCCTGTTACTAGATGATTAATTGCCTTAAAGACATGCCTTTGGGGAGGAAGTCAGCTTCTGTGAACCTCCTTCCCAAGAAACCCCAATASTAACCTAAAAGTGGTATTACAAATGGTAGTCAAGTAGCCTGTGTACCCATAATAGGCTTAGCAATAGGATTTGGCTTTGATATAGGCAGCAGTTCTAAGTCCTTAAGAAAAAGATTTGAAGCCACACCTCCAGTGCCTATCCAGGTTCTGTGTAGGAGTATTTCAGAGAATAATATTGTCCAGCTTCTTACTGAAGGTATTTCGTAGGCAGAAATATGTGGACACTTGACTCARAGAAAGAATATATGACATAAGTTTAATTCGGTCTTAAAGCCAATCATTTGGTAATAAAGGTCCATGGCTTTCTGTTCCATCTAGGTTTTTGGAATGGCTTCTCTTACTAGAATGTGACTGGTTGAGGTTTTTGAGATGGAAGAAACAAAGTGTGTGGTTGTTGCTGTCACCCTTTTTTTCAGACACCTGCACTGAGTGTCTAACGTGAGAGACTGCAATCTGTTGAAGAAAGGCTACTATCATGCTTCRGTACTTATTAAGTTTGGCATTTCATGCAGAGTTGTATCCATCACTACCTCTGAAACTTAAAACCAAGACCTCAAACAAGTATCAGAAACAGGATGAAAACCACGAACTACATCTCCATAATTTCCAAATAGAGTAGGTACTCTGAAAATATTTTCCATGCATATATTGCAATCCTGAGACCCTCTACCATCCAACTTTTTACCTATCAGACTGGAGGGGCCATTCCTGAATGTCACTGTCAAAGGAGAAATATATGTCCTATGTACCTTTTTATAAAGAACAACACAACTTGCCTTTGGTGGTGTGTTATTGTTGTTGCCAACAGTTTATACCTGTGGTCTTCATTTATATGGTTTTGTCCTTTGCTGAGATATATGCTTTACTCTTTCTTATTTTTTTTATTACTTTATCCATTTGCAATAAGAAGTGCCATAATTTATTACTAGATATGCAAAGACAAAACTTCATTTACTCCTGACAGACCTCTAGTTGCTAGGAACGAATAAACCACTGGTGTGGGATTCTATCAAACAATAAAATTTAATAGGAAGAACATTAWGTCACTGTAATGGCTCCCTGTAACTTCAACCAGTCCAGGTTCACTCGGAACAAAACAATTGAAGAGTAATTGTACATTGCAATCCTGTTGCAATATGCAGAGCTGTATGTGCAYAGAATTTTTCATGACAACAAGAGGACTACATCTTGTCCCCAGTGGCAACTGGTATCAGCCACTAGTAAAAARTAGTTGGAAGAAACCAACATAGCAGTGGCTTTCTTATGGCAATGCCTTAGTGTGCCACACTGTGCACACTGTGCCTGTAAAGGTGGTTAATTGCACAGACATTTACTTTCCTTATTCCTTTTATGAAAATATGTCTGAGCAGATACAAAAATCTGCTGTGAAAAAATAAACAGTGGTTAGCCTGGTGGGCTGTTTTCGCATAGTTCTGTGGATTTTTCAATAATTTTTTTCAATAATTATATAAATATAATTTTATATTTTTTTCCTAATAAGTAAAGTTATGTTACATTTGGTTCTTTTCAGGAGGCAGAAATACACAAGGTACTCAAGACACTCTTATCAATCAGCTGTTGGTATTGCTCTTGAAAGTAAGAAAGATATTACAGGTTTTCTGTTTMTTTTTTTCCTAATTCTCGTGATTTAGAGACTTCAGGTTGAATTTTCATGCCAGAACTGTGAAAGAGAAAAGGCTTCAGGCCTAAGAAGAGGATTACAGTTTTCTCCAAAATCTCTCATGGTAGAAGTCTTCAGTCACATTTTCCTTTGCGCAAAATATGGCCTCATTGCCAGGGTAAACTTCAGCCAATCTAAGCCTCTTGTCTTATGCAACTTTAAAAGTAAGTCTGCATAGGAAAAATTGAGAACAAATAAGAAAAAAAAACTCCAAACCTGAAAATAAGGATTATTTTTCTCTCAACATATTTTTAAGAGTCTCTTTTTATGAAATTAAAAAGTGTTGCATAAAAACATATTTTAATGTTAGCAGTWTCAATTTATTAAATTCTGTTTATGCATTTACAGATAAGATTTTATTTACGCTTTCATTAACCCTTATTTCAAATCCTACTACAGATTGTTACCCCAGAATTTGTTCTTCATGGACTTACTTATTTTCATGGAAAAAGTGAACTAATTATTTGGAGATTTGCTGTGCAGAATTATATAGTYTAATTTATACCAGTACATGGCTTGGTCACAAAGTGCCTGGTGTAGTCTCACTTTTGCCATGAGATTCATGATTTAACATTTGAGCTTCTAATTCCCACCTAGATCACACACTTTGCAATTATTGCTTGGATGACCTCAACTTCTGTGGAGAAATTTCACTTAAACATCTGAAAAAAGTATTAGTGTGATTAAATTAATAACACATATAGGCCTGAGCTTAATCTCCTGAAAAAAACACAGAAAAAGCCCTTTCCTCTTGTGGTATAAAAGGAATGTTGGTATGGAAGTCCATTTCATTAACTCAGTCTATTGGCAGCAGAAAGATTTTCCTTATTTTAAACTATAGTTGTAATGTAATCTCTGACAAAGAGTATATTCTATTTTCCATGACTACTTTAAAAAACTATAGTCAATTTGATAAAGAACATATAAAGTTACTGAACTTTTAATAAAACTGCAATTAGCATATAATCTTAAGAACAGATATTCTGTTTCTATGAAACTTTGAGCTATRAGCCTAAAATCTGCCCTTATAGACTACCTTGATACAGATATGTACACAYACTTTAAACAATATATATTTCATATTCTCAACATGATATTTTAGTATCACTTCCTCAGRCAACTATTATTTTCTGTAGTTTTCAGACTTTCAGGAACTAAAAAAAACAAAAGTACCCCAGCAGTGTACTTTTGCTTTTTCCAAATGATATTTAAATTACAAGACAAAAATTCTTGTCCTCTTGAAATCAACAATAATTTTTCTATTGATGTGAGCAGAAAAAGTATTTATACAATATTTTAAAATTAGATTCTAATTTTAGTCAGGTGGAACTCTTTTTTTTATCAGGCCGAAGTAACTATTAGGTAAGAACTAACAGTCATATCATACTGCTTTCTGTTTTCTTTGTACTAATGGATAGGCTAAGGCTCATACAAGAAAATCACAACTTGGTTGCACACCAACAGTGGAATTTCAGAGAGTGCCTAACTTCAGAAAATATACTTTGTTCTGCATTAAAAATCACTTTTCTGCTTGTCTGTGTGAGTATTCTCTAACCTAATTTTACTACTTCACTGATCAGAGATGATTTTTCCATTGCATTTCCCAGCAACAAGAAGTACTAACTTCAGTTGTTAAAAGTCTTTATTTTAGATCCTTTCACAAAAAGCTATAGGCTTATGGAGGATGCTGCAGTTCAGACTCCAACCTTCCTTATAATTTTTACTGTGTTGTAAGAGAATATATAGATCATGAAATCCAAGTTCTAATATCATAAAACAGGGATGTCAGTACCAAGGTTGCAATAGTTACGTAGAGACAATTGCAGATGACTAAACACAGATTTCCCAAACTGAATATGTTTGGTTCAATGTATTTTCAAATAGYTCTGACACATAACATTTTCATTTCTGATAGTGCTCTGCAGAGCCTTCTGGCCATTGCTGCCTACCCTAACATAGGAGGAATACAGCTAATAGAAACTGCTGGCAAGTGTGTAAAAATAATGAAAGGCTTCAGATATTGCATTTTCCATAAATTAATTCCCTGTAATCCATATGTGTTTTTTACAGTTCAACAAATCCTTTAAAGATGAAAGCTTTAATTTAAAATCAAATAGTATAACAATTGCACATTTTCTTGTTGCCCAAAAATCTCTATTGATTTTTCTTTCCTTCAGCAGTTAGTTTCTTCAAAATAAAATAATAACTTATGTTTGCTGAATTTCAATCAGATCCAAGAAAGAGAATTTACCAGGGGAGATAGCTGAGAAACCCCATGCATCTTTATGACACAGATTTGTTTGAAAACCTCTGTTTGCATTGTCTGCTTACATTAAATCTGCCCTCTGGGTAAGATGAAAATAAATAAGAAATGCAAATATGCATTAAGTTTTGTGTCACTGGCTTACTTTTTTATCATTTCAATAGACATTTCAAGTGAAATTTTACCCAACAGAATAAGACATCTTACAGACAGGTGTTAGATAGAAATTCTGTGTCCAAAAGGGATGGATATATGTACTATACAGAGATTTGGGTTCAGTGTGAGAATGTTTTTCTGATGCTGCTTATAAACACTGCATGTCTTTTTACACAATCTCAGTTTTTGCCAAAATTCAAAGCATTCAAACCTTTGCTCTTTCTCTCTTGCATTTACAATTGTGAGGAGGTTTTGGTAAGACCTTCCACAGATTTTAAGCAACAGTTAGTAGTGGTACAAATGAACTGAAGCCCAGGCTTTCACATTCTCATCTTCACTCTACCTTGACCTTGCATCAAKTATGCTGATCTGTGTATCAACTCCAATGCAGAAGAATTGACAGGGTGTCCCACAATTTCTATGCACAAACACCTACACACAGAATAAATCTCTTGGATTTTTATGATACCTTTGTATATTAGCGAGGGAAAAAATTATATGCTGTGTGAGTTGGTTACAAAACTTGAACATTTGAGGCTCCCAAAGAAATTAAATTTTGCCCATAAATAATATCATTGCAGACACCTTGCTGTTTCTTATAAATTTTCTGYAACTTATTTGAACTGGAAGTACGGGAGCATTTTCCTTCTAAAAAATGCTMTACTAAAAATAGTTTGTTTAGGCCCCACATTCAGCATCAGAGAKAAGACTCCAGCTCTCATATGAGCCTCTGAATGAGGACAGATGTTGTAGTTTAGGCACAGTATTCCAAACTTAGTGTTCCCACTGAAAYACCCCAATGTTACACTGCACGCTCACTTTTCCCTGTCCCATTCCCCAGCGGCAGGATGGAGAAGAGAGTGGGAGGMACAAAGAGATAAATATCACAGATTGAGACAAAAACAATTTACTAGAAACATCAATTAAAYAAGAAACTGAACAATACAAACAACAATGCATAAAATGCACAAGTGTGCGACTCACACGACTGCCTCCACGCAGGACTCTGAGCTAAACAAACCTCACACTTTGGCTAACCAGGAAAAACTCAGCTCCTCTCCATCCTCTCTGTGTATGGCATGAGSTCGTATCAAATAAGCCCAGAGTTCTGGCCATGCCCCTCYTGGCTGCTGCAAAAGTTAACCCTGCCCTGGACAAAAGTAGAACAGGTCATGTCTCACTGGGTACTTCCTACAACTTCATGTATGAACATTTCAAAATGCTTGCATTTCAGATGGTCAGCCTTCTTTAATGGTCCAGCCATTCCTCTCTTTATTTATACTGGGATTAATGTTGCTCCATTCTATATGCAGAATTCAGCATTTGGACTTTCTAAATTTCAATCCACTMGGCACTGTTTGATAGTTCAATCCATCTTTAAGGGTGGTAAGGTCACCAGTTGCCCAGAGAGGTTTAGGAGTTTCCATCTCTGGAGGCGTTCAAAACCCAACTGGATACTGTCCTGGACAATCTGCTCTGTCCAACTGGACACAGTCCTGGACAATCTGCTCTAGATGACCGTATTTCAGCAGTGAAGTTGAACTACAAGATCTCAAATTGTCCTTTCTCACCTAAACTAGAATCTGGGCTAAATACTGCAATCTATGGGCAGAATGAACTGGAAGCATTGGCCAGTTTTCAGAGCTGATACCACGGTTATTGGGGAGACTTGGTGGAATGATTAGACCATGATTAGAGTGCTGGGATGAGGAGTCTCTCATCTGCTCAGGAAGGATAGACAGGATGTCTGAGGTGGGGTTCTTGCACAGTACTCAGTGGAGAGGTTTGATTGTACAGACATTATAGTTAGTAATGACTTGTTTGAGAGTCTCTGGGTGTACATTAGGGAAATGGGAAGCAACGGAGAATTTAAGAGGGTTTCTACTACAGACTGCCCAGCTAAAATGTGAGCACTGAKGAAGTTTTCTACAGGCAATTAGGAGAAATCTCTTGATCAGTGATGCTTGTTCTTCAGGAAGATTTCAACTTTCCAGACATAACCAGGAATATCACGCCTCTTTAAAAAGCCAGTCTTAGAAATTCTTTAAGTTTGGAGAAGATAATTTCCTGCCAAAAGTACCCAGTGAGYCAACCAGGAAATAAGCTTTTTAGGACATGTTATTTGTAAATAGAGAAGGACTCAAGGGGAATGTGATGGTAGATGGCTGTCTTGGCAATGAAGATATGAAATGATCAAATGAGCAAGTTAATTTTTTTTTCAATAATGAGAAAAAGGACAACAGAGTTGCTACACTGAACTTCAGGAGAGCAAACTATCCTACTCAGGGAGCATTCATTAAAATACCTCTGRGAGTTTGGGTTTGAAGGCTTAGGAGTTCATGAGTGCTGATCACTCTTTAGGAAATACTTCTTAGAACCATGTGGGCAAGCAATTTCACAGTGTCTTAGGTCAAACAATTGAGGCAGAAGACCAGTTTGGCTTAGCAGGGAAGTCCTCATGGAGCTCAAGAGGAAAATGAAGTTGCATGATCTCTGGAAGTGAAGCTGAACTTCATGGGAAGATAACACAACTGTGGTTGATATATAGAGGGAGAACACATGAAAGGCTAAAGATCAGCTGGAGTTGAAACTGGCCAGTGTTGTGTCAGACAGTAAGACCAACTTGTAGAAATATTTATTCCATTAGTGTAAATGTATTCCAATATATTTTTTTTATCCCAAGAAAGCATTCAAATTGCCAAACTTTTATTATCTACTTAGCTGTTTAATTTTTTTCCTTAGTCAAGAACTTCACTTTCATAAGGACAGRACTTACGACCAATGTGCACAAGAAGGTTATGAAAAACAAGGGTTAAAGGCAGGGAGTAATGGAACCTGGCTAAAAATGTTTGATATATTTCATTTATTTTCTGTGTATTCTGGTCACTGTGCTATTAAGAAATATTAGCTACCAGATATTTCAATAAATACTTATCTAAGTCAATGAAGAACATTTGCATTTTTTAAATATCCTCTGTGCTTTCAAGGAATAGACAGACTATTACATCTAATCCAGTGCATTATGTTACCTTATTAAGGTGCATAAGTTTCTTCTAAAGCTAAGAGATGGATGAGAACTCCTAATTTAAACCTTGTTGGCTCACTACACATGCACAGCTTCTTATGGGTATTTTACCAAAAGTGGTTGGCTATATGCAAATAAAAGTTAATTTTCCCAAGTTCATGTCTGTTTTGTCCACAGCAGATATGACAAGCAATTTCTTGTATTTATCTTGACCCACAAACTTTCTCATTCCTTTTTTTTTTTCCCAATTTTGTCCTTCCTTCCCATGAAGAAAGGGAAGATGAGTGAATTTCTGGGTAGGAGCCTGTCTAGTAGCCAAAGCTCATCCATCAYAGCATGAAACTCTACTGAAGCAAAGGATACTTTCCTTAGCTCMATTCCCCAGTCTAGAAAAGAGACATCTTTGGAGAGATACCCATCTAAGCTTCACCAAAAGAGAGTGTTTTGGATTTAATGTCATTAATTCATACAAGCTTTGTCATTGCTGATAAAGTGGCACACTTTCTTATATTATTTTACATACTCTGTCAGAGACCTACTGCATTTAAAGCAAAGAAGCATAATCATTTGAAGAATGTAGTGTCAACATATAAATCAGCATACTGGTAAATTCTAAAAGCAATATTTTAACAGTTATAATAAGGTTTACAATGGATTTTAMAAAAAAAAAAAAAAAACAAAATTAAAAAAACCAAAAAAAACCAAAAACCAAACCCCTAAAAAACTAACGAACAAAAAATCCAGGTTGTAAATATAGAATTTTAAACAGAWTTAGCTGTGATATTCATATAACTGGGGGAAAAAAATCAATAGAAAAATATGTAACATATGCTTTTCCAACTCTTTCCATCTGTCTTAAAATTACATTCTTATAGGTATAAGAGGCCCTTACTATGGTTCCTATTGGTGGTTTACTCCCAGATTCCTCTGCTCTTGAATTTGATTTTCACAAAATTGGACAATACAAAGTTACTGCATTTTAAAGACAGTGAGAGGAAGGACCCTGTAGGATTGGGGGTCCATGAGATAAGGTTGTTCTATAATCTATTAATAGTGTTAGCAAAAAAAGGTAAAACCCAAGTAACTCAATTTCACTCTTCTCATGGATTCACCGAAAGCTCTCTGATTGATCAGAAGGATTTGTATAACTCTGATGTAAATGGAAAGGGAAACACTAGGTCTTATCCTGCGGATCAAAAGTTTACTTGCCTGGAGCAAACTTTCACACCATTTGAAAGAGATGCTTAGCCCTGGTGTTAGCCAGGGGACATTGGGAGTGTGTGACTGGAAAGCACAGAACTGTGAAGCCCCATGTTCCTCAGCAATGCAAATGAAACGAGTCAGAACAGACAAATGCCAAGCCTGCAAGGTCACTGGACCTTGGCCTTGAATCAGGAAATAACATTAGGAAAAAGTAAAGGTTTTAATGCACAAACTGTTCACACRGGACATTCTTTTATAGTAAGCAAGATATTTCAGATAGGTTCACTACAAAGTTTAAGGTAACCAATAGAAATGGATCATCAGGCAAGCTGAGTATAATCAGTGGAACAACTGAAGGATATGGCAGTGAAAGACATTGGTTTAGATAAAATTGCTATTTACAGCTCCATTAATCAAAGATTTGTCTGAAAYCTTAGGTGTTAAAATAGGCCTCATATCATCGGTCAAGCACATAGCTCCACTTAAACAGGGAGGCTTGCTAAAGTATTACATCAAGCTTAGAGAAAGATGGTCAGCTGTGGTAAGACAGATAGAGATAGTGCTAAAGGCAATCCTGCCTCCCATATATTGCAGCTGTGTTAATTACCAAGAGTGGGAACAGCCTTGCCCTCACAGCTGGGTGTGATAAAAGAGTGAGTTAGTTGGTACAGAGTCAGTTGGAGTCTGCTGGCTGTGCTGTGAGGACAAAGGGACAGGAGGTTGTGTGAGGGACAGACAGGGTTAGGTGGCTGCGGCAGGGACAGGAAGCAGCAAGCTGGGACTGCAGAAGGAAGAGAGAAGAAGGAGACAAAGAGCCAGAGCTGTGGGGGGCTGCCCATAGGATTGCTACATAGAAAATGTATGAAGGACTTCTAGATAACGTGGTGCTGATACTTGAGGCCCTCTGAAGTTTTTAATGAAGCACTTTGAGTGCAGTGGCTGTCTCAACTCCGATAGTCAGCAACTCAGGAAAAGACTGAGATAAAGAATTCCTAGTGATCATTATATATTTATGCCTGTTCTTGCGACATGTGCATTTTTTTCTYGTGGCAAAAAACAGGTTATGTACAATACTCTCAGCATAGGGGAAGTGGTAGAAAAGCATCAGATGAATAGCAGACTGTCTTAGTTTAAAACAATTACACRGGGTGGAGATTCCAGAATTAGTTACCTCCTTCTTAACTTTGACCACTCCTGTTTCACCAATAGGGAGAGACGGAAGCAAGAAGATATAAATGAAAAAAAACAACAGTTTACTAAAATGAAAATAGCAACAACTAAGATAATAGCAAAAACAAAGAGATACAAAGGTACTGATATAATGGGGCCCTGGGAACAATGAAAACAAGATTGCACAGAAGATCCTCYTACTCCCAAGATCATGTCTAACATAGCAGAAAAGCCCCATGCTCTGGACCATGTGGCCAAGAGAGAGAACAAAGGAAAACAGCACAAGAACTGAGTCTCTGAGGTTCCAGAAGTACCTCCTCCCCAAAACAACAACCACTACAGAACAGGGAAAAACCAAAAAACGTGGAAGGACAAATTTTTGTCCAAAATGACTCAATGCTGCCAGGCCTCTGAAAGAAACTTCCCAGAAGCTGTAGCACTGACCCCCTGCTCAGCAGCTGGAACTTGCAGAGAGAGGGTCCAAGTTCCCAGTGCGGTGCAGAGGCTGTGGGCAGCAGCTGGAACTGGTGCAGTGGGTTCCTCCTAACCCCCCAAAAAATGGCAGGTGGCAGCAGCAGTGAAAGCATTGCAAAATTCTTCAAATCCTAAGGAGAGCAGAAGAGCTTCTGCCTTATGCCACCTCAGCTTCTCAGGTTGTGACTTGGAGACCTGCCCAAAGCTACYCCCTCAGGAGCCCAGAGAGAACAAAAGATTTTTTTTCATATTCCCTATTTTTAAAGGAATGCCACACCTCCTCCTTCCCATGAACTGGGGTAAAACACTCCAGTTGTGCTTCAGCCCTGAGTCTTTAAGGGATGGTAAAAAACAATGGATGATGTAGAAAAAGTACAGAATGCATATTTTTTGTCACCTAGGCCACCTAGGAAGCAGACATAAATAGAAATGTATATCTGGCTAGATCCCTAGCTAGATTCAAACAAACAAATAAACAAAAAAAGACCTACAAAGGGGATCTGGAAAATAGGTAAACCATAAAATAAAGGAATTCAAGGTATATACAAACRTTATAGTGAAACCTTCCATGGGCTTCCTGGGAAATGGTAAGGCACCATTATTTCTCTGGATAAAAGCCAGCTCTACAGTGTGTCAGACAGAATTAGAAAAACCAAGAACCAACCAGCCTTGAAAAACACCATTTCATATAAAGACCTGGAAGAGTACATAGGGATTTTGACAGGGCTTTACAGTCTCACAATGAATCCTTATAAGCAGCAGGCATTTACAGCTTCAGCTAGGGGGTTTGGAGCACATGGTATATCAGGAAATCTGAGAGAACTGGGTTTAGTCAGCCTGAAGAAGCATGAGCTAAGGGGACTTGTTTCCTTTTACTACATTATGAATGCTCATAGAAAACACAGATAAAAATTTTTCAGAATTGCACAGCAAAAGACTTGGAGGCAAAGAAAAAAAATGCAGTAAGGGAAATTCTATTTGAAAATAAAGAAATCAATCTTCACTATGATGGCAGCCAAATGCTRGAATGGGCTGTCCAGATGGGATATGGAATTTTCACCCTTGGAGGTACTGAAAACTCAGCAGTGTGAGGCACTGAACAACCTCATCTGTCTCTGTAGCTGGAACCAAATTTGAAGCCTTGGCTTGCAAAGTTCCCCCCCCCCCCAAATTTAATCCGTGTTTCTCAGAGACACAAGGGTAAAAAGGTGAAGATGCAGAGAGAGTATGAAGAGTCAGTAGCCATCTATGTTGAAATAAGTAAAAGTAARAAATAAACATAATGAAGAAATTCCTAGCTAAAAAAACCCCAACAATTTCTTAACCCTGAGATTAGTTTAGTTAGTTAGATCATGGTGCTAATAACATCAAGGTKGGGGTTCAATCCCCATAGGGGCCATTCATTTAAGAGCTGGACTTGATGATCCTTGTGGGTCTCTTCCATCTGGGAATATTCTGTGATTCCATGTCTACACATTCCAGAGTACTTTTAAAGGAATTGTTTAACCCACTTACAGGATAGATTTTAATGTCAAAATAGACCTTTAAATTTTCTTTTAGTGGAGCTCAAGTAACATCAGTACTCTTTATCTACAATTCCTAATCTTAAAGTCAAGATTGCTGAGGACTAAAGAGTACTTTGGAAATATTAATGACTACATCTGTAAGTCATCTCTGTAAGGAAGGTGGTGTTAACCTTTGTAAGGCAAAGGTTCCCTTCCTTCCATGTGCAGCTCCATGGCCCACCACTTGTAATACTGCAGCATGCCTTTCACTTCTACTTCCTAAACACACACCCTTCCTCTCTTTGTCTCCTGTTGCAGTGTTGTATGCCTGTATCTAAAGTGCTCATGCCCTCATACCCCTGGATTCATATAAAGCTTACTAGATAACAGTAGCAACTGCTAATAATTTAAACAGCCAGTACGATTAAATAGCCAAGAAGAATTGTTCATATGAARTTTACACACAAAGCTTAGTATCCAGTGAGAATATGCAACCTCTACACCCTCTTAAAGTATTTTTCAGTCAATGCTATCAGCATAAATGAGCAAGAGCAGCCAGCAGGGAGACTGMTAAAATTCACAAAATATGAGGAGGATCCACAAAAAACCCCACTCTTCCATGGGGATCATAGTACATATGTTTCCAGTGGGACATTGTGGAACATTTTATTTTCTATCTCTTTTGTTTGAGTTGGTGGGAGTTTTGTTGTTTAGTTTGGGATTTTGGGGTGGGTTTTTTTGTTGGTTGGTTTGTTTTGCAGGGGGTTTTGTTGGTTTTGGGGTTTGTTTGTTTGTTTGTTTGTTTTGGGCTTTTGTTTTGGTTTTTTGCTGTGTTTTTTGTTTGTTTGGTTTTTGGGTTCTTTTGGTGGGGTGGGTTTTTGTTTGTTTTTTATTTGTTTGTTTCACTTTGTGGTTTGGTTTTCTGGGGGACTGGGGGGATGGGTGAGGAAGACAGTCCCTAAAACTAACCTAGCTGTTAAGTTCAATGCCTGCCATCCAGTACTGATATTTTTGGTCCTCTCCATATCTCCTTCTTTTCTATAAAAGTAAGAAATAAATTTGTGTTGTATAAGCAAATACTGGAGTAACTAATCAACTGTCTTTAACATTCTATAATTGTTGTATGAGAAAGATATTAAATAGGATTAGATCAAACAGATGAGTTTAATGTTCTTTGCAGAGATATTAGTCTATCTTGAATAACTATAAACTTTCTAGAAGCTTGTTCCATACCCTGATTTTCCTTAGAGCRGTGCATTTATTATTTAACATGAAATGCAAAAAAAAAAAAAAATCCTGTTTCTTTTTTTAGCCTGACCTCTTTCTGAAATAAATTTCAGTAACAAATGGCAAAATGTTTGATTAAAAAATGTTGTGCTTTTAATGAGTGCTTTAGAGTTTAAGAAAGCAAAAATCTTCTCTTGCACCTTTACAGCTAAAAAAGAGATTCACCCAGTCAGCATGGGGATAATMAAAAATACCATATTGATTATCATGAGCACAAGACACACCATATGAATTGTGTCTTAAAAATATATGCTAAAATATGATTCTCTTTTGTGGAAATCAACATTAGAATTGAAAGRAYRTGTTTGGGKTTTTTTTAATCAGAGAGACTTACTTTTATAGATGGCCTGTAAAGCGGGAATGGAAAATACCACTTCACCACCAYTTCAGGCAATATGGTGTAGCGACTAATTATTCTTATTTACCRGCCATAAGGCTTCACCTTGAATAATGTTTTATAGATTGAATATTTGCCTTGTTTTTTTATAAGAGGTATTGCTTTCCACTTCACTTTCAGTAAGTTGGATTATTGTTTTTTGACACCCTCAAAGTTTATTGCTGTTGAATCCTTATATTAATAATCTAGAGAGTTTTTGTCTGCCTGGGGGACTTTTGGACTCTAAGGTACATTAGGAGTGTCTCATACTCAACTAAAGCATTTCTGATTCTCTTTGTAGTGAAAAGAAGGATACCTGAAACACCTGTTAACTAGGATGGACTGCTTAGCCATGGATTGTGTTCAGACTCCTGAACTAAACATATTTCCATCAGAAAGATTTTAGAAATTTTGATGTAGAAGAATTATTCCCCTGGACTTTTAAAAACAGAATTTCAGTGGCCATTGCAGGCCCTTCCTATTACACAGCTTAATATATAGCTTGGTAGCTTAAGAAATTGTGGTGCCCAAGACCTTCAGGCATTCTGCTTACCTGCAAGAGCTTTAAGAAAACTCAGGAATCCTGCAYCAGTCTGAAAAGATCACAGCTCCCAGGAGCTGGATTGATAATTGAGGGRAAAAAATGCATGGTTTCCACAGAACTATTCTTTACCATGATCTTATTTCAAAAAACACGCACATATATTGTTCATCATATTCAGATACCTACATATACATACATACATGCATACATATATATATATATCATATTGACTTATATTTAATAAGGATGATTATTTTGTGTCCATTTATGGGCTGTTTGTTTCTGTCAAATGATATCTCTTGCATATAGACAAATCAAACAGAGTAGAAAAACAGATTTTTAAATTTACACACTTGTTCAAATATCAGACACCTTACTCTGATGTAAWAACTTAGATTAACTCTTAAAACATATCTACTCTTGAAAGCTGCTGTRAGTTTTCTACCCCTGTATGTAACAATTTACAAGAACTGCTGTATGACTTTTATAGGATACAGTTCAGTGATCGTATCTCTGCCAAAAATGCCATTCAAGCCTCAGGAAAGGTTGTATCTGCTGTTAACTTTATCTTTCCTAACATTGGCATAACTCAGCTCAACCTCTCTTCCATGCTGTCGTGCCAGAGCAGTGCTAAGTGTCCCCTCTCCCTTCATTTGTCCTTGCTGATACTTAGATACTTAGCAGTGCATTAGACTGCTCTCCAGATGAGCCTGGACTCTCTTCAAGCTCTGCGATTCATTAAAACCTAAGACGTCAGCATGAGCCAGACAGAACAYGAGGCACATCTGCTGAATAATCACGTTTTGAGCTCAACTATGTGAACTTGCCTTGGGCTATCGCAAAGCATGGCACTTGATTATGAATAATGGGAAGAGAAAGAATTATCTAGATGGTACTAGTGTAGCTGAGATGCACAAGTACACTCGTAGGTTTATTAGTGTAGTTGGTCAAAAGGTCAACAGAGAAAAGAATGCCAGATACAGAATAGTTTTTCAGTCTGGAAATTCGACCCACATCATTCTGCTTAAATGTATCTCATTTCTCCATTCCAGAAACCTGCTTCCAAATTGGGTTTATTAACACAGGTCAAAATGTCAGACAGTATGAAACAAACCTCTATGTAGACAAGACACTTCAGCACACAATAAGCCAAGTTAGCCGGCAACAGCTTATATCAGTCCTATAGGCTTCTGAGTCCATCCCAGAATGACTGTTTAAGTGAGTTTTCCCCCAAAAGTACAATYCTAAATTGTATAATCCATGAATTCAGGGCACTCTAGAAGCCGGTGTTCTGGCTGCTAAATCAGTTATCACACAGATGTTGAAATAATAACGTGAACATTTGGAAAGAAACACTACTCCTAGAAGCTGGAAAAATCAATAGCAAGGTTACAAAAGGCTATGTTGGTTGCATTTGGGTTTTTTTTTCCCCAAACCTGAATATATTCGTATTAAAAAA
>QVAJ01000012.1:3935128-4034122 GCA_003546035.1 Mixornis gularis
CAGGCCCAGTGGGCCACAGGTGCAGCTCCTGGTGCTCCCCTGGGTTTTTCAGTCCAGAGCAGATTTAAACAGTCCCAAGAAAAAAAGGGAAAAGGAAAAAAAACAGTCCGTGAAGCGTTTTTGCCTCAGCTAGCTAGACTAACTAAAAAGGAAAAAAAAAAMCAACTCTCTCTCTCCCTGCTGTCCGTGCATCCGACGAACACCCAAGGACAACGAAGMACTGAGGAGCAGTGAAAAYTGCTTTTTCAAAACAAACTGCGCGCGTCTTCTTCCCTGCTCACTCTCAGAACCAGTCTGAAAGGTACAGAACACACAGCACACACAGAACAGAYGAYTGGGGATACAGGCACTATAGTCACCCTAGGACAGTATCATATTAATTCCTTGTATAAAGCTCWGGTTTCAGATACAATTTAAATCTTTATCTCGCTTTTATACAAGACTGTCTCTTTTCAAACCTATGAGCTGACAGGAGATTCTAGTAGTTAAAGCGCTGTCTTAATGTAAATATTATTCCCCTTTTTTATTTGAAAAAGAACAGAACCCGCTCTACCCTCTGATAGCTTTAGAACTCAACAGRATAAATTGTAACTGTTTTAAGTCCTGAATGATCTTCACTTTGGGTAAACTATATCAGCTAGAGGAAAGCCTCTRTATTCAAGGACACCACATCATTAGAACGGGTCTTGAGTTCCCATCATGGAACCTTCAGGAACTCTTCAAATTAAGAAATCTACATAAAATTCATTTCCAGTGGAAAGAATTGTCCTCTGTAATACATAAATTCTAGTTTTCAAGATATCTGTTAAAATGAGACAGAACTGTGTGCCAAGAAGACTTTAGGGCTAGCAATCAGGGAATTTGTCTGGAACTACTTGATTTAATTAAAAGTGTTTTTATGGGATACATTGCATGGCTGCCACGTATCATAACTTTTTTTTGTAGCTTTTATTGAACTCACCATCATCAATTTTGATGAAATTCATCTCATTGTTGATCACACATTATCAGTACGTTCAAAGATGGCCCCATTGTTACGTCTAAACATATTCTGAACACTGAACAGAAGGTCAAATATCAATTTATCTGAAGCAGTTGCCAGAAATGACACTTGGAGTCTTGTAAAAACATTGAAAATTTCATAATGAAAAGGTCATAACATGTTATCAGACACCTTGCAGAGGGAACCAAAACCAATTAAATTTTAGTTTGAAAAAGAGATGAACTGAARAGTAATATTGCCATATCCAAGGATATGCAGATTTTCAATATCAAGTAGCAATTTTAAATCAAAATTAATACACAGAATGCTGTTGTCTTTCTTCCAGTCATAAAGTCCTTATTTATGTCAAATAAGAAAGGCATTAAATAATATAATTCCTGGAATATTAAATTGGAAGGAACCTCAAGGATCATTTGCTTCATCCTTTGTTGTGAAAAGTAATCTGGACAAGATGGCCCAGCATCCCACCTGAATACTATCTGTTCAAAGCTGGGGAAGTGTCCAGTGTTGGGGAAGATGAAATAATGTCTAAATTTAAATATACTTTACCTGACCTTGAACAAAGAAGAGTCATAGATTCTGCAATTGTATTCTCAAAAAACAACCTGCAAAATCTGTCCTGCAGCTGACTTTAAAGATATGCACTCAATGGATCAAATTAAGGAACTAATCCCATTACAAAGTATTGCATTTTTTTGCATATAACACTTCTCCATCCTATAAACACGTTCCACTTTTATCAGTAAATCTTCCCGCCCCACTGACCAACAAACTAAAATATATGTTCTATTTTTCTGCTTATTTTCTAACAGATTCTTTCTAACAAGATTCTGAGGTAAAAGTTTAAAAAAAACCCATTTCTTATAATTATAGCTTGACACCATWTTGAAGAGTGAAAATATCCACAAAGGAAATGCATATTAATGGAGTCACAATTTCCTTAATCACTAATTAAAATCTGCTATGTCAATGGGGCATACCTTATGTTTATATATCAGTTTTGACTGATTTCTAACAGGCAGGTATATAACTGGTATGTAAGTATTGAAGATACCAGTTTCATACATTTTTTTTATTATTTATACATACCTTTGGGAAAAAAAAAATTGCATGCCATGGACATTATTAATATATAGATAATAAAGTCATAAAAATCTAAGTTTAACCCTGAACTTGTCAGCTAAAATTTTACTTTTATCAGCACTGTCACTGAGGTCAATAAACCTCTTTTAAAATAAAAGTCCTATTAACATACACACCAACAGGTAGTTGAGGAAAGTAAAGTATTGGTCAGTATTTTTTTTTCCTTATCACATGATGTGTTATTAAACTAACTRTGTATTGATAAGTAGAGTAGATATGGTGCTTAACACCAGAGAGGCTTCACATACCTCCTGCCCTGACTGCTACAGGACAGTGATGTGTCTGCAGTTATAACAATACAGATCCACTCTCCCTTTCCTCTTTTCTTTGCACATGACATTAAAGAATTTTCTGTAATTTCTCTATATTTTACTACACAGATTGCTTTTCCAACACATGTTAAAACACACATATATTGAGAAGAAAAGCAAAAAAAATATTTCTGGAATTGAAAATCTGAGCAGATTTTTCAATTTAGATGCAGAAAAGGAACTCTGATATCAGATGAGAGCAAGTTTAGAATTTTCTCTCAACAGCATACAAAGATTATTTTGCATTGCCTTTCCTTGAATTAAAGGTAGAAAATAAAATTGTTGTAAAGGCAGATTAGACWTCATGCACTTATTTCACAATGTGAAGCAGAATTCCAATAAGAAACACAGTAAAAGCCAAGACCTGCATATAAAAATACAGTATAAATTACTCCTTCATCTATCTTCAGGAACAATACACACAATTATCCATTCTTTCTTTATTATGCAGTTCTCTATCATTATTCAATATTGTTCCTAATGCTTCTACTATTTCTATTACCACTATACGAGTAAAGATTGGATTCTATTTTTAGTTCTCATCTTGAATTGCTTTTTGAGCCTGGATAAGGTGCCTGTCTTTATTTCTTCTTCTTTTAAGAGAAAAAAATTATTATGAATAATGGCTTCCTTTGAATACTGCCTTTCTTTTGAATAATGCTCTGCAGGTAAAGCAGCTTCATGGCTTGACCTAAAGTCTAGTGAATTCATGAGAAGATTTTTATTGACTTCAGTGAGTTTGGGGTCAGACTACTTATGTTAAAATGAATCATACTGAGCAACCACCTTCTTATTTTGGGAAATGCCACCAGATTTATACTTGAAATTTAATTAATAATATTGTTTTATTGCTCCCTTCAAATGATAACATTTCAAGTGTAAGATACCACATTGAATGCCATATGTAACTGACCACCATAGAAGAAAAAAAGGAAAGTTGGTATGTCCTAAAAGGTTATTTGAAATATCAACTAAATTTGAATGGACCAAGTTGGTACTGCCACTAAATACAGAATCAAGAGAAAAAAAAAAAAAAAGTGGGGTTTTTTACTGGAGCAAAATAAATTACAAATGAAAAAAAATGGGACATAGGATTGTGTTTCAGCACATATTGTCAAATTAACTTTCTGAAGTGTTGGACAGATGGGTTTCAAGTGAAAAATTCTCTGCTAGATTGTGTTACATTCCTGTTTTTTTTTGTATCATAGAGATCAGAATTATCCCAATAGAGTTGTCAGGATTATAATACTGGTGGATATTGTGTCCACTGTGGACATCCACAGGCTGTGGGAGACAGCCTGCTTCTCCATGGTCTTCCCATGAGCTGCAGGAGAATTCCAGTGCCTGAAGCACCTTCTCCTGCTCCTTCTTCAMTGACTTTGGTGTCTGCAGGGTGTTCTCTCTCACAWGTTCTCACACCTCTCCTCAGCTGTAGTCGCTCAGATTTACGCCTCTCTTCTTAAATACATTATCCCAGAGGTGCTATCACTGTCACTGATGGGCTCAGCATTTTCCACTGATGGTTCCATATTGGATGCAGCTGGAATTAGCTCKGGCAGCTTCTGGCAGCTCCTCACCCCTGCAGATCCACTGCTACAAAAAAAAATCCCAAACCAAAACCACAAACCCACAAAAGGTGACACCTGTGCTATTTGATCCTTTACCTGAACATCTTCAGTTACTGYGAGTTTGAAACAGAGAGTACATAGATGTAAAATGCTAAAAAGTGACCAAGCCGGTTATGAAAGAAACAAGTAAAAAAGAAACTAAATGGACTGCATTTAAGTCGTGTAAGTTCACTAGAAGTTCAAGACTCCTGATCAACCAAAAAAACACCATAATCTAAGAAAAAGCAGATGTGTTGTGTCTAAAAAGTCAGCYGTTTTTCTCTTTACCTTTTGGGTAACATTTTTTGATGGATAATCCAGGCAATGGAATTTGATTCCTAATTTTTAAAAATGTCTTAAATTAACTTTTTTTATATATTTTTAGAAGCAGATTTCTTGAATAAACATGGTATAAGATGGTATAAGACAGTAATCTGAAGTACGTTTACTTCCTGAAGGAGATAATTGAATTTGTTTCTGTTTCTTCGTTTCACTTTAAAAAGGACAACAAGAATTCCAGCAAAGTAGACCAAATGAAGGAATGACAAATTTACCCTTTTCATCCTCAAGATAGTTATGTACTAATCTAGTTATATTTTAGTTAAATATCCAGTTATTGTTTCTTATTTTTATGAATTTTCAGTTGACATCAGCAACTGACATAATCACAGTTGTAGAATCTGTAAAACAAACTGTGTGAGGCACTTCATAAAATATCTGAACTATCTGAATGAAGCTTTCTGTTCTATAAGGGAGAATTGTTATTTAAAATCTGTACCTAGTACAGAATATAAAATAAAATTTAAAAATGGTCATTTAATGTAGAAATTAACATTTGATGGCAATTGCTTTGAATCACTTTGAATAAAAGCAGCAGAAAAAAACCCTAGGGAAAGATGTGTGGTGTCTTTGACTGAGCCCTGCATTGATTCCAAACTGCAGTTTCCAGACAACTTCCAAAAACCTTCTTGTGTGTGGCCAAACTGCTAGAGGCATCACTGGCATGTTTGAAAAACTTATCTGACTATCTGACTAAACAGAATAAATGCATAGGGGCTTACTGGGTGTAATGTCATGCTCAAAAGAGCTAAGTAGTAAAGGCAGGAAATGTTTCACCTTTTTGAGTTTTTTTTATATTAAAAACACTATTCTAAGATAGTGGCAGAGCAGAAGCAGAGGAAGGACAGTGAATTTAGGACAAAACTAAAGAAAATCTACTGGAGTAACTTTAAWAACAACTGTGACATGATCTGGTGCTGGAGATATCTCAGACCCATAAGAGATTAGAGTTAGAAATCCCAAGGGTTTGTAAAGTTAAATTTTCATACTGCTTCAGTTATTAATAGAATTTTCTCTTCAGAGCTGACATAATTTATAAAGCACAYTAGGTTTTTCCACCATATTTATATAACAACAAAACCAGTGAAAGTAACAAACAAACATGTTTTATTAGGGTAAGGAGGAAGCTAAAAAAAGAAATAACTCCTTAGTATGTCTGAATCATTTCCACAGTACTGCCATATGGCAGATTCAGCTAGTGTGCAGCAAAGCTGCAATAATTTGTGATTGTTTTAGGCAGATCTGGCAACTGTTTACTAAAGATAACAGAAACTAACCTTTCAGTGAATAGGGTGGTATACTCTCAGCATGCACAATCTTCTGGTGGTCCTAAGTGTCTCAAGGGTGGAAAGTGGCTCAAGTGGCTTAAAATGACCTCAGTTACTTTTTCTCAATGGCCATGGCCAAAGACTGACTGATGCATCTTTTCTGCTTTCTTTGATATGAAGAAAGGTAGGTAAAAAACGTCTAAGTGTAACCCTACATACACAGATGAGGAAAGAAGAGGTGAGTAAGTTGCCAAATGAAATGAAATAAGGAAAAATGGCTGCTAGGTCTGTAAGTCTACGCTATACCTTAAAAAGGCTAATATAAGAATAATAATAAAAAAACCCCAACCCTATAACTCACCAGTGTTTTTGCATAACAAAGCATACTTATACAAAAAGATTCATCTTGACCCATGTTACTGATTGCTTTATAAGGTTCTAGTTCAGTCACAGTTCAAACCAAAAATCTGTACCATCCTGGTCTCGTATTCTTGCTGGTGGTAGGACTAACACTCTTCTGACCGAACAAATGAGGCAAATTTTAGAAGCAAACTTCTCACAAAAACTGAACCAGTGTAACAAAATACTTTCTGAAAATGGTGATTGTGTTAGTGCAAGGAAAGTAAGCAAAAYCATGACATGAATCTTTAATTCGGAATTATTTTCCAGACTATACTGGGTTAAGATGCACTCATCAGTTATCCACTGTGAAAAACTGGCCAGTCCTTATATATCCACTCCAGAATTCAGAATAATTCAGGCAACAATTCATAATTATTACCTATTTTTTGGGTATCATAAAGCAAAATCCTTGTACTGCATTTTTTTGCCAATTTTCCAGAAATGTTATAGGGCAACCAAGGCCCCAATTTTAAGGGATAGGAGAGATGACTTTAAAAAAAAAAGTGAAAAAAGTGTCTTGTTTCCTTGATATTTTGCTTCTATATTCAAGCTTTCATAAGACTTTCATGTAGAACATAAAACCCCCAAAATTTTAGACTGTTTTTGTTTTGTTTACGTTGCAGTCTCCAGCTGAATAAAGACTTCTAATTTCTATTATAGTAGAAGTATTGGTATCTCAACATATAACACTGATAATTATTTCTATGATTAGTTTAGTGCCTATCAGCACAGTATTAATGGACTTAAAGATGCCTAGAAAGTGGATTTTCAGTTTGAAAATGTCATAACATTTCTCTGCTGTGCCCTGGTATAGTTGAGGATCCAGTGTACAAGTCTGATCCATACAGTATAAAGATGTTCTGCACAAAGTCTGCTCACATGCTTCTTTCTAGTTTTGCAGACTATGAATAAGTTATTAAATAGAATACTATTTTGCTAGACYAGTGATTTTMAAWTTTTTTTTCTTTCTTTTTCAAATTTGCAGATAGATAAAATATTTCCACTGGAGAAGCAGATCTTTGAATAGCAGTCAGTCAGAAATAAGCTTATTTTTCAATCACCTTTCACATTTCTCTTGGTGTTACCTGATTAATGTTCAACTCAGAAACTAAACATTTAAACCCTCTGTGGCTGATGTTGTAGAGCAGCTGTAGAAAAACCTACCCATAATAAAGGTATTGTAAATTCTGCATTAAATTGAACAAGGTGATAAAGACATACAAGTTCAGAAAATCAGAAAGTCATAAGGCAATAACAGAGGTCTGTTTGTGGATCACTGCATTCGCCCTCAGGACAGTAGCTATTCTGAAGATTCTGTTTTCTGGTGAAAGAATGGATTCCAAGAGGGATTTCAAGCAGATCATTGGTGTTGCTTTGTGGGTATTTGTGAGAAATCATCCCAGCCAGAGTAAAATAACAGGAATGTATTAATCTTTGTTTACTTTATGTTTACAGTATGCACTGTATTACAATGTAATTGCTTCAGCAGTGTATCTTCTAGTAGGGATAATGGTKCTAGTATTTTTTATTGAGTGTTTGTCATTTAAACACTAATTCAATTGCCTTTGCAAATATTTGCTTTCTAGCTGTTACCAGGAGGCTCAGCACAGTGCACCTTTTGAATCAAATCAGGTAATCCCTACCATTTCACTCAGTGCCTTCYACAGGATTACTTAAAGAAGGAAGCTTTAGGTGAGGAATTTCACAACCTAGGACTCCGTCTTATTAAAAATCCTTGGTTTGCTTTTGTCTAAAAAACCCAGTGTCTGAGCTTCAGATTGAACTAAATAAAGTCTCCAATTTTTTTTGTGTCTTAGGATGTTGAGCATATACTTTGACAGCATGTTTCAACCACTGCCTTGTTTTTAATATTACAGCTCCTAGAACCAGGCATTTGTGTGAGGTTAATAACCATCAGGGAACATGATTCTAAAAGGTTCTGCAAGTGTTGGCATATGTCAAGCCTGTATACAGCTACTTTGCAGATGTTCTGCAGTTTCCTTAAGTACAGGAACACTTCTTAGGGCAAACCCAGACTCTACAATCACATGCCCTGATTATCCTAATAATCTTTAATGGGACTCGGGAGTTCCTGATAGCAACACCTTGATATTCAACTTCTTAATTCAGTGTATGACATCTTGCCTCTAAACTCATCAGTCATACAGTTTAGAATTAAAAGAAAGGAATAACTGGTGTCTTTCTAAAAGACAACCTTCTTGGCTACAATAAAATCAGGAAAAATCCTCCATTTTCATCAGTAATTTTTTTTCTCCAGTCTTTATGTCTAACAGTGAGACCTAATTTCTCATTTGACTTCTCTTTTTACTGTTCAAACGTTGCATTTTATTTAGATTTTGTCTTCTAGATTGAAGGCTGTGTTGGATCCCACCTTTTCTCCTCATTGAGAAGTATATATGAATTCCAACTTAGTGGTAGAGTTCACCAGAATCATGTAACACTCCTGACATTATAAAGTACCATGAAACATCAGTGTTCATAAGTTGGTTGACTTACCTCCTCAAACCTAAGTACAATGTCTTGCCAAGAATCACAGAATAATTCAGTTTGCAAAGACTTCCAAGATTAGTGCATGCAACCTTTGATGGGTCATTGCCTTGTCAACGAGACCATAGCACCAAATGCTGCAMCAAGATGCTTCTTGAAGACCTCCAGGGATGGTRGCAGCCTGRGGGCAGCTCATTCCCATGCCTAACAACCCTTTTGATGAAGAAATTCTCAGGTATCCAACCTGAACCTCCTCTGGCACTGCTTGAGGCTATGTCCTCTTGTCCTGTCACTGGCTGCCTGGGAGAAGAGGCTGATCCCTACMGGGCTACAGCCTCCTTCAAGGTGACTTTAGAGAGCCATGAGGTCTCCCCTGACCCGCCTTTCCTCTAGGCTAAACAACCCTAGCTACCACAGCTGCTCTAAWATGACAATCTCTAGGCCATTCACCAGCTCCCTTGACCTTCTCTGGACGCATTTCAATGTCTGTCGAAGTGAGGGGCCAAAAATGAGGACAAGATTTGAGGTGTGGCTTCACCAGGGCAGAGTACAAAAGTTCTCAACTGAACAGAACTGCCACATAAAAAATGTCATAAACCTGTAGAAACACACTGCAAAGCAGTGTAATTTTGTACAGAAATAATCTATTCAGTAACATGTTACTTTGATATGGTATTTAATGTTGAGATTATTACTTTGCAARTACCTGAATAGATATCTGTACACTTCCATAGGGTTTTACATTAATGTTTTATCCTAGTGCTTCCATTATAGAGATATTTTAAAAAAACAAACAAACAAAAGGCAGATTTTATTTAAATTGTGATTGGAAATTATGTATTCTACATACGTTTCAGTTTTAATAAACAATAGAATCCATTAAAATTTTTATTTTTTGCTCTGGGATTTTTCAAACTGTTTAAGAAACTAAGAAATAGGTTCTGTCATATATCTGAAGATGGACATAATCTTCAGTAGTTTCCTGTCATCACAGGGAGAAAAGCCTTGGATATCTTTATTTCCTTATGAGCTTGTTTGCAAACTAACAACCCTAGGCAAGCCCATTAATACCTTTACAACAGTTAACTGGMACAGTGGAGAAAATTACCTAGTTTAATTCAGAATTCAATGTTAATTCATGATGCCTTCATTGCTCTGTGTTTGGGACAACTAATTAATCAAACTCAGCTTATGTTGTTGAAATGATCTGACTAAATAGGATTTAAACTGATTATAATTTTTAAAATAGAATCTCATTAGCTGGGTAGATTTGACAGAATGTTTATGTCTATGTTTGAATTGCTAATGTACAATTAGAAAAGTAATCATGTAAAGTATTAGAACACTATGTACTCTGAGAATTATTTATTACTYCTTGAGTAGCCTCTCTGATATAAAAATAAATTTCCACTAATAAATGAAAAAAAGCATAATTTCAGTATCACATTTACAATACCTCTTTATTAATGAAYATACAGCGTATATTGAGCTACTTTGAAGAAAATTCAAAATGCAATGCTAAAACAGAAAAGAAATGGAAAAAAATACAAACTGCAAAGGAATTTAGTCTGTTATGYTACAAGGTCGACTTTTTTGAGGATGTGTTTGGAAGCAATAATTGCTCTAGCACATATATAGTAAGTATCTCTCTGAATTAAATGATCATGTTTTTAACCACATATACGCACCCACCACCACACACAGAGAGACACAGAGAGATCATGAGGAATGGGGTGAGAATTCCATCATCTTGTGTTTTGTTGTGGTGCATACTTGCTCTCCCTACTCTTCTTCCATCCTGCTAAATCCTTTTCTGCCCTTATCTTTTGTAATCATATTCTTTGCATCTTTAGCCTTTTGCATTCCTTGTTGTCTTGTAAATCATTCTAAATTGATTCTAATCCAATTTTCTTACATATGCTTCCTCTATGTAGTAATAGAGTGACCCTTGCCATTAAATTCTGTTAAAGTCATACTTCCACAAATTCATAGAAAAACTTTTTGCCAATACCTTTGATGATGATTCCCCAAGTGACCTAAGTACTCACTCAGAACATGTATGAAGCAGTGGATTTAATCAAATCCAGCTTGATTTGTTATGTGCTGTGAGGTATATGGAGAATGTAGCAGAATCCTTAGCTAAAAATAATTTCAGATGAAATAACCTGTCAGATGTATTCCAGTGGCACAAATAACTGCAAACAGCCACTGAGTCCATGGCACAAGAGCAGTCCACAGAGYGAATTCAACACAAGAACCTTCCCGAATCACTTGGATGTTAAGCCCTCAGCATCAGCCATTACCTGTTTCACTTTACAGATGGACAGTTCTTGCCAGTATAGACACAACCATTCTTGTTCTGCAGTCAGTCAATAGACTTCACATACACACAAATGTACAGCTTCCCCTTGGGTCAGCTGCCACAACTTGCAGTGTAGAGAGAACTCATTCAGTGGGTACGCCTGTATTGCTAAAGACCATTTTCTATATTAATAAATTCTAAGAAGAATCCCTAGAATARTTTTCTTGCAGGCCAAAGAACATTTCCCAAGGCTTTGAGAGCGTTTCAGCATTTAGCTCAAAACTCTTGATGTTTGGTCTTGAGATGCAAGGTTTTGAGGACAAAGGCAAAGAGACAAGTGCCTTCAACAGCATGAATACAGACATCCCCATTTCGGGTGGCCTCAGTGCCTGTTACAGGGACACAGTTTTTCCTAAGGCCCACAGTAAGTGTCYCTGAGTGTACTTGACATGAAGTTTTTAAAAGAATTTTTTTATCTAGATATATAATGTACAAAAAAACACTGTGTTTCCTCCTCTATTTCCATGTTTATATAGTTTCCTTCCTTCAGAACTTCTGTCAGCTTCACAGAAAAAATCTTTTTCTATGTATGGATGATGTGATTGCTAAATTTTTTACTGTATTTTCTGGAGACAATTTTCTGGGAGATGCTGCAATCTTTTTCTTACAATCTGATTTAAGGATAAAAAAAAATGAGTGAAAGGATTCTTTTTCTCACAATGTCTTCCCATTTCTTCTTTGAAATAAACTAATTCACATGTGATTTACTAATTCACAGGTCCTTCATGTAAGTTTTAGGTGTACATCATTTCCTCAGCCACCTCAGCCAGATGTGTGACACTGGCAGAATTAAGGAGATGAAAGTCATTGTTCATATTCTGCAAATAATATGACATGTTTACATTTAAAAGCCAACCAACTAACCAAACTTTACTTCCCCCAAGGTCACATAAAGACCATGTGCTAGTACTAGTGTTCTGTCTCACATTTTAGATGCACTAATATTTTACATGACGGACTCCGTGAACCAGCTAGAATTTTCCCTATGGAAAGCATTTAAAGTTTTATTGTTATTGGATATTTTACTAAAAATACAGTCTGCAAGATTATCTTGGGAAACCCAACTGATAAATTTAACATAAGCTTCTAAAAAGAAACACAGTGACATCAATATCTGACACAGCTGACCAGTCCCACACCACAATCCCCATATCATATTGATACATTAAACTAAAGAAATCTCCACTTGGAACTTTTTAAATTAAAATAATTCTCTTGCATCCAAAGATTTGAATATTAAAATCACTTAAGGTTCATATATTAAAAGGATGAAGGGATTTAAGTATTGGTTAATACTTCTCCTTATTTACATATTCCTGTCTTGTTGCTTTTGGTTTTTATCTTCTCCACCAGTTAAACCACAGAAGGAGTCAATAAAATTCTATGTGTGAACTAGTGTTTCACACATTAAACTTTTGCAGAGGAAGATTTAGTATGGGTAGATACATTCTTCTATCTTTGGCAAACAGCAGAGACAAGATATTAATCTGTATATTACAAATATACTTCATCTATACACACAAAACAGTGTCCTCAAAAATATTTAATTTTGCATCTTAGTATTGCTTTTAATTCCAATCTAAATTCTTTAATGTAAATCTTACCTTGTTGATCATTSTGATTGTAGTTTTGGAAACTTATTTCCAATTAATTATTAGGAATCAATCTGTAAATACTAATACTAAGGAATGCATTTCCAGCAGTTAACTTGCTAATAGTAGAAATCAAAAGATAAAGGTCTTTAAAAAAACTCATAAGGTCTTTTTTTTTAACTTTAATAATAATGATAATAGATATTATTACTATAAATCTCTGTTCATTTACTCAAGSCTTTCAGAGTTTCAACCATTCTAAATTTGTCCTGAGCTATAAAGCCAAAGTGATTTGATTATGGAACAAGAATTTTAGGTCTGTAATAGCACTGATTTTCTGTTTCAAGTAAACCTTTACTTTTTAATGTCTTTCTTTTTCCCTAATACTTCTTCTGATCGATTTGCATAACATAGAAAGATAACTTCCTGATGTTATGTTTAAAATAAATAATATATTTGGGCATCTTTATTTTCATCAACACTACAATAAAACATGGATGACACAATAATGAAATCAAGGAATGACCAGGAAAGGAAATCTTAGTCTCAATTACACAGTGTTAGATATCTTTCTTCTAGTAGATAATGAGAACTGTCATTGACCTTATTCAAGTCACTTGTCACGTTTAAGGTACTTTTTCATTTAACTGGTTGGGTCAATTCACAAGATTTAATATTGACTAAGATGTCTGTTCTTATTGGCAAATGAATAAACTCTCCACTGCTAAAGCTGACAATAGAACTGCTTGGATTCCTCCAATTTCAGATTTAGAACCCTTCAATTACTACTTCTTACTACATTCACTAGACTTAATTGTGGTATTTGTTTAAAAGCTCAATTTAATTTGAAAATGTATCTGTTCTTTACTGCCATTCTTAAACAGCCATATATATTTACTGCAGTATTTAGTGTTAGATATGAAAACTGGTAATGCACAAATACGACTTTCAYATGAACAACTTAGTTTCTTTTTTATCCTAGTGAGCAGAAATCCTCTTAAGTGAATTAAACATTAAATCCACTTAGCACTGAAATACCTTTTATGACCTTAGATTTTGGAAAGGAGAATCAAAAACCTGCTGAAAACGTACAAATTTGTAAATCTTTCCTACATTTACAGTCACCTGCCACAATAATTGGTCAAATAGGGACAAATATATTTTTAGACAAAGGCTTTCTGTAGTCCTAGAGTCCTTCAGTCTAATGTTTTTAATATTTGCATAATAGTATCYCAGATAAATAAACTACCAATTGAGTAATACGGCACGGTGTGTATTTGTCAGTTTAAAAAAGCGAAGATTGTGCAAAAGATAGAATAAGGAATCCTATAAGTGCAACAGAGTACTTTCCAGAGAGCGTAACTGAACAATTGCTCTGTGTTTTAAGAACAGTCACTTTTGTGTCCTTCCTACCATGGATGGCAATGCCACAGTGAGAAAGAGCAAAAGAGTCAAAATGTGTGACTATCTACAGAACCAAAGATTAAGCATAGGTTTGCAGATTTCAGTGCATGAGTTTTTCACCTACTGGCTGCTTCTAGCACCTAACTAAAAAGAAGTTCTCATATCCTAAAGTTAGAAGTTAATGTTCCTCATTTAGTGAATAGGAAGAAAAAAAAATAAAAAGGAAAAGATGATGCATCCAGAAAATGAACGTAGTAATAAAGGTAGGTGCTTAAATTTAGACTGTAAAATCTCYCTGCCATTTTACATCTTTTTATTATTGAGTTTAAATTAGTTTTTTGAGTCTAGTCATCTACATAGCTAAAAGAACAAACTTTGTTGGCAGCTTAACAAACCACAGGCAATCTGAAATATACAGTCAAAATAATTTATTCTTAAAAAAGAGGTTTAACTTCAGAAACATATAGCTTAATTCTTCTGTCACCTTTTATTCTTAATCTGTTCCACAAATAWCTTCTTATCTCTGTTATTTGTTCTAGTACTTCAGAACACACATCYTTGGTGTTGCAAGTACACAGTGTCTTGGATTATTTACACTCACAAATGTGAAAACTATGAAGTATCKTCAGTAAGCAACAACAAAAATATCTCTGAAAGTTTTTAATATTTAAGTCTTTATAGATGATTAAGAAAATGAAGCAAAAAAAAAATTGGTGTGCTGAGTATTCTGCTACTTTTGTTTCTACTGTTAAGGGAAGAAAAAAAAAGTTATGTGATAACTGCTGTTATCACATAATGTTTCAAAATATCATGAAGACATTTTTATATAAACTAACGCAACTGCTGATTCCCTGCTACTTGTTATTTCAGGTAGATATGAGTATTTTATATAAACATCTTCTAAAGACTCATTTTATTGTCAATACAGAGATAAAWAAAGCAAAATTAGTGCAGCACTCAAATGATAGTTTTCTACAAGCAGTTTATCCAACTAACAGATAAATGATGGGTGAGTAGCCTTAAACTRCACACGTGTGGTGAAGCACCTTACTGTTCTGCCCAGCCTCCTGGCAGCCTGGAACSAGACTTCAGTATTCACCATCCCAACATGTAATTTTGTGGATGGTTTTGTTTCAAACAACAGGTGCACAATCAGGGCAGGAAATGGTGCCTCATCTCTCTTGCTCTAGATGCATGGAAGAAAATGAGTAGGAAGGAAACCTACCTCAGATTATGCCCATATTCAAGGAAAAGTTGTTCTAAACCAGCTTTCTTTTTATATTGTTATGGGCAACATTAAACAAATGATGGTCTGCATTCATGTAGGATGAGAACAAAGGTTTTGTTGGGACTTGGAAGTGGATTTTCTGCTCTTCTTGCAATTCAGTTAATGGGATATTTCAYTACTACTGAAAGGTCACAGTCTTTGTGTCAATCTAATAATGTAGGACTTGGTTCAGCCCTTGACTTTAAAGCCTTGGCCTGAACTGATTTTAAATTGTTTTAAGATAGACCTATTGTAAATGCAGCTTTTCCTAAGCAGTGTAGACATGAACTAATCAGTGCAACATCTCTATGGCCAGGGATTGATTTRCCCCCATTTGGTTATTGTCTCTGTCATCAGAGACTTGTGACATGCAGTCTATATTTCTTCTTAGACATGCAGCTAATTTCAYATTAAGTTACTAGCATTCCCCCTAAAACATACATCATGTTCTCTGTTTAGCTTATCAGAATGCCAATATYTCAAATAAAGAAAAGCTGATCACATGGAGGACTTCATAGCCAAGGTCTGTTTTGGGCCATAGAAAAAAACCTACATTTTACTACTATTGTTTCTTCAACAAAAATTGTTACTTCACATAGAACATGCAGGGWATTTTCAGAAAGTTTTGTGTTTCAACAGGTAAAAACTGAATATTTTATTAGAATTTTCTGTTGAAATGCTTTTCTCTTAGTGTGTATAAAATTTGAGCCTTTTTTAAAAGAAAAATATAATTTTCACTGGTGTTGATACATTCCTCTTGGATCAATTGGCTCGCTGATAAGAACAGTTTTAAAATAAGACTTCAGAGAAGAAGATTGGGAGATGCTTATATAATTACAAAAGAAATGCCAAAAGATTTTTTTTAATAATGGAAATAACAGATGGTGGTCCTCAGATCTGTACCCCTAGCACAAGTGGCATGGAGCTATCCTTTAAAAAAGAAAAAAAAATGAAAAAAGTTAAAGAAATCATTAAAAATAAATATAGAAAGTGAAATATCAAAGTATCAAAATAAGTTGGGCTTTGAAAGAAAAACTCTGAAATTTGACTCCATAACTTTACTTTTTTCCGATTTTCTAATTTCACAAACTGGACTTTATAATTTATTAAATCAATAATAATGTGCAAAAATTCTGGTTCCTAGAGCAGTGAAAAATGGAAAAATGCYATTTAAATAACTTTTAGGTAAACATTAATGGAATTAGATAATCAGTGAAATATTTTATTATAATGCACTGAGGCAAATATATTACTGATGTAATGGCATGTTATTTTTATCATAGACTACTATAAGTGAAGGCAAGTGGCACAATTCCAACATTTTGAATTGTAACTTCATGTAATAGAGGAGCACTTACAGTACCTAATGCATCAATGCTCAGAAACAGATAAGGCAATAAAGTTCACATATCCAGTCAATGGCAAATTTGATTAAAAGTAATTTTTAACAAGATTTCCATTCTTTTTGCTGTCCCTTGAGGACTGAGGTTCCATTTCAAATTAACATTTTATTATGCTATGTGTTTTTTACAGTGTTATTAGATTAATTAGCTGATCTTGTTTACCTAGGTTGACCTTTTAATTGGTTTTGGATTCAATATTGAGTTCAGTGGATAGAATCTCCAATTGTAATTTCAAAACTAATATGTCTCTTCTTTTTAAAAGTAGTTCTTTACACTATATTTAATCTATACCAACTGTATTTCTCAGAGAAGTTGGACATTCTTCTAATGAGATATTTATCATGGTCTATAGTGATGCCTACCAAMGCAGTTGCTTCCCTAGTCAAGTGGAAAAGCAAATTGAAATTTTATAGTTCACATATATGAGATTCACAGTCTTTTAACATAGCTCCTTTTAGCAATTCAGAAATTTTATTTTCTTCCCACCATTAAACAGTGTGACATTGCTCAGGTGCTTTAGATGCAATTAAGTACAAAAATATTAAAGTTGCATCACTAACACACTATTTGTACTTCCACTGCTAATGCATTAAAATAGACATCCTATTCCATGATAGTTGTAATCTTCATTTTCTGTTAAAATTTACATGTAATGAGAGTATAATTGCATTTTTTTAATACATATGAGGTAGACAGCCAATGACATAGGACTAAAGAGAAGTTAAGACAYGGTCTTGTGGAAGGCATTCCACTCACTTGTAGAGTAACAGGAGATGTGATGACATAACTTCGATCATATTGAATTATCTCTCTCATACTTGCCCAAAAGACTSTTACCTTTTCCTTTGCTGTGGACATTTAAAAATTAAATCTCTTTTGTCTATTTGTTTTCACTATTTTGATAAGACTGAGAGAAGGATTTAAGTTACAGCTGGCACCAGTAGGTGAGTTAGAATTTTATTAAATATAAACTGGTGGACATAAAAACCCAACCAAATAAATTTACAGTGTATCTTGCTCATCATGTTTGCTGCAGATTTTGTGGGCTTTGCTTCCTGAGAAAACTGTTGGCTGCAAAAGCCTCCAAATCTAAACCTATTCAATTGCTATAGCAAACTCTGGAGATGGCCATTTAGTTACAGCCTTGTGCAGTCAAATTTTAAATCAAATACTTTCTTTGGAAGACTGACCTTTGTGAAGAAATTAGCAAACTGAGTATAACTTTTTTCAGTAAAATAAAAGGTATATTGGAGTAGTCTTTTTTCCCACCTTTCATTGTCTGGACATAATAATATAGGAGTAAGTC
Organism: Mixornis gularis; assembly: GCA_003546035.1. Lineage (NCBI taxonomy): Eukaryota > Metazoa > Chordata > Aves > Passeriformes > Timaliidae > Mixornis > Mixornis gularis. The sequence continues at coordinate 3,953,044 of QVAJ01000012.1, forward strand.
TGCCTAATAGCTGTCACAAACAAATGGTTTGCAGTTTGCCAACAGTCCTACACTTCATTGAAGAGCACAGAAATTAAAATAACTGAAAAATCCTAAGACAACAAGAAAAAATGTAGTCTTTTCTCCATCTGTTTTTGAAAAGACAATTTTGCATACAAGAGGAAAAGTACAAATAGACAATGTAAAATAGAAGAGAAAGGCACAAATAAGCAGTCTTCTCTCTTTCCCTCTAGATTCCCAAGAAACACAAAAATAAGTGCTGTTCATACAGCTCTTCATGATACTAACTCTACATGTCAAAATAGCCAAAATATAATAAACAAAGAGAAAAAAAAAAGAGGCAAAAATACAAAGAAGGTGAGAAGATGAAAGAAACATCAACATAACTGCTTTGGTTCTCTTCGGCTGTGTAGACATGATATCGTAATACCCGTTCCCATAACTTGCTGAGAACATGCTGTGACTGAGACTGTCATTACTCTGCAGCACATCACCAGATTAACRAGAAAGAAAATCCATCACTGATCTAGACATAGGATCAATATCTGTGAAATCTGACAGAAAGACATAGTATGGAATTCAGTTAATTTAATACAGAACAATTTTGTCTTGGATTACAGTAACAGAGAAGACAATATCTGTCTTAAAATTCTGTTGTGCAAAGTTTTTGTAAAATAGCTTTGAATGACACAATCAGCTGCCGGTTCTTACTATTATCAGGTCAGCAGTAAGATTCTGAATTCACCTCTTAGGATCTAACAGCAAATTTATACTTTTGGTGAACAATTGCAACAACCAAAAAGTCTTCTTAACCCTAAGTGGACATTCCCTTCCAAAATACTCTGGATCATAAAATATTGCATAGCCTTGCCAAATGAGCTGGATATTAATAGTAGTTTATTGAATCACCAAATTGTTTAGAAAAGACCTATAATATCATCAAGTCCAACCATTAACCCAGTTCTGCCAAGTCCACCACTAGACCATGTCCCTGAGCACCACATCTACATGTTTTTATATGCCTCCAGGAATGGTGACTCAAACASTTCCCTGGGCAACCTGTTCCGATGTTTGGCAATATTACTGGTAAAAAAGTTTTTCCCACTGTCCAATCTAAACCTCCCTCAGTTTAAGTTGATGCTGCTTCCTTTTGTCTTACACCACACCCAGGCTGTTGATCCCACCACCCTTTTGGGGAAGCAGCCCTAATTCCAATGTAACCATTCTCATGTGYTTTGTGGTTTTTAACACCTCAATCACTCTTGAGTCTTTCTTGCTACCTGGATCTCCATCCCTGACCTTCCCTGAGAGAGCAGGCTGAACTACCTTGCTCACCCAAATTGGATTAATAACAAGAAGTGGGAGATCCCCATGTAGTAATAACGTGGACAGCACTCGCTGCTTTTGGGTTTGTCATTTGGTATTTTTAGCTGGTTGGTTAGAATGTGCTTTTAGAGAGACAGGGGTATGGAAATCATGTTTATTATTTAAACATGCCTGAATTTCATTAAAGATTTCTTTTAAGTTCTYCTTTTACAAATTTGCCTACTATTCGGTGGTTTTTTGTAGACTTTTATGCACAAGTGAAGAGGACAAGTTTTAAAGTGGGGAAAAACCCACCCCACTTCCTCCTTATTTCACCAGAAATTTAGAACTCTKGAAAAGACCTTTACAGAAGTTCAGTTAAATGTACTTCAGTGAGAAAAGTGCACTATTTTTATAAGCACCTGCTGAACCCAGTAAGGACAAAAGCTAAACTATTTTTTATATTCTTTTATTTCAGAGAGTGTTTTTAGGCAATATTTTTTGCTTGTTTTCTGAAAGAACAACTAAAAATAAAAGATTTRAACAAACAGTAACAGTTTTCCCTTTTATGGAATACTTTGTATCTGTTAGATTTATTAACAGATTTTTTTTTCTCCTTTTTTAGTTTAGTACTCACACAAGACAGAAAWTAAGATAAGGAACTACCATGTATAAATGCCATAATCCAYAGTCTTTAAGTTACTAATATGTRTAGSTTCTTTAAGTAGCAGCACAACCCTCTCAAAAAGCCCCCAAAATGAAATGATTACTCACAAAATCTTTTTTTTTTGGTACACTAGTCCTTGGGCTGAAAAAATGAAAAAAAGTATTTCTTAATGTTAAAAGTAAGAAGAAGGAAATTAATAGAAAACCTTAATTAAAAGTAATAGTAATAATAATCCAGTGAAATAGTTAATAGTAATAATAATCCAGTGAAATAGTTATCTGCTGTGTGATAAACACATCTGTTTCTTGTTGCCCATGTATTAATTCAGTGTGTATTTGGGGAAGTGTTTATGCATAAATCAGTTCCTTGTTTGGTTTTCAATGCTAAAAATTACTTTTAACACCTAATTACTTCAAATAATACACACATGCCAACACTTTGTTATGATTGGTCTAGTGGTTTGATTTATAACAGAACTTTATTTGATATGCTCAGTGATTTAAGTCACTGATATCTACATATAGYAGTGACTTTTTCAATGTATTGTGTAATTATATGCAACCATCAATTTAATTTACTTCACTCCTTTTATTTCTTTAAACTTTGTTACTAAACTTTGTTACTTTMCATAAAGGACTTGATTTATAAATAACTATTTACATTCCTTGTAGTTATAACAGGCCAAATTACCMATGAGTCAGAACTGGTACTTGAACTTAGTATTTGTACAAAGTTTTTAGGAAGGTGAATATAAACCTTTCTGAAACAATATTATTTATCAATTTGTGAAATCCACTTTCATCTTTCAGTACCTGCCAGTCTGGCTGTGGTGCAAYATACAGGTAGATGCAAAAATATTGTTTTAAAGAGACGTACCCGGTAGGTACTACTTAAATATCTAGGGTACACCACTACTGGTGAGAGAATTAACTGCTACAGACTCTTTTCCACAACTGGAAAGTAAAGCATTGACATTACTTGACTTTAYTCTTTAAAACTCTTTTCACTCAGTTTCTTTTCTTCCCAGCTTGCCTTTTTTTACCTCATGTACTCCCAATTCAGCTTTTGAATGGTGAGTAATTTGGAAGCAATGAGAACTGGACAAAGTAAACATGGATGTGATGTGGGGATGAATAGACACTCAATGTGACTGGATGGACTATGGCATATCCACTTCTTCTGTAGTTCCCTCCTGCTCCAGCTATGAAAGTTCTTTTATAGCATTTGAGTACTTACAAAGAAAATAATAAAATGGAATTAAATGTCTTGTCTCACAAGGTGAATTTGMAAGATAAAAACAGTTCAGTAGCCTGTCATCCAATTTATTTATCTTCCAAAATTTTTTCAGTGACCTTGCTCTTAAATTTTGCATATAAATATTCTATAAGCATAGTGATATATTCTATAAGCATAAAGAAATTCCAGCTGTTGTTTAACATTAATATTCAGTTCACTACTGTCTGAATCTTTATGAATGTTCTTAAAACGCAGAGATATCTAGACCTTCAGCTGTATTATCCTCYCATTAAAACAATCATCAGGAAATTCTAAACTCCTGGTTAATGACTTTTTCTCTTTGACTATTAATATAAAAATTTTACCATTTTTTCCATTTTATATGTCATGAGGGGGAGAGTGAACTGACTTTCAATGAAAAGAATAAGTGATTTTTTAAAAAAGAAGAAAAAAACCCTGCTTTTAACTTCCTTTAGGGGGTACCGCAACCTTATTTTTACTGTCATTTCCTGAAGGTCTTCAGCAATTTTCCACAAAGGCATTTTAGAAAAGTAGTAAAAAGTAGTCTTGTCTGCTTTTGTCACATTTATGTCTTCACTTGTTGTTTGATTTCTTTTTTAACCTTTTGCATTATGGCTTTTGTTTTAGCTTGGGATAAGGCAGAGAGGGGAAGAAGAGATAAGAGGTTGAGTTGCAACTCTTCTGAGCATTGTGAGACTTAAACTCAGTGCATGAGGGGGTTATTAAGACTACATTTTGATTGGCTAATGCTTTTTCATCTGTAGTATGCCRAAATAATTCAGCAGGAAATTAAGTAAAACTGGTGATTTTTCACTCAGTGTTTTCAGGTGGAAAATRAAGCACAAGACAAAATTCGAATTGTTGATTTACCTGACCCTAAMAGAAACATAAAAACCAAAATATGGATTATGAACAAAAGACAGAATGTTTCACTACATTTAGTTTTTTTATTTTTAGGTGATAACATGAGAGAATGYTAGAAATATTATTTCAGTTTCTTTTTGATAGGACGGTAATAACCAAATTACTACTATTCTTCACAGAGATATCCATTCAACAAATAATTTATGCACATTAAATTTCCCTTCTTAAGGAGAATAAGACTTAACTTTGAACTCCCTCCCAGTTCTCTTTACAGTCARGGACACAAAGATAAAGTCAACTTCTAATGAAAGTGCTGAGAGAAGTTATTTGTTTATTTTTGCATCTTCTGTAGCAGGATAATAAATAACTCCATTAACTTGAATAACTGTATTATTAAAGTTGTAATATCTTTGTGAAATCTAAACCTAATTATTGAATTGGACTGTCAAGTACTTCTTACATCTGAATAATCAAATAGGGGTCAAAAAGGTAGAATAAAACTTAGTKCTCTTTCTGACTAGATTTAAATTTAGAGACTAAACAGAATACTTTAAATCATAGATTTGAACCTTATACATAGTCTTCAATGAACAGTTTCAGCAYATTTTAATAGTACTTCTTTAATCAATTACAGATAGTGAAAAAGGCRCTTTGTCTAGTCTCCAAATTCAACTAAATGCACATGTAAAATTATTTATTACCTTCTTCAGTACAGCAAATAATAAACTTCAGTGATATGCTAAAGTGAATTGATTTCTTCTATTTGTAATATATCTCTTATTTCTTTCCAAAGTAAAAGAAATTCATTATATATTTTTAAATTGTAAAACTTTTAAAMCTTTCTTTTATTATTATGTTCCGTAGGTTTTTTTGATAATATTATTTTTTGCCTCAGGTAAGTATAAAATATGAACCTTTCAACGGACAGGTTCAGAATACAATTTAATGGGAAAATTTATATTTTATAATTTATATTTTTATATAAGAAGAAATRGAATCACACATACATGAACCASAGCTCCATTCAACCTGGCCTTGAACACCTCCAGGGCTGGGGTATCCACAACTTCTCTGGACAACCTGTTCCATCYTYACCATCYKCACAGTAAATAATTTTTTCTTAATATCTAGTCTAAAACTACTCTCTTTAATTTCAACCCATTCACTCTTATCCTGTCACTTCATGCTCTTGTAAATAGTTGTCTTCGTCCATCTTTCCTGTAAGTTCCCTTCAGGTACTAGAAAAGTGCAGCTAGGTCACTGTTGCAGGATGTTCACAGCTACAGGAGGGCTTATCTGTTCTGCCTATCAGCTGGTGCCATAGCTCAGGGTATCTTCCCYCTCACAGGAATTTGCTAATTGAAATATCTCAAGCCAGACACCTGTCTGCTAGTGAGTTATTTCTGGTACCATGGAGGTGGCATTCCCAGCTGACAATAATCATCTTGCCTTGAGAGCAAGACTGAAGGAAGATGAGCTTGAATTTCTGACACTTCATTTTACAAACTGTAAAAGGTGCCCAAAACTTTCACAAGCAGAAGTCTTCTGCTCATTCCCTGGAAACGTGTGGGGCTTTTCCCCAAAGTCAGGATGGCGCATTGTGGTTACTGTCTCTGGAGCTGAGTGAAAGGAATCTGTGTACCCATCATCAGCTTGGTGGTAAATTACATTGACTCATAATCTCTACCATTTCTTTGCTAGCTATGGCACAGGTACCTTTATGTCATGCACTGTCTTATGTAATCTCCTAGCTGTTCTTTGTTTTAACCTGTGTAGTAAGTAACTGTTTAAGGCCATTTGTCTGTTAATCTCTTGCCTGCTCCATAAATAACTCATCATATAACAGACCTTATTGGCCATTCTTAAGAACTTGTGAGCCAAAGTGGTTTAGGTGGGGGTCACCTGAATAAAGCTACTGCCAAAAATCTGATCCTAAGGCAGGGCTTGTCTTACACCTTCACTTGATCCATAACAGTCACCCTGAAGCCTTCCTTTTTTCCAGGCTGAACAATGTCAACTCTGTTGGGCTTTCCTTATGGGAGAGGTGCTCCATCCCTCTGATCAACTTTGTGACTCCAGCTTTTCATCAGTTTTGTTGCCTTTCTATGGACACACTCCAGTGTCTCAATGTCCTTCTTGAGAGGAGCTCAAAACTGCACACAGGATTTGGGGTGTGGCCTCACCAGTGTCAAGAATAAGGGGATGATCACTGCTTTGGTCCGGCTGGCCAAATTATGCTGATACAKATGGGATGCTGTTTGCCTTATTGGCCACCTGGGCATATATTTTCTTCCCACAAGTTGCACTTCTGATCTGTTTCAGGAGGACTGAATCTCTTAACCAAGTGTAAAAATTGTTCAGTCTGTTTTAGCAGAGTATGAGAATATAAGGTGGCAATAAGTAATTTCTGTAAGAATGAATTTCAAGACAGAAAGAGACTGAAGAAAAAAATGACAGAAGAATGTTAATTAAAAAAAATCTTGAGTTTTGAGATAGCCATAGAGTGTACCATAACTAGTCCCTTTTTCCTAAGACTGATAATACTATCTTATGTAGTTTTCAGTATGTAAAACAAACAAATCAAAACCAAAGCAAGACCAAGGGGGRAAAAAAAAACCCAAGGGGAAAAACTCAACAACCAAAGAGGAAGCATCTTAAGAAGCAAGGGTTACAATTCAGATGCTCTTGTTTGTAAATGAATACATTAACCAAAAAATAAAAACATATATACATATATCCATTCTCTTTCTGGATCTATGGGGCTTCTACAGCAGAACAATGCATAAGACACTTTAATTTGTATCTATACAAATTAAGTTATGACCCATTCTGATTCCCTAATGATAGACAGAGCACAAAACAGTTTTTACTTTCTGTCAGATGTGCAAGTGTTTTAATATCCTATTAAAAGGATATTAAAAAAAAGCTTAATTAATACACAGTAATTGCAGGGCTTCGAGACTGTCTACAATTCTTGATAAATTCCTTCTGCTGGAAATACTTGTATTTTTATTGTGGTTTTTGCTAGCCCTATGCCACAGGTCTCTTCTGCATAACAGGCAGAAATTAGGGTTGTTGTTGTGTGCTGTCAAACCTTTAGCAACCCGTTCACCTGAGACTATTCTGGGGGATCAGTAGCCAYGATGAATTAGAACAACGTAGTTTATTTATTGTTCTGAATCATTGGCATTGCAAACAAAATGAGTAATAACATGTATTGAATTTTTGGGGGTTAAATTTTATAAATTTTTTAGGAGCTCTCCACAGAATCAAATTCCTTTTTTTCACACACTGCAAATTATGRCCATGTGGCATGCCATCATGAGCAGATAAAAAGGGATAAAACTCCTTTTTTGCCAGTGATCAGGACAATGGCTACAATATGATTTGACTTTTGTTGTTGTTTTGCTCAGCATTAGCTTAAACTTCATGGTAGTAGGTAGTAAACAGAGCAAAGACTGAATTATACAGGTGCGTTAATTAGGAGCYGTTAGGCAGTAGGTTTGAACAGATGCTGTTTTTGCAATTCACTGTGGAAGATACAGGTGTGGAAAGGGTAGTTGCAGATAACAGGTATTCATTTTCTGTAACTACATGAGATAAWCACTATGTTCTACTTCTGCCCTATCCTGTCATCTTACTACAGTCATTTGCATTCCTGACTACATTTTGTGCTAAAAATAGCAAGTCCCAGGACAGACAAAGCCTGTAGAGAGACTTGACAATTGGTTAGATCTGATTACGATATTAAAATGTTAAAATTCACCTCATTACACAGAGTACTTGCCTCAATTATTTATCCCATTAACCTGAGGCTAAAGATGCTGCATATGATACCAACTTTTCTAGAGGCAAATCTCAATGGATCTTTTTCAAGGTTAAAGGCTTGTCGCAGTATAGACTTCAGAAATGCCACTATTATCAAAGCCTGACACATTTTTTTCCTTTTTAAAAATTAAWTTTAAGCTTCAGAATATACTGTTTAGAGGCAATGTCTCTACAATGTGTTCTGTTACAATTTTGAGTGKTTTTAAATACTCATATTATGAAGTCATCATRTAGGACAATTTAGACAGTGGAGCTRGAAAACTAGGGAGAATGTTCCAAGGGTTTGTTTTGAGGTGCTGATGTTACCCTGTTTTTATTTTGTCAAAATTCTGTTTGCCTGTTCACATCAGAACTATGAGTCAGGATTCACACACTTCATTATGCCTTTTTTTCCCATGTTTTAACCTACTTTCACCATCCTAGAACCTTTKTTTCCTTGCAACTGTCTCCTACCAGATAAACATCCTACTCCAAAGACTTTTTCCTCACAGGTCCCAGTTTTACTACATTTGCCTCCAATTTTGGTATTTCTGGTATACCTGGAAATGTCAGCCTGATGTTTTATCACTGACAAGGTTGCCAAGCAATGTTGGCCTTGCATGGCCCTGCTTCCTGAAATACCTCTCCAGTTTTCTATGAGTTTAGAGCCTTTCTCCCTTAAAAGCTCCCCTCTTGCCTTGGCAGTCTATTCCTAATAGTGCTGTCTGTAATTTTAGTCAGTTTATCACATCATGTTTGTCACTGCTGGGAGTTTCCCATGCTTTATTTACCCCAAGTCAGGGCCCAGTCACTTAATAAATCAWTTCCCTGCATTGCTGCTAAACTCTAAATTAAAATTCCACTGAATAGAAGAAGCGTACTGAACCGCTTTTGTCATCAAAAGTCACTTAAATTTAAAAAACAATATAAATAATAAGCATCTTTTGCCTACTGGTTTAAATTAAAAGTCCACTGAATAGAAGAAGCATACTGAACTGCTTTTGTGATCAAAGGTCACTTAAATTTAGAAAACAGTATAAAAGTAATAAACACTTTTTGCCTACTGGTTTAAATGCCATGAGACACTGGGAAAAAAATAGTATGCATCAGCTCCTTTCAAAATAGCAGATAAGCAGAGAGGAAAGAGAAGAAATGGAAGAAAGCAGAAAGAGAACTAGAAGATTAAGAAATCTGAGAAGACATAGGAAAGATGGGAATGAKAATGTTTCTGCTCAGAAGTTAGGAAAGAGTTCCTAGTTTGTAACTAGTTCTATAATAAATCGTATTAGTTCACTTTTTTGCTGCAAGTAACAAATCAAGGTTCTYCTGTGCAATTAAGAATTTCTTCCATGTCTCTCTTGTCTTACTAAATAATTCAAGTTCCTTTATTTAACAAGGCTTTTCTTGTAGCAAAGTACAGAAATCATTCCRAAAGGTGGTGGCCTGATTAAATTATCCTCTGCTAATTTGTCTTTAATAAGGACAGAAAAATTATCTGTCAGGCTATGGTGGCCAAAGGCTTATCCCCACGCAGAGGGGTGGGGGACCCCTGGAAGCACCACAAGGCACTGGACCAGCCCCTTCCCATTGCTATAGGAGCCCCAGGGGAGCCTCAAGGCTGGGCCAGACCCAGGAGGAGTAGGAGAGGCTSCTTGGTGTGGGAATGGGGGACAGAAAGGGCTGTCGGTGTAAGCTGGAACCAACCAGTCCTTGGTGCTGGTGCTGCACTGGTCCTGTTTCCTCTAACTAAACTCTATTTGTGGTAGCTTTCCTGAGCAAGGGGCAGGATATTAAATTGACTAAAGAAAGGGGAACTATTTTACTTCCAAGTTGGAAATAATCARTCTCTTCAGATATTCCAAAATAATGGACTTGCTTTCTTTCCAAAGATGTAAACATTTGCTTTAAATGAAAATATAGAATATTCCCTTGTACAATAATAACCATAACACTGTCTTTCATGCTGCCTTCTTTATTCATGTTCTAACAGCTTAGAAATATAATAAGATGGATTTTCAATGTATTTGTGAAATAAATATCACTATTAGAGGGTTACAAATAAACAATACAAATCCTTTTAAAGAACGCTGAAGTTTCATCTGAGAGTAAATGCTAAACTATTTTAAGAACTTAAAATATTTTTTGCCCAATTCTGTTTTAATTATTGAAAAATTGACTCCATTGCTTTTGCATTTTCCAACCTGTGTGAAGTAGTTTCTAAATAATAAAAAAACCCATTTTGAATACAAGATATATTTTCTTAATTTTAAATATAAAATGAGATAATTTATAATATTTATTCACAGGCCATAAGRGACTGATTCAAAAGCTGTTGAAGGCATGTATGACTGTATCAGTTGATTTCAGCAGGTTTTCAATCAAATCTTCAACACGAAATGATTATAGTGTCTGACTGAAATATGAGTCAGGCACCCCCCAAATATTTATTACAGCGTCTGAATAAGACATGAAAAACTTAAAAAAAATTAAGTTGAGGCTTATTCTATAAAAAGCTAATTTGGTRCTGAATTCAAAAGCATTGCAAAATRTCTGAATCAAAGAAGTAATTTCTAGATCTAAGAAACAAACWATCTACAAGATAAATGTTCGAAATATCAGGGCGAGGTTCAGTTCTGTATTCAGGCACATAAATGTGAACTTTYAGACACACAAGTTCATGTAGGGTGGGTGACCCTGGTATAGTGAGCAGAGTAATTGTCTCTAACTAACTGCTTGAAATTGTCTTACTAACTGCTGTTACTAAGGTGGAAACCACGTTCCTAAACGTAATCACATGTCTGGCCTCCTTCTGCTCCTACAGAGGAGCCTGGGTGTCCTGTGGGTTGTGTATTGCATCTCTTAGTGCTCACTTCATCTATCACTCTTCTGGCACTTTCACTGTGTATTTGCAGCAGCATCACACTCTTATTAGAGTTTATAGGTCTTGCAAAATACCCAATGCAGGCATTACCTAGAAGAGAAGCGGAATAAGTCTCTGGCCTCCATAGATCCGACTATGTTGTCATTTGAGACCTACATGGTACTTTAGAAGAGATTTTACAAGCTATGTCCTGAAAGAACTTTAATACTGGTATGTTCTGTGTTAATGTGATTATTTAGATTTTTCATTGAATGCCCCAATGTAGAGGGATGTTCCTCTTTGTTTATTTCTTTTTGAAAAGAGGGATCTGGCACTCCTGTCTGTGCAAGAGCTAAGTTCCTAACTGGGAGGAATTCACATAATGCTTATCATAAGATAAAGGCAACATATTTCTCCTTGCAAAAGTTGCATATAGGTTAATGCTATAATGAGTAAAAATTCTGCCTGTCAACTGAGGTTTGACTAAAGCAATCATTAAAAGGCAAAAGCCATTGTYTCTTTTATGTGTGTATGTTGCACCAAAGATAAATAGTACAGTGAAAAAAATATAATAGTCAAGATACATGTTCAGACAATTGTGCATAAAGTAGATGTGAAACTGTTTAATTAAATGCCCAAGATTTTCTGACAAATGCACTCAGGAAACAATGTATTATGTTCCTGAAAGGGAAAATAAGACACATGGGGAAATTTCCATGTACTAAAACTCGAGTTGTTTTTTTCAGATCTGTATTTATTATTCTGGATAGACACTCTACTAAAACTGGAGAGATGCTGAAGCTGGAAGTTCATTAATATGTGATCTGAATACAAACTGCCATTCTTAAATAAGGGATTGAGTCTGTCTGCATACTGGTACTCTCTGGGAACAGATACAGCTGATTAACTTATCTTGCAGTATAGGGTGATTGTACTCTTGGACTTAATGAAGCTGGCTGAAAAAGTATTATTTTTCATACTGGGAAACCTAATACTTACAAAATAAAGAGGTCCAGGCTCCAGGAAGTTTCTGTAGAATAGCACAATTCAGCTAAAAATCTGGTAAATGAAAGGGGGTGTCTCTAAAATTTAGAGAATGCATTAATTTGTAAGTTGTAATTTACACAGATCATATAACTGGAAGTGATAGAATTTCAAAACTAATGTTATTTATACTTCTAAGAATTATGAGTTAGATACTGTGTTTTAAAAATGGAAAAAATTCAGAGATTTACTGAAAAATCTGGGTTGAATATTTTATTTTATTTCAGTGTCTGGCAGGTAGTATATTCTAGCAACAGACTATAGCAAAATATTACTAATTTTAAGTTTGGCTTTCAAAATCTTTTATCAATCTTTTGACAGTAACACAAACTCCAAACACATTTATAAGTAATTTTTTCTTGTATATTTGAACCAAATTCATCTACTTGCGTATAAAAGACAGGAGCAGAGCTGAAGTGGTTTAGTCTGTCACTTCTGACTTGTTAAAAGTTCCTGTCATTCAGCTATTTCTTGGATGAATTTTTTCATGACATTTCAATCAAGATCTTTCTGTTCTTCCAGCTTCTATCCCACWAGTGTTAATTTGGCAGTTCTTTATAGTCTTTCCCTTGGTCCTAATATAAAATACCTTTCATGTTGTGATACCAATAAACACACCTCTACAGCGTAAAATGAACTAGAAAGCTCTCTTCCTAAAAAGTGCTCCTACTTTTTTGACCAAACCCAGGCATTTCCAGTCCCACCTTTCACTTGAAGTGGTGTTGATAAAATTTTAAAAAAATCTAAACCAATCCAAATCATAAATAACATGGGAACAGGAGTTAGAGGAAGAAAAAAAAAAATAGTTTGAATGCTATTCTAATATTAAAATCAGAACTTAAGGAGAGAAGAATATGAGGGATAAAACTGTCTGTGACTCCCATCAAGCTGTTCTGTTGCATATATCCTGTGTAATACAACTCAGTTAAGGCCCTTGGGCTAGTTTGTATAGCTGGGATTCACATGATACAAATACATAAACACAGGCTGGACAGAGAAAGGAATGAGAGCAGCCCTGAGGAGATTGTGGGCATGTTGGTTGATAAGAAGTTCAACATGACTCAGCAATAGACACCTTGCAGTCCAGAGAGCCACTGTGTCCTGGGCTGCACAAAAAGCAGCATGGACAGCTGATCAAGGGAAATGATTCRGCCCCTTTATTCCACTCTGGTGAGACCTCACTGTCAGAGACTGAAATATTGTAGTTTATGACAAACGTTTTCATTAAAGACTTTTGCCTGTTAAAACAGAACTGTATTAYAGAAGCTGCACAGGAGACCACCATGCCCTGACTGAGGCCCCAAATGATGATAAGATAAAGTAACAGCTCAGGGCTGGGAACATTCACAAAGCACAACCTTAACACCTTCAGTGTGGRAACCACAGGTCCAGGGCTGTCAGCTGCCAGGCTGGCACWKACCTTCACACCAAAGGGTGGKGAGAGAGAGGCTTTGGGTGTGTGCTGGAAAGCCTCTGGTCAGAGGTGCAGTGACCACCCATCCTCTGCTGTGCAGAGGAGCCCAGCTAAGGGCCCTTCACSTGGGAAAAAGCTGGATCCTCGTGAAGGACAGCAGAGGGGTGTCATGGCCCATCAAAAGGCCCCCCAAAGGGGTCCCCAACCCTACACCAGAGGTGATGCAACAGATCCACACCGTTGCAAGAGWCAGTGTCAAACTGGACCCCTGCAAGGGAGGCATATGGGCATTCCCACCTGACCCAAAAGATATATTAATCCACTGGATTCTCTACTCTTCAGCATGGCACGGGGTGGTGGTGGCAATGGGGCACACTCATCACCAAGACCAGATGGAGGGGAACAACAAGACATTGTTTATAACATATAAAGTTTTAAAATGTGTACAGACTAGYGTTTTGATATTCCCCTTAATATTATGAGAGCTCTGGGCAGAGAACTATAGAAAGTGCTAATAAATCAGAAAACAAACATTGAGAAGGTCACAAAAGAACATTTTCCAATTGTGATTGCTAAAATATATGAGGCATTAAAATTTGAATTCCACATTTGTATGACAGTGTCTGTAATGAGAACAGAAAATACTTTGAGCCTAATCTATTCTCCTGACAATTTAAATATTACTGTTACCCAGTTGTTATCTTGTACTTCTCCAATTCCATAAATAGGGAAGGTCATAAAGATAGTGAAAATGCATTACRGAATTTAAACTTCTGACATTTTCCTAAATAGGCGGACTAAGAGAATATGTGGATAACATGATATGCTTTCTTTGAAGGAAAGAATTTGGAATAATATTTAACCCATCTATTTTTGTGAGGTTTTTACTTCTCTGTTCATTTCAGATCATGTTACCAAAATACGTAGTTAATTTAGCRTTTGAAAATTAATATTAAAAAAAAMCAACTAATTTTTCTCTGATGGTTCCCTTTATATGCTGAGGCCAGACCTCTGAGTTAGTTTTGTTGCTGTTTTAATAAAGGATATATGTTGCTTACTCAGGCTTTAAAGTATTTTAAACCTGGACATTAAGTCTCAGTCTATAAATCTTCAATGAACTGGGATTAGATTCCAATATTAATACTTGGAAAATTTTTTCTCTCAACTAATACATTGCTTTGCTTCTGAGATAATTTTGTTAATTGAGATCATATATTTCAGTATCTTCAAACCCGAAGAAATTTTTAAATGACATCCATTAGCAACATCATGAATTCATGCATTAACACAATGAAACTAAATAAAGTGATATAAATTACAGTCCCTACATATCATACATTACAGAATAATTTTTCCATATTATACAAGTTCAGCAACAATCATTTCTCCAGGATCTGATCTTGTCCATCACTACCTGGATTTACAACTCAATAAGTACAGTCTGTTTCTGAACAGGATGGTTATGTTTACGAATAATGAGATGTATATGCAGAGAGTAGTTGTTGCTATCCAGCTGTTTGCAAGACAGGGTCTGACCTGCAGAAGTTGTTGTGTTCTGATCACTGTCATTGTGGAGATAGATAATTTTGAGATAAATATAAATTAACCATAGCRTTGTATATACTAAGCCAAGTTATTTATAGTTCACTGAGATGGTTAATACAATAACAAAATCTTTTTTATAGTGACATTTTAACTACAGATGTACTGTCTAAAACATTAACATGACTCGGTTATCTTTTACCGAAGCTCTCATCTAGTCTTAACTGGAATCATTATACATATTTTCTTGGATTTTTCTCTCATGATTTTCTGATTTTTTTTTTTTTTCCAATTGTGGTGGCTGTTTTAAAAGCATTCATTAACTCTATTTCTAAATTTATCAGGGTGAATGAACAGCAAATTTGTAACAGGAGCTACCCTGCAACAAAAGGATAAATTTCATTGTTATTATTAAAATGATATTAGTTGCCTTCATATACTTGTTTTCCAAATCCAAATTTCTGAGGAACGTGGACCACTGCAACTGTAACATTAGTACCAATTAATAATTCCAAGAGTACCTGAGCCTAAGTCTACAATGCATTTGACATGTGAGGGCTTTTTTTGTTATTTGGGGTACTAGTTAGATTAAAACTACATTTCGTTCTCTTTGYTCTGGGATTCCTGTCCTACAAAAATTTACACAAAGGAAAAAGCTTCAGTGAGTGCATCAGCRTACAGCTTCCCTTATACCACCTAGATTTCAGTGTCAGAACTATAAAGTATTATTTCACTGTTTTAAAAAAATATTGGAAAAAATCCTACTGTAATACTCTTTCACCATTTCTTTAGCATTTGCTACCTTCAGTATTTTTGTTCATATTTGTTTCAGAAAAAGAAATTCGTTCTTCATATACTAAACTTTAGGGCTGCCTTTTTTTTTCTTTTTTTTTTTCCCTTTTTTTTTTAAATATTGACTTTTGTAGACAAATGTCTTTGCACTTTCAAAATGGTTGGTCTTATCTTCACTCAACTCAAAACATTGATTTTGTACATAAAATTCYCTTCGGGATAAAGCCAACCAAAGCAATATCACTGATGTGATAGAATTTTAAGTACAAACAATTGCTCAGTGTAAATGTATTCTAAGCTATTATTTGAGGACAGCTTAAAGTCTGTGTTTCATTGCCCACAGGGCATGGATAGAGCAAAATCCAATCAAACACCTGGGAAACTCTGTTCTTCAAAAAATCTGAGTGATAGAGTTTGGGTTCACAGTAAACCCATCTTTGACATAAATATYCAGGATGGATTTCAATTACAGTGATTTCGCAATCCCATTTGCAACATTTTTCCTTTGAATTCTTTTTTTTTTTTGTTCCTTTGCAAATGTAATTTTGGGTAGAAGAGTTTCAAGTGATTGATGACTATCAAATTGTCTCTGCTAATAATAATACAGCTTTGAAAAATTTTAAATTTTGGACCCTCGTCTCAAGATGCCATAATGAATTGGAATATTATGTTTATACAACTTTATTACTTCTTCTTCTTTATTACTTCTCTTTATTACTTCTCTACTAAAAAGCTAACTTTTTCCTGTCCCATCTGTAAACCACAGTTTCAAAACATTGCTTTTAAAATCTGAGAGGTAAAAACAAAATACTGATATGTTTCTTAAAATGTTCCTGAATTATTCATGTCTCATTTTCCTATAAAATCTGAATCAYTTACAGGCACTCAGTAAGTGATTGAGGTCAAGAGTTTTATGGGTAGTCATTTGAGCTGACATCAGGAGTTTGACTGAGCAGCATTACTTGTGGATAATAGAGTTATTTAACATGCATTTCAATAAAATTCTCCATGCAATATATATGACACCCATAGGAAACCTAAAGAACAAAACATAGATATTAGTGTTGTAATTTCTTTGATATGCCGGTGTAAGTTATTTGGCCACCCAGATAAGTTTTTTGAATAATCTGTCACTTTTCTGTCTTTGTTTYATGCCATTGTTGGTAAGTCTGTTAGACAATTGCATTCTGAAAGTTCAGGCTGATGGTTTTAAAATGCAGTACCCTGTCAGGTAATACAATATCCATCAAACAGCATATTTATAATACTTTGTTGCTACTTCTTAAATGGACAACAGGCAGAACAAGAATTAATAYAAAAGATGATATTAAAGTGACTCTTGCTTTTTTGAATTTTTTTTTAAATTAAATTATGGAAACAAAAATTAAGTTGCAGGAATGCTCAATGCATTTCTTTTTCTTGCAGAGTTCTCTCAAGATTTTCTATTTTCTTATAAGAGCGAATGGAGGATAATCAGCCTTCTTCTTAACTACAGATTTCATGTACTGAATCAAATTAAAGAAGTGCAAAGTCTTAGGATAAGTACATAATTGCCCAYGAGAGATTGGTGTAGGAGGGTTTCCTAGTGAGGTACACCATCCAGCTGCCTGCCATTACAATTTGTACCTTGCTTCGTATTTGATCATAAGCTCTCAGGGAGAAAACCTTATTTTCAAAATATATGCATACAATATGAAGCAAAGCAATCTGTGGACATGATGAAACACTGGACTTCATTAAATATTTCCACAGATGGTTAACTTTTTAAAAATTAGATTTCCTAACATAATATAAAGAGACATAGCTAAACAAAAAAGCAAACAAAACTGTTAATTGAAATAGGTAATTTTTTCTAT
Source organism: Mixornis gularis (assembly GCA_003546035.1). Lineage (NCBI taxonomy): Eukaryota > Metazoa > Chordata > Aves > Passeriformes > Timaliidae > Mixornis > Mixornis gularis. The sequence goes on from QVAJ01000012.1 coordinate 3,970,452, forward strand.
TGCATTAAAGAATGCAGTTGATTTGGAAGCAAATGTATTTGGAGTCTTTTTATGCTACTTATTGCATATGTTTAGAATGAAGCATGGGTTTGTTTAAATGCTTTTCTGTCAGACAGCTTGTTAAGCTTCCCTATGGCCTACAAACAGACTGATGTTTATAGTCTCAATAGTCTCATCACTGTCAGGTTGTAGGAAGGAYCAGAAAATCCCTTCCTTGTGGTATAGTTATAAGAAAAAAATACAGGACAAAAAGGAATTGTATCATTTTTTACAGCTGTAAGAATGTATGTYTTGCAGTCCTTGTCAGTATGACTTTTTGCTTTTGTCTTCCCAGATACAGAAATCTATCTTTCTTTTTATTTCCATTTTTTTTTTTTTGTACAATCAGTTATTTTCAGAGCACAAAAATCATTAAAAAAATAATGAAGTGGTACCTCAAAGGATGGCAGTTTTATGCGTTGCGAGGAGGACAGACTGTTCATTAACTTCATATTCAATACTATTCTTCCTTTTCTTTCAAAGTGTACCCATGATGTTCATAGCAATCAGTGCTGGAATGAACTTCACTCTCCTGCTCCCATGTTGAGACAGGCTCTGCATAGAAAGATGTGTACTTTCCTTTTCATCTCTTGACCTCCTACACTATTTAAACAGAAAGAATACAATGTGATAATAGCATTAGTTGCAGTTTTAGGTGATGAGTAAATATTCTTTTGTAAACAGTGTTTCATAAGAAGAGGATATTGGGCAGAAAGCAAAAGCCTTCTATAGTCACCTTGAACCTCATTTTCAAGTACATTTTAATATTTTTCAGAACCAAAAGCCTTTGCAATTCAGAGGTTCATTATTTTCACTAAATTCTGGGTCCAGTACTAATCAACTTTTTTTTAAAATGAGATACATATTTGACCATTTTTCTATCAGCAGTTTGATACTATCATTGGTTAAATGAGTTGTTCTTGCTGAATGAGCTTGTTGTCATCGCGTGCTTATGCAACCTTTTCCTCATGACTAAAATCTTTTCCAGAGAAGACACAGTAAACTTGGCATTCAGTCACTCTTGGTTTCTAACATCCAGAATTCCAATCTGATACCGCCCACAAAGAGCACCCAGTCTGGAATTCTGTATAGGCATATTGAAAGAGTTTCAAAATGCTGCTTGGAAAACCAGACCTCTTCATTATGATATTTTTAAAGGTATATTTTTTGGACAGCAGTAGTACTGTTATAAATCTGACTGAATCAGAAAGGAAGATTCTCTGAAGACATAATTTCATTTTCTGTATGAAATCTATGAAGTGTTTGCAGATTTGACTGAGTTTAAAGTGAGATATTTTGAACACTTGAAAATTGTTACCTAAAGTTCACTCCCATTAAGCTTAAACAGAAGTTTAGCATTTCTTGTAGGCAGTGAGCCAACAGATCTGTTCAGTTCATCTGTCTTCAACAGTCCTTGTATAACTATACTAATAATGAGATGAAAAAGGAAAAAAGAACAAAATCTTCCTCCCCTCCCTAATCATCAGAAGAAAGCCCTGACAATCACAGAAAGCTTACTCAGTTGCAAGTTTGCTTCAGTATTAAAGACATTACCTAAATAACCAAAAATTTTCCCTGTCTTCTCACCTTAGAAAAACTCTGAGTGATCAAAAGTGTAATTTTAAAATTTATAATGTCCTAAGTATTTGAGAGAAGAAGAAAAATGCCAACGGTGGTAATGTCAAATGCTGATCCTCAGAGTTATAAAGCAGTAAGATGTACTGTAATGAAAATAATACAACAGGAATACAAAGATGATTTAAAGAACTAAGATCACCTTACCAGGTTCTGGTTGCTGACTAGGGTAATATGGAAGTGAGGAACAACAGAACTGGAAAGCTGAATGTTAGTCAAGGTAGAAAATTTATCTCATTGAATATGCATACTTACATCAGAGCTGCTTCTGCTAGCATATTTTTCTGAAAAAAAMCCAAAGAAAATAAAGTACTTTGGAAGCTTCTTTCATCCTACCCTGGCACAGATGTCTAAACCAGGTCAGATTAATACCTGGCAGGTGACTGTTGAGCATAAACACAAAGGAGGAACTTTGATGCAGGCTTCTCTATTTTAGACACTGAGGATATTCCTCAAACAAAGAAACAAAAAAGACCATGAAGCAGGTTAAGTCGAAATGATGGTGCATTTTACTCTCATCTTGCTAGCATGAGTCCTGCTTTACTATATCCTAATTTGATCCATCAAGAGGTATGATCTTGATATTTTGAGGGAGCTTTCCCCAGCAGTCTCAAGTTTGATTTTGGTTATGTTATGTCTGTTTAGATTCTATTTATAAATCACTTTATTTTGCTGGTTCTCCATTCCCCATTCATTGTTTCTCCTTTGTTAGTGAGTTATCTGCAGGTGTACTAAATGTTAATAGGTGTGTATTTCCCTTTTCTTTCTTTCCCTCAGTGAGAACTGCGAACAAATGTAACACATTCTGCCAGTGGCATTGGGGAGGACAGGAGCTGAACAAGATCCCATGAAGTATCCTCTTTGGAACAGATTGAAGCTCTGAAATCAATATATTTTATGAAGCAATAATACTGAAAAGAATTCCCTCTACAACTAAGCTCAGGCTTCTTTGAAGTCTGAAAAAGTGGTGCTTTTTTTTTCATATGAAATGTTATATTTCTGTATCAAAACATTCTCTTGAGAACAGAATATGTGCTGGGTAACAAGGATCTATGAAGCAAAATGAGATTTTCACTGCAAAACAAAAGTTCATTTCAATTTCTTGAGGAAATAGAGTGAAAAGAACATAAGCCATTYGTCACCATTGCAATTTCAGGAAAAGAGTTTACAAGAAATTCACAAAAGGTTAATTAGCTAGGGTGGGAGTGACTTTGACACTTACCTGATATAAATCAGCCACATCATATGAATGCGTACTATCCACAAGTTATCTAGAAATCTTAAATAGTGATGGGCCACATTTTTACTGATTTTAAGCAATAAAATGTTCAGGGTGTTGAAATTATAATGTTTCACAGTAATTATGTATTAGTTTTGACAGTCATTTGTGACTAGAAGCTAAACAAAGGTGTTTCTCTGCAAGAAACAGCCAGGATGTAGGGATCAGAAAGATCTTTCACTAGCTATGAATGGTGCAGACCACAGAGAAGGCWTTTATTCATTGGAGAAAGGACTGAAAGTAAGCATAATGATCTGATATGAATTATTAAATTCTTTCTATGAATTTAAGCTTTGTGTGCTGCAGCAGAGTCTTCTAGGTAAAAGATTTCAACACATTGGACAATGGGGGATGTGGAGATTTTTTGTTTGATTTTCTTTTGGAGGGAATTTTTTTTTACCAGTTTGAAAATTCCTGTTTCATGCACRATAGGCAATGGTATCACAGACAGGACGGTTTCTCTTCTTCCATGTRCTCCTACCTCTCTTTATGAACTGCAAGCCTACAGGAAGGGGAAATAGGACTATAGTTTAATTTCAAAATATCTGTTAATAGAGATATAATAATGTGTGTGATAATTGTAAGAGGGAATTTTAAATAATAAAGGTTAGTATTTTTAAAGAGTACAGAAACTGATATTATATTTTTCTAACATGAGAATGAGATTTATGCAAATAGAAATAAATCCTATAAACATTCCTAAAATGTTTCTGTGCTCATAAGATTTCAGTGATTTGTTTCATTAGCAGCACAGCAAGGAGAAGCAGATGACTTTCAGTTTTGCCTGGTTTGCTACCTGCCACCCTTTCCCCATAGCAAGGGTAACACTAATTCTCCCTTCTGCTCTCTGCTGCCACCAGAAATTCTCTCCACTAAAGAAAAGAAAACAGATGATTCAATTTGGCGAGAGTTGTGTGCATTTGTCTGGCCAGGAAAAGAAGCTGTCCTTTTGACACAGCCAGAAAAAATATGCATAAATTGCATTTACTCTGGTTCTTCCTCAGTGAGAGCACAAATCTGAGACTCCACCAAGATGCCACAAATTTTCAGTAATATTATAGGGACTCAATTGCCTTTGAAATATATTTATAAATACAGTTTGAATTGTCTACAGTCTATGACAAGAGGGACCTATAGACAAAATGGATAAACACACAATGCTATTGAATATGCCCACTGTTCCTACAAATGTTGGTAAAGTTTCATTTTTATTTTAAAATTAACACATAAGCATCTATCAGTGAAATTTGTAAATCTTTTTGATTTAGGGACATATCATTAGTCTGTCAAGAAACAATTATTTATTATGCAGATCAATTCTGCCTGAAGTCAGACCATTTGACAATATTGCCGGTGATGCAACAGATTCCTTGGCAAAGCTTCTTAAAACTAACATCAGAAAGGTTTTCAAGCTTGTGTTGATTTTGGCCTGCTACTCCACTTTGCTCTTTTGGCGTGAGAGACTTGCAGGACTGATCTCWGGTCCCCACATTAGAGTTTGTCACTGTTGAAGCAGCACATATGAACAACAACGATGAAATGCTGTTTTCATTTTCTTTCTTGGATTTGTTCTTCCTTTTTTTCTTTTTTGCTTTTCTTCATTACCTTTCAAATTGTAAAACATTGTCATTCTCTATACAAATTGCTATTATACCTTCCCTGAAACACCTTATGCTCCATATTAATTCAGATATTGACCTTGGAGCTGGTCCATTTCCTATGTTCCAATTTTTTTCTTGATGAACTGACAGCACTGAATAGTTCATTCTCACAAGAAAAAAAGAGGTTAAAAAAAGTCCTCGCATAACAATTGCTCTCTGACACGGAAAGAATGCCAAAAGACAAGAGATTACACTGGTACCTCCCAAAGGACCACTCCAGAGAAAAGAACCTTATTAATGTAATAACAGAAGAGGTCACATTCATTCTAGCAAACCAAATACAGTGATTGAGACCAACTTGTTGTACTGGTTTTTAGACTAAAAGAAATACTGTTTACTTAAGAGAATAGGTTAATGTTTGCATTCTCATTTAGATGGAATGTCAAAACAAGGTCACTTGGTTTGTTCAGCCTGGAGGAGACTGAGGGGTGACCTCATTGCAGTTACAACTTCCTGGTGAGGGGTAGAGGAGGGGCAGGCACTGATCTCCTCTCTGATGCCCTGGTACAGAACCGAAGAGAATGGTCTGAAGTTGTACCAGGGGAAGTTTAGGTTGGAGATTAGGAAAAACGTCTTCACCCAGAGGGTAGTTGGGCACTGGAACAGGCTCCCCAGGGAAGTTGTCACAGGACCAAGTCTGACAGAGGTCAAGAAGGGTTTGAAAAAATGCTCTTAGGAACATGGTGTGATTTTCAGGGCTGTCCTGTGCAAGGCCAGAAGTTGGGCTTTGATGATCTTTGTGGGTCCCTTTCAGCTCAGGATATTCTATGATTCTATGAAACATGATTTTCTGGGCAAGCAATGGCACACAGACACACATGTCTATTTATAAGAATGAATGTTTATATATGAAAACTGTTGAAATCACACAGTTGCATTTCAACAAACTGAGATTTTATAGATCACTAGCATAATTCAACATGAAAGGGTACTGACTGAGTTATGTGGAACTACCTGAGCACTTGCAACCATCTTGCTATTGTTTGTTGACAGAACCAAATTCCTTATAGCTTTTTTACCAATGAACAATGACTACCAATACACTCCAAAAAATAAAGTGCCTGGGGTAGCAGTCCTTAATGAAGAGAAATAAGTAAAATTCACATCCTTCATGTCAAGGACTCCTTTCTAGATCCAAGAGTTATAGGAATATCCTGTCTAACCTCTGTCATAAGAGAGTTGCTTTAGGGCTAGCACAGGTCATGCTTAGAGCTAGCAAAGAAACCATGAGAGAATTAGTTCTCATGCAGCACATATGATCTTTGCAATGCTTGAGATGGTTGACTCTCCAAGCCTCTATCTGTTTCATAAGGACTCATGAAAGGAGGAAGAGGAACAATCTCTTTGGCTAAAAATAGTGGAAAAACAACTAAATACAAGTTCCTGAGTACTGAGAAACCAGGGAACGATGGTGACAGTAGTCTCCTATATCTATGAGAATTATAGCATGGCTGCAGTCATCATAAGAACATTGGTTTGCACAGCCGACCATCTCAGCATAGTTAGGCTGGTTCTCTTTCCTCAGCATAACTCTGGGGAAACCCTAACTGAGTATGATTAGAATTGAATTTGATTTCTTTTTTCATTATTCTACATTTCTGTGATTCCAAAACTATTTATCTTAAGATAGAAACCATAAAAGAAGAATACATAAGCACTGAAGTTATTTTTGGCTCTAATGAATTCAAATACTTCAATTAGACATCACTGAAATCTTTTTATTTTGACTTTTTTTACTTAGCTTTTTTTCCTGACTATCATGTAAAGTAATTTATTGTATGTAAATAAAACCTGATAATATTTCACCAATTTTATTTCATACCATATAAAAAGCCTATCATTTTCATCCCTCACCCCATCCTGTCTCCTGCCTATCTGGTTTATTTTCTGAATAAAATCAAATAGAAAATATATTTGATAGACTGGAATATCTGTATTAGTCAAAATATACTACCCAATCGTAATTATGGCAATATTTACTAGTTGAATTATACTTCTAATTCTCATAATTATTATTCAGTATGCATTACACCAAATGTACAGAAGAAATATGTCATTTTTGTTTCACTATATGTGCTTCAAGATATGTGTTTCAACTTTCATTTTGTGATGAAATTTAGAGTAATAATTAAATACGACTGGGCTGAGCAACACTGCCTGAAAAATTTGTAAATGAGTAGAGCAGAGATTTATGATTTCCACACACATTGCAGATCACTGAAATAAGATAGATGGATATCCAAAATGTCATACTGTCAGCACTTGACATGTCAAGCCAGAAGAATATGTGAGTATGAAAACTGTAATGTACCTTAGGATCTAAATTATAGTTCATAAAACTGGGTAAAAAATGCAAAAATACAATAATTTTCAACCTCTAAGCACTTTTAAATGAGATACCCTTCATCTTAATGCCAGGAAAATATTCTGTTTTACCTCTTGATATATTTACAAAGTTGAATTGGGTAATCTGAGTAGTTCCAGTGAGAATGTAAGAAAAACCCCATGGATGCCTTATGAATAACTGATAATAGAAAAATAAGAATAAATAAAATTGACCTTAAAAAACCCCAAACAACCAGCCAATCAAATTTTATTTGCCCCCAGCAAAAAAAAAAAAAAAACAAAAACAAAAACCAACCAAAAAACAAAACAAAAACAAACAAACAAACAAACCAAAACAAAACAAAAAAAGCCCCAAACCAAAACCCAAAAACCAACCAAATAAAATCCCCAAAAATCCAAACAAAAGAAACCCCTAAGAATACCCCCAAAGATATTCACTTGTAACTTCCAGGTGACCTACACAGAAAATATTTTTTCCCCACCTGTTTTCTTCCCTGGTTCTGAAAGATTTTATTTATCACACATCTTCATAATTTCTTCTGGTTTTACTTGTTTAGCACTTTCTTTGTCTTTGCACACATGGAAGGCTTTGTTCTGTTCCGACAACTTACAAGTTAGGAATTTACCATGTAGGAAAGTAGATGCAAGAGTGGAGGTTGCTTCATACTCCTGCCCTAGTTCCAAACAGTACTGAAGATGTAGATGGATTCTCAATATAGACATAATGAACTTTTATCATTTAACCTACCATTAAAATATTTTCCACAAACAGACCGGGACTGCATTAACTCCTGAATCTGCCCTTCATCAGCCTTTCATCATTAATGCCTTTCATCAGCCACCATCTTTTACTTGTTTCAAAGCTGTTCGGCTTTTCCAGAGAGCTGGAGTAGTAGGTACCTGATTTTGGCATGAGAACCTCAGGAAGTTCCACAGCCCTAACCTGGGATAGGGCAGCCCCAGACATGAGTACAGACTGTGAGAAGAATTCATTGAGAGAAATCCTACAGAGAAGGACTTGGGGGTTCTGGTGGACAAAAAACTGGACACGAGCTGGCAACGTGCACACTTGCAGACCAGAAAATCAATTGTATCCTGGGACGCATCCAAAGCAGTGTGGGCAGCAGGGTGAGGGAGATGATTCTGCTCTACTTTTGTGAGGTCACACCTGGCATACAGTGTCCAGCTTTGGGGCCACCAATAAAATAAAGAGGCAGGACCTATTAGAGGCGGTCTAGAGGATGCAAAGTTGATCAGAGGGTTCAAGCACCTCTCCTAGGAAAACAGGCTGAGAGTTGAAGTTTTTCAACTCGAGAGGCACCTATTTTTCAGTACTAAAAGGAAGTTTATAAAGAAGAGGGATAGTGACTTCACACACAGGCAGATAGTAACAGGACAAGGGGGAACAATTTTAAACTAAAAGTGGAGAGATTTAGATTAGATGTTAAGGAGCAATTCTTTACTGTGAGGGGTGGTAAGGCACAGGAACAAGTTTCCCAGAGCCGTGGGTGCCCCAGAGTGTCCAAGGTCAGGCTGGGTGGATCCTGAACTCTACCCCAGCTGAAATCACCACAATGGTGAAAGTAATTAAGCGTGTATAATGTTTGCCAGAGAGGTTTGTGAAGTCCCCATCCAGAGAGGTATTCAAGGCCCAACTATAAAAGGCCTGAGGATTCTGGCCCTTATTTAGTACTGACTGTATTTTGTGCACAAGGCTAGCTTGTGGAACAGAAACCTCCAGAAGACCCTTCCCCTCTGCATTATCTTATGGTCCTGTGAAATAGCAAGAGAAGTTGACAGAATATCTAGTCCTGTGATATTGAGATATTTCTTAATATTCTGAATAATATTTTTGAAGTACTGTAGGCAAAATTATAACACGGCTGGTTTTTTATGGAGTTCTTGATCAAGTTAAAGTAAGATCAATGAGAGTTTTGTTACTGATTGGAAAGCCATGGTAAGAATGGGTAAAATATCTTAGCCCGCACTTATCAGGATAAGGCCTGTTTATGCATGTCTACTATTCTTTCTTAATCACAGCTGAAACACTGAAATGACTTTACACAGCTCTGGTTTTAAATAAAGTTATCATATGCAGCATTGAACATATATATGCAGCTATTTTTTTTCATACACTGATATGCAGTATTATGCAATATGTAATAAATTATTGATTTTCACCTAGTGGGGAATATTTTGTTCCTTGCTATTGCTTTTTAATAAACAACCTTTTAAAATTAGAGACTTTCCTTTGTATATTTTAGATGGCAGTGTAAACTTGTAGCAGGAGTACAGCAACAACAATGTTGTGAGAACCACTGGGGAAAGTGGTCCTTTCCAACTGAAGAAGTCATATTTTCTGAGAATATAAGCTATCTGCTTGTTTCTGATGCTTTTCTTTCAAATTCTTTCTTGAACTAAATGCAAATTGGACCACAACTTGAGAAAATTATCAAAAGAGAATTTCTAAATTTGTGTGTGTGTACATATATATATATACATACACATATAAGAATAATTCTAGCCTCCTAATATATAGTTCCTTTTTTTTTTCCAAAGCGTTTTCTCTGATATATACACATATATTTTTCTGAAGAGAAATTTACAAGCTATTTTGGATTAAAGAAAACTGAACTCTGTTCTTCAGTGTATAGTCAATATAATGTGCTCTGAATGACAAAATTGTAGCATTTATCCTAATCACTACTACATAGAAATTCTTCAATATACTTGGAGATTCTTCTTCCAAGTGCCATTGTGGATATTTTACCTCTGCATTCACGTACCTACAGATGTAGAGACAACAGCATCATGCTTTTAAATTTGAAAAGTGTGGTTCCAATTGAAACCATTCTGCTTTGTGCTACATATGAATTTGCTGAAAGAATATAGATTTAAAAAGATAAAATATAGAGATACATAGTCTAGATGTACCCCAAGGCTGCAATGCAGCTGCATGAGTAAAGCTGTGCTATCTAATGAGGTGTATCTGTATATAATTTTATCACCAGTGACAGGAGAGAACAACCAATCTCACAGGTCTCCCATGAAATATGGTTGTCTTTACGGTAGATAGGATCTCTCAAAACTTTGGTTTGGTTCAGAGTTATTCAGTACACTTGCTAATACATTTTAAAAAAAGTAGTTGTTGACCTTTTTTGTGAAAACTGTGACTTTAAAGGGAACTTAGGGTTTGGAGTGAATCATTAGTTACTTCTGTAAGTTCCTGAGTAAGCTGATGATCTCCTTTTATTAAAAACAAGACAGTTTCTGTCTGCACAGTGGTGATATATTATTTGACCTGTGGAGCGACAGCCTTACAAAAACTGAAAATTAAAAAGTAACCTCATCATGGTCTGTGAAGGCTCAAGAACTATTCTTATGGAAGGCCAAAAAAGAAAAATAGAAAAAAAATAAAAGATTAATTTTAAAAAGTCTATAAAGAAAGAATTTTTCAGAAAACATAGAGTTCTTTAATCATCCTTTGGTGAACATAATTTCCATCTGCAAAATTTTAGATATCTGTTGATTTCCTGTATTGTATCACATGAAGGTACTGGCACTAAACTCACTGAGACATTTGCAATATAAGAATACAATACTGTCAGTATACATAACACATAATAATGCATTTCATGCTTTCCAGTGAAAATGCATTTTAAAAAAATGAATTAATATTCATATTCCATATGAAAATAAGGAAAATAGTCAAAGGTCAAAAAATACTGCTACCTTTGTGGGACATGCTAAGAACTATTTTCTAGATGAGAATCTACTGTGAAGGGGCTTCCTGCAGCCAAAGAAAAGGTATATGAGAAAGTGTTGGATAACATATTAGAAACTAATCACTAAAAGTAATAATAATTAATATACATTAGAAGAAATAAGCCTGTCAGTTTATGATGGAGTCATGTTACATTTGTTACCTGAAAAAGTGACTTGAGTTCTTCAGGCTTAATTTGAAAATGGCTGATAGCATTCAGCAGGAGGCCTAAGTTTTCCCAATTTTTTGGTCAGATGATGCACCTCTTCATGTCCCTTTCCTGTTGCCCTTAATATCCCTTGATACTTTCAGGTCCAGGTGAGCTTTGGCTTTCTGAGCTCCATTACKGTCCTCAGAAAGTGTTCATTTATTGCCCCTGCCCCCAGTCACCTGAGCCTACTTCCAGTATACTTCTTTTTGATGTGTGAGTTTAGTCAGGAATGCATTGTACAAACACTGGGGGCTCTTGCCACCTTGCCTTGACTTCATGCTCTTTGAGGTAGCCTATTTTGGATATTGGAGGAGGTGATCCTTGCATATCATCTAGGTCTCTCGGACCCTATTATCCAAGGTTATATTCCTTGGGATTCTTCCAAGGAGGTCACTTCTCTCCTGAAGTCCAGAGCTGTGGTCATGATTTAACCCTGCTCTCTCCTCACAGGAACTTGAAATCCTCTAAGACTTACGGCTTTTTTTAGTGTAAAGGCATATATTTGATAGAATTTCAGTGACAAATGAAATATGCAAACATCTTGAAATGTATTTTCCATAATGAGACTATAGAGAGAGTGTATAATAATAACCAATAATAGAAATATGTGATAAGCATTAGGAAGTACAATGTACAGTAATTAATTTTAATATGATTTTTTCTGCCAAGATATATAATACACAACTATGAATGAGTACAAATGTACATAGAACTACTTCAATCATACTTGGATTCTAATCTTTCCAGCTATTTCAACTCTAATACAAAGAAAGAATATGACCAAAATACTTCAATAAGAAAATGCTTTGAAAAATTTGAAGAATGTAAAGATTTTGATACAACTGTGCAACATCCCATTTGTTCTTCATGTTGTATGCTTCATCATGGAAAGAAAGTAACATGAAGATACATGAGATAAATAAGTTTTTGGAAGGAAATCGGAATATTAATTCAGGCAAAAGAAGTAAAAACAAATAGTGAGTGAGGAAAAGCACTATATTTCAACTACACCAGCTGGAATGCAAATTGTAGTATCCAAGTGTAATTTATACTTGAGTTATTCTTTGGATCATTTGTCCATTCAACACATACTGAAGAGAAGCACATTAATATAAACAATATACACAATTAACAAATTATTCAAGAAGACTTCATGAGGTCATGTTTTCAGACATGCAGTCATTTATAGCAGAATAGATTGAATATACATTGACAGGATGGCCATATAAGTCGGTCGTGAAGAACTTCTGCATATTACATTACGAACTAAAGCATCTTCTTAATTTCTTTGTATTGTCGCACAAAATGAACTCCATATTTAAAAATATTTAATGCTGTGAAAATGGATCATTAGCAGCATTTACTTTGAAGCATCTTTAGTCATACTGACTTATATTGTGTTCATAATCTCTAAGGTAAGAGCATACTGAAGTTGAGCTGCTTGCTGAATCCCACTGGAGAACCCTTACCAAAAANAAAAAAAAAAAAAAAAAAAAAAGAAAAACAACAAAACACCCCTGGCAAAAAAATCCCCAAACCAAAAAACAACCAAACCCACAAAACCCCTCCAAAAACAACAGTGTTGATTTGGGACTGGAAAAGCATGAAGGAAAAAAAAAGCTTACAAAATTAGTTTCCTTTTGCTTCCTATAGAGATTTATAGATTAATCTTGGTAAGATAAACAAAGCAATGAAAGACTGACACTGAATTTCTTTCAGTGTTTTTATCTTACCTCACAATATCATTTTATTGGGCATTCTTAAAACCTGAATACATTGTTTTGCTCTCTCAGAGTGTCTGAGACTTCTCTGAGACCCATTCTCTGAAGACTTTGCAATGAAATTCTCAAAAGGACCAGGTGCAGATGTTTGGGATATTTTTTARCGATATTGCTAAGAGATTGTTTGGGGTAATTGGAAATTCACCATGGAAATTTATTTCAAATTCAAATACTAAAAACATAGCCCATGCCATCATCATATTAAATTTTATTTATCCGAACTATTGGTTGACTAATACTAAAGCTGTAATTCAGCTTCTGTTGCATGCACTTTTCCTGAAATCAGTACGAGTTTAAACTGCTGATTTCCGAATATGCTTGGAGGCCTGTCTAGCAGTCTAAGCAGTCAGAGAGAACATTTTTTCCCTCATTTTCAAATTTGGTACAAAGTTTTGTGTCATCTTGTCACTGAAAGACTTTTTTCTCCTTTTTCTGCCTTTMTCATCATCTTTCTCCTCTGCTTCTGCTTACAGATCTTCTCTTTTATAGTCTATTTATCTCTAAGCTGCCAATTTTTTTTCTCAAAAAAAATCACTCTGCTGTCTGGAAAAAAATACGTTTATCTGTGGTAATTTCACTGTGTTAATTAATAGGTGAATTATCTCCTGAAAAAAATGATGTAGCTGTTTCGGGTTATTTTGTTTTGCTGTGTTTTTGTTTTTTTTTTTCCTAACAACACAGTCATTTCTGCAGAATATATTTCTCAGTTTAGGAAACAAGAGTAATTTAAGTGCTTCTGAGCTTATCTTAATACAGGTCTAGAAGTAACATATTGAAGGATTAATATTCAGCCTATTCTCTTCTGTAAAGACAATTTTCTGTGCAATGAGAACAGATTTATAATACAGTTACGTGAACAGAGCTTAAAAAAATACCTATATAAATTGCTATGTGATGAAAAAACATGAACAACAGAGATTGAACTGGTTAAATAAGAGCTTTCAGAGTTCCACTTCCAATAAATTGATTGTTACTCCTTTAAGAAATGACCCTTCATTTAGAACTATTTGGATATTTTTGGTGTGCTACACCATCTCTTTTTGAACTCTTGTACTATAAGACATTACGAAGCAGTAACATAATCTTTATTCTTATTTTGTATAGTACAATTGTATACTTTATGTTTCAGTTTAAACAATGGTCTGTCTTGGCCAAAAATCTTGTATGTAAAATCAGCAAATCATTTTTAAAACAGACTTTAGCTGTGACTCTTTCTGAACAAGTGATTGGAACCTCTTTTATACTACTTTGTTTTTTTCAGACATTTGGGAAAAGTAGAATCTATCTTATCATTGAGAAGGCTTTCCAAGTGGAAGCGAGTTAATCCTGTACTTTGCTATAAAGTCTGCTGTTTTGGGGTTTTTTTAATAAAAAGTCTGAGATGTCAAGGAAATACCTAGCAGARAAAGGAAAAAATTGGGACTCACTGTCCCAAGAGTTGTGTTATTAACACCAAAACAGTTCTTTTTAAACGTTCTTTTAAGTTCTAAATTCACATGAAATATACAGAAGAGCACTTTTTTGGCAGCTCCAGTTTTTTTTTTTTTACTGATATTTATATAAATCTTTAGGATTCCCTTAAACAAGGCAAATTAGTGAAAGTGTCTGGACAATCTACATATTCTATATATTAAAAAGAAAAACAAGTTATCTCTGACATTTATTCTTAGACAAAGATAAAATACATGAAATGACTAATGCTTTTTGACATGAAATCTCTCAGACTATTGGAAAGCTGAAGTAACTAGCTGAAGTTAATAAAACACTAACTTCACATAATACATATCCCTGTGCTGAGCATTGGGTGGTAAGTTGAATTGTGCAATTTCTGTCTATTACTGAAAAGTGTTATTATTTAAAAAGTACAACACAAACTGTGCCAAAGATGATGAGTCCATCAGCATTCCCAACAGCTGAGAACTAAACGCTACACCATCTGCTTGCTGAAATAAGATGGCATGCTAAAATGTTCTGGTGGAATTCAAATTGAATGCCAATTCTGATTGTTGCTCCTAGTAGTCAGGGGATTTTTTTATTATTTTAATTCAGTTTTGTCCCAATCATCTTTGTAAGAGAAAAAGATCTTTTGAAAGCATCCTCTTTTACTATACCTGTGAGAGCAGAATAGACAGAGATTGATTGAAACTTTTTATGTACTTGATTTCCCTTTCCTTTCAGACAAACAAATATAAGAATGTAGTATATAAATGCAAGTCAAAGTCAAATTAGCTGGCACAGATAACTGTTTTAATAGTAACAAAAAGAAAGAGTTAAGACTGATAGAAGAAAGCCAATTCCCTTCAGATGCGAATTATGAAAGGCTTTTGGGTTTGATTAGTTTTCTGAGAAAAGAAATAGCTAGCAACAGATAAAATGAGAACATGTTACTGCCAGAACTGCCTTTTCTGCATATATGCATTATACATTACACACTATATTGAAAAATTATGTTAAAAGAATGTCAAAGTTCAAAAGTTAGGGATTTCAGAATTAAGGATGACAGCATTCTCGATCTTCCTGCCTGTGCAAATACAATTTGATACAGTCTTTGCATACACAATTAGATAACATTTTAGCCCACATCTCCTGTCTCTTTCAATGAATATTAATTTTGTTACAGCCATTGCAGAGAGCTTCCTCTTCTATTGGTATACACACTTAGTCTGGTGTCATTTGACAAAGCAGCTCATGCTTTTCATCTTCCAAATACTGTTTACATCAAAAAACTCTAGTAACCTGTGGACTGCCTCTCCTGTGCCCAGTTTATGAACTGTCAACAGAAAGTGATCTTTATAGCCAGTACCACAATATTTTCAAAACCGCCTTTTCAGCAGTGTGTCATCTTTAGAAAACTGAAACCATACTAAAGAGCTTGATTACTTCAAAGGTATTTCTCCATTTTTTCTACAGATATTTTGTTCTCAAAAGAGATTTAATTTTCTATGAGGATATCATGTGTATGTTTCTCTTATTTTTTTCCAGTGGAAAAGACCTCTCAGATCATTGAGCCCAACTTGTAGTCTAACACTGCCAAGGGTGCCACTAAACCATGTCCCTAAGTACCACATCTACACATTTTTTTAACTCTCCCAGGGACAGTGATTCTACCACTTGCCTGGGCAGACTCTTCCAATGTTTGACCACCCTTTCAGTGAAGAAATTTTTCCTACTATCCAACCTAAACCTCCCCTGGTACTCTAATGCCTGGAATCAATAGTATTAGAAGGCTTTTTCAACAATAATGATTCTATAGGTTTGTTGGGGTTTTTTTCATCAGTCTTTTCATTTTGGCCTACTTTCCATGAAATGTGGATCCATATCATTTGTCTCAACACACAACTGACCAAGAAAAACAAATAAGTAATGAAACAAAAAAACCCCAAGCCATTAAATCCCAAAGCCGATAGGTTTTGCAAAGTTTGTTCCAGAACAGTTTTTGAATGTGAGACGCAGTTCTTCCAACTGGCTACTCTTGTAAGCCAGGAAAAAACCAAGCAACTAAAGTGGAGCCTCTGCCTTCAGCAAACACTGCCAGGCAAAAGAGGAAATTGGCTTGGGTTTCCCAAACTTTTTAAAGAGACTGCCACCTCCCCACTGCTCCACAACTCTGGATCTAGCCATGTTGGGTCTTAAAGAGACAGTAACACTTTTTGAGCACAGCTGGAAATGGAATACAATAATGTTTTGGGTTACTCGAGACAGCATACTATGAATCTATTTTCATAGACGTAGATATTATTCCTACTGCTCTTCATTGCTTTATAATTTCACTAGTATCTGAAAATATAGTAGAAATTAATGCTGTCAAAATTATGCTGTCCAATGTTTTGGAATTACATAGACAACTTGAGAAAATTTTCTATAAACTACTTTTTTGAAATACTACAATGATCCAAACTTGTATACAAGCCCTGACAGTCTGAAATAAATTTATCAGTCATCTCTCAACCTGACTTCATAATTACCTTTCAGTATAAGGATAAAATAGAGGTTTGTGCTATACCTGTAGCTTTTGTCTAGCTGGTGATCAGGGGTGTGTGTGAGTGTATAAGCAGCACGCTTGGGTATGTTTTTCCTGGCTGCTGAGGAATTGCACAGCAACTCTCTGTGAAGATAAGGTAATGCATTGACTTGTGATTGATGGAAGTCCTATTCATTTCACAACAAAGCATTTCACTCACTGTTGCAGAATATACAGGTAGGAATCTCAGTCAGTTCTGGAGATCATAAATGAAAATGCCTGGGGGAAAAAAGATAATAAAAATGAGAGATTTGATTTAAATATTTCCAAGTGACATTTTAAAGTGATTTTTGTCTGAAGTATATTTACATTTTCTGCTGGTTGAAACTTCTTGATTAGTGATGTGTGAACTTATTTGTCCCCCTGAGGACTATCACCCAAAGAAGAGCTAATGTAGATTCAAGAAAACACAATAATTTTAAAAAAATTATTTCTCTTTATGGCATCAGATGAAAATTGGTTGACAAAGTGCAGCCAGGAGAGAAACTTGTTTTCCACACCTATGAATTGCTCTAGGAAGAGGCATTCTTGAATTTGTGTAGCATTCCTTTAAACTAAAGATCTTCCTCATTTATTTACACATCACATCACTTGGCGAAGAAAAGCTCATAGACTTCAAATTCACATTTAGAAACAGCTAAACCTCCTATTTATGTAAACAAATTTGTGTAAGTTTAAAATCAGGGCTGCAATTTTGGAAGATTTTTAAGTCCATTTGCTAAGGATATAGGGGGTTATTTTTCTATATTTTTGCACATGCTTGTCTAGGTATATGTTATCCTATATTGGCCCTTGGACTGATTTTGTAATTCCCCTCCTGGGCCACCCACCAGCTCTCTAGGAAGATTGTTTCAGGGTTTGGCCATCCTCTTTGTGAAGAAATCTTTCCTAAAGTCCAGTCTAAACCTCCCCTCCTACATCTTTGAGCCTCTCCCATGCATCCTGTCACTGCATCCCAGGCTGAAGTGCTCAGCACATCCCTCTCCATTTCCCTTTCCCAGGAAGCTGTAGAGAGCAATGAAGTCATACCTTAGCCTCATTTCCTCCAAGGAAATGCCAGCCTCCTCCTAGGAGGAGGAGTCCTCCTAGGACATGCCAGCCTCTTCACCAGCTTTGCTGCCCTCCTCTGGATGCATTCAAGGACATTCACCTCCTTGTTAAATTGTGTGGCCCAGAACTGCACAGAGCACTCAAGCTGAGGCAGCAGGAATGCTGAATGTGGTGAGATGATCACATCTTCTGAGTGGCTGGTGATGCTGTGTTTGATGCACCCAAGTTGGGCGTTTGCCCTCTTGGCTGAACAGGCTCCTTGCTGGCACCTGCTGAGCCTGCTGTTGACCAGCACTTCCAGATCCCTTTTTGCAGGGTTACTCTCGAGCTGCTCCTCTCCCAGTCCTACTTGTATTCAGCATTATTCCATCTCAGATCCAGAATTTGGCACTTAGACTTGCTATATTTTATCCTACTAATCATTGCTCAGTGACCCCATCTATACCACACCTCTCAGTCTGATGAATTTTGCTAGTGGTGTGTTCAACTCCTGCATCCAGATTGCTGATAGAAATATTGACCAAAACTGTCTCTAAAATCAAACCTTGAACACCACTGCTGGCTGGTTCCAGCCAGATGTAGACCTGTTCGCTACAACACTTCCACCTCTTCCCTTCAGCCAGTTTTTCAGCCGCGAGTCACCCATTAAACAGAATTAAAAAGATTTAAAAGATGAGTTTTATTTAATACCAATTAATTAATTAATAAATATAATTTAATTAATATAAATTTATATAATTTAATTAATACCAAAAACTGATCAGTTTTTACTGTAAAAAATAAGAGTAATTTTTTTGTCCTTCTTTAAATCTAAATTGTAAATTGTCATTTTGTGTGATGATCATAGGGATTGTGATATTTTAATTCTTATTTTACTGTTTTAATATATAAATATGTGGAAATATGGTAGGGAAAGAGATAGTGATACAGCCACAGGTAGAGATAGGCAGATAAATGCATTCCACAAATTATTTACACAGCTTTAAGAAAAATGCCTATGCTTTGAAAGCTGGCTTTTTGCTCTTCATTGCTCTTCTGTGTTACTTAAAGAGAACAGAGGGGATGTTTCCTGTTATTTCCTTTATTATTTATCTTATCATTATTCTAATCTATGTGTAAGTAAATAAACTATACCTATAACCTTCTTAAAAATTCATATCTTTGAAAATTTCTGTAGATGTGTTCTAGACCTAACAAGAATATTGCAGAAACTATGCGCCTTTAACTTAAATATTGAATTATTAGCATGTACACTGCATTTGCAATGGAAAGAAGAGCTTTCATACTTGAATTTTCTGTCATATCTCACAAAGTGTATTAAGGAAATTCTATCTTAGAGCAACCAGTTTAGGGATCAGGGTTACAACTACTTTCCTCTAAATGTTTTGTCTGTTTGTGTGACTCTTGGATGTTGTTCTAGTTGAAAACGTGGACCACATGATCAAGCAGTAATCAGGGCATCCTATGCAGTTTGGAAAAGTCTCACCAGGAATCCTTGGGAAGCCAATACACTTTCACAACTGCTCTGCTCTTTCATGCTGCCTATAAAGAAGGCCACCCTGGCTCTTGAGCCACATCCAGATCACAAGATATTTTAATTGCATCCTTCCAACTACTATGGGAACTTCTGGACCATTCAAATCTGCTTCTGGAGGAGGAAGGGAAGCAACAGCGGTTCATATAACGTAATGCCCAGGATCTGTTGATGCAACCTGCTCAAAGAGCTTTTCTTACCCATTTTCCAGAGGCCATCCCTTTCTCAGTCTCTATAGCTTATTGTGCATAGAACTAAAGATAGAAAATCTGTATCAATTTAAGAAACTGACTTCATTTAAAAAAAATATTTTTAGAAAAAAATCCCAAATATTTTTTTAGATTAAGAATAAAATAAAGACCACATTTGCAATTTGGGGACCTATCCTGGACTGAGTTAAGCTTGTGTTTGAGTTGTATTTACTAATCCTTAAAACCCACTACTGAAATCTACAAAGAAAGAAAATTACAAAACCATATTTTATTATATCAAATATGTGTATATGGCAGATCTACTTAATTATTTTATACAAAGGAGAAGACATAAATTCATAAATTTTCTAATCAGGACATACAATACAGGTTTTTTTGAAATTATGAAATGCCTTATTTACAGCTGAGAAATATTTATTTAAAAGAACAGAGTTGTATTATTATTATGCATTTTTCTTTCCACATGGTCATTTATGTTCAGATCAATGATCTGACTGAGCACACGTGGATGCAGGCATGCTGCAGACTTATACACGAAAAAAGAGACTCGTATGCATGGCAGCTGCTGGTTATGGATTAATGTAAATCAAAGCTGTTAAGATCTAAGACTGATACAATTGCTGCTAGCATGGCCCAGGAGTAAAAGTACAGCTGTATGGAAAATCTCACAGTGCTGGAAATAAAAATAGAAATAGGCTCAAAACATAACAAATAACCCAAACAAAGTAAATTTCTTGGGCCCATCAAAAGTATGTGACATCTTCCACATTTGTAGTAAACCTGGAAAAATGGACTATGGACTATGGTAATGAATCTATAGCTAAATGTAGAAGTAAAAAAAAAAAAAAGTCAAATAGAAAATAGGTAATTTTAGATTTTTAGGAAAGAAGGCGTCTTCCAACCCAAGACATTCTGTGATTCTATGGTTTTACAAATTAATCATAAAAAGCTAAGATGAATTGGGCAATGGTCCACGTCAGGGCACTCTTACAGATGTGACCAACCAATAAAGAGTACAACAAGGATGAAATGCCAATGCAGCAGTGGAGTCAGCTCCTGCTGTAATTAGTATGAATATAGCTGGAATTGGACACTGAGGAGGTAACATGATTTCTATCAGAACATGACACTTGAAAGCCTGGGGAAAGAGTATGGAGAGGCAGACAGGCATAAATCAGAAGCCATTTAGTTGCAGAAAAATATTAGGTGCCTGTTTTGAGATTACTGTAGAAAAGAATGTAGCTATCACTCAGGCTGTGGGAACCCTAAAATCCCATCAGGGAAACTTCCAGGCTTTGTCCTGGAAAGATTTATAATAGAGTTTCCCTGCCTAAGCTGAAAGAGAGGATTTCCCCATGATGTCCTGCAGAACTACTGTCACTCTACCTTAGACTGCTTCCCCCCTTGGCCACTTAACCCTGCCCACCCCAATTGTTCATCCCTCACCCTCGTTATAGGTTGCTGCCCTTTGTACCACCCCAGTGCCCTCAGACCATTGGTTCCTGACCCCTACTTAACCACAGAGCACCACATGGTCTTTTGTCCCTGATCTCTTTGCTGCTGGAACATGTCATACAAAAGGCCTTTCCTGTCTTTCCTCTGCTGWGCTATCTGTGKYRTGTGTGTGGGCATGGGCCCAAAATGGCTGTTCCTGTGTCCTGCTCTGAGCAGCTTCTGAAGGAGATGCTTCAAGAAGGTAGCAGCATTTCTCCATCCTGCCTCACTGCTACATCAGGCTACCTCTGTAAAGAAAATATTTGTTATTTGTTTAGAACAGAAAATCGAGAGGCCATACTACTGAAAGTAGCAAACAGGTTTGGTTTTGTTTTCAGTTTGAATTTTATACTTTTCTTAAACATCTAGCATGGCAAATATAGGTGTAAATTTGACAATCTCGATGTAAGCCATGAAAAAAGGATTTGAAATGAAGGGATTCATTATCTATGTGTGTAGATGGCTTTCACTCTTCCATCTCAGAGGAGGAAACAATGGTTTCTGTATATCTCGGCTTCAATGTTCCACACTTGAGTAATGAATTGTGTTTGTGTGGCCAGGTTTTGGCAGCAGGATGGCTACAGGGGTGGCTTCTGTGAGAAGTTGCCAGAAGCTTCCTCCATGTCTGACAGATCCAAAGGCAACTGGCTCCAGGATGGACCCACCACTGACCAGTGCTGAGACAATCAGTGATGGTGGTAGAGCCTCTGGGACAACAGATTTAGGAGGGGCAAAAAACCTGGGCAGCTGCAGCTGAACAGGGAGGATTGAGAACATGTGAAAAAGACAATCCTGCAAGCAGTGAGGCCAGAGAGGAAGTAGGGACAGGTACTCCAAGTGTGAGAGCAGAGATTCTCCTGGAGCCCCTTGAGGTCTGTGGTGGAGCAGAGTGCATGTACATGTGAGGGAGGATGTGAACTCTTGGGAAGCCCACACTGGAGAAGACTATGAGGAGAAGACTATGAGGASGGAGGCTCCCCCCTATGAAGGGGAAGGAAATGACTGCAGGCCCCATTCCCCATCTCCCTCTAGTGCTGGGTGGAGAGGGGAAGGTAGAGAATTTGGGAGTAAAGATGAGTCAAGGAAGAAGGGAAGTGTGGGGGGAAGGTGTTCTAAGAATTTTTTGATTTCTTATTCTACTGTGATTTGATTGGTAATAAATCCAATTATTTTCCTCTGAAATTAGATAAAATTACATATAAACTTCTCAGTTCTTCCCTTTAGAAAGCAAATTTTACTCCTGTTAGATCATGACCTAAGTTCACTAATATTCATAGGGAAAGCATGGTGGCCTTGAATATTCATGCTTGTCTAAATTGCCACTGTATTATKGTACTTTATTTTCCTATTGAAGAGGTGGGGTGATGGTGGACTGTACTGTTTTTAAGTAATGACATTATCCCAGACTAGAGCGAGGGGTTTATTCAGACCTGACTGTGAAAAACTTGCTGTAAAAGAGAACTCTTTCTGTATCATGTATCAGAAAATGGATAATAAATGGATATAGAGTGTCTAAGAGTGAATGCAGTTGGACTTCCCCTGGTCAGAAATTTCATAGACTATTTGCATTTCTAAAAAATGAAAACTCAGTCCTATTACTCATGAAAAATGTAAGAAGAAAAAGATCTCTGATGGAGTAGCCATTATTCTGTGGAGAGAGATCTTGTTAGTTTCATTCAATACATATCAGATGTTTTTCTGGTAAGACTTCTCAGGATTAGTGCTGAAATCCTCATAACTCTAACATGATAGAATATTTATTTTCTATGTAAATTTCTAGTACCATCATATCTATTCTTTGTGCCTATTAAGTGTGCAGAAAATGATCTATGATGTGGGTCATGCTTTCTATAATAATTTTTGTGGCTGAATGATAGGTAAGAATGCTTATACGGTTTTGTATTGAATTTACTCTTTTTGATGTCAGGGTAATAACACACTTCATGGAGGCATTTGCATCAATTGAGCTGTTCAGGGCAAGCTGGGCTGCTCCTTATAAAAGGTAAATGCATGTATTCCTGATTTTACCCCTTTACACAGATCCACTGAAGCTTTTTTCTTGTTCCTGGAGTGATATCCTGTCATGTTGATCTTGAAATTAGCCATAAATTTCTCTGGCATATGATGATATTACGTGTCATATTCTTCTACAGTGTTTTTGCAAATTCCTAAATCACAGGTTTTTCTTATTTCAGAGCAAAATTTGATCCATGCATTGAAGCAGTTTTCTGGTTATACTGATGCTAGGTGAGAGTTTTTGAAGGCACTAATTTTATGATATTAAAGAGCAGAAAAAGCAGGCTATATTTTCAGCAGCTTTGAATTTAGAGCATTAAGCAAAGTTACCATTCAGTCAGGAGTTGGATACAGTTATTAAAATGGGACATGGGATCCCCTAGCACAGATCTGGGGGCAAGGAGGGATTGTTTAAATGTGCAGCATGTCAGAAAGAACTCCTCATGAAGTAAATTTTCAGGGAAAACAGACCATTAATATTGTTCATTAATGACTTTGAGGCATTATTGGCTAACTACTGTGGGACAGCACAAGCACTAGCACAGCTTAGGAATAAGGTGTTTCAGTGATATATTGGAGTTAGTCAAGTTGAAAAAGCATTAATTTTTTCACCCTGATACAGTCACTGAGATGCCTGAATGTTTGCTGAAAAATGAAATGCTGAATGAAGTTAAAGACTTAAACAACACACTAATAGAATAGGGAGARCCCAGATCATGAAGAAGCAGACACAATCTGTCAAATTATTTTTTTTTAATTGCAGCAAACAAAAATAGTAATTAAAGGAACAGAACAATTTTAAGGGAAAAAATTATTATGACCAAAAATGTTAATAGAATTAAGGGAGATAACAAGGAAAAATATTCAAAAGCAACTCCTCCCTCCCCCCCCGCCCCTCCGCAAAACAAAAAAAAACCCAAAACAAAACAAAAAACCCCCAACAAAACCAAAAACAAACTGAGGAGAAATTAACCTTCTCCTCTTTTCCATACAAAGAAGGAATAGATGAAAGCTCATTTGTTGAGAGGACACCATTTCAATAACTTCTGTGAGGAATGGAATGTATTATGTCACATGCTACTGATGAGAAAAATATAAATAGGTGAATTTTTTCTCTGAAATAGGTGGAATGATTCAGTTGAAATGTGACAACATACAGATATGTTTCTGTAGTTTTCTAAAAATCTACTTTGGTGTATGTTATGCTTTAGTGAGTGAATATAAAATGAATGATAAATGTTTCCTCCAGTCTATAGGCAAGCCTTTGTTGCACGATATTTAGCTTATGGCCTGATATCCTGTGTGAAATTAAATGAGCATGTGAAACAGTCCTATAATTACTTAAGTCAAAAAATTATTTGAGTTTCTCCTTAGCTAGACACATTGTTTTAAGCTCACTGAGAGAACAGTCTAATGTCAATTAATGCCTGAAAATTGCTATATGAAGGGTCTCTCTTGAATTTCCTGAAAAAATACGAAAATGAAAGACATTGAGTTTCTATGAAGTTAATGCAATGGATATATGCAAATTTGAATCCCAAAGTTTTGAAGAAGTACTGGATCACAGAGGGCTCTTTTTGGCTGTTGTTCTCTGTTATTTCCAACAGAAAGTAAGAGAAGGAACACGTCAGACTCAGTTTTGTGTTTATCTGTGGATGGAAATCTGCACAGGAGAAAAAGATCAGGAGGTGTTGGTCAACAACTGTCTAAGCACGAACATGAGCCTGCTGTATGCTCAGGTGGCCAAGAARGCCAGTGGTATTCTGGCTTGTGTCAGAAATAGTGTGGCCAGGAAGGTGAGAGCAGTGATTCCTCCCCTGTAGCCACTGTTGAGGTCACATTTTGAATATTGTTTTCAGTTTTGGATCCCACACTCCAAAAAAGGCACTGAGGTGCTGGGGCATATCCAGAGAAGGGCAACAGGGCTGGTGAAGGTTCTGGAGCACAAATCCTTTAAGGAGTGACTGAGGGGGGCTAGAGTTTTTAGCCTCGAGATAAGGAGGCTTGGGGGCACCTTATCACTCTGTACAACTGCCTGAAAGGTGGCTGTAACAAGAGGGGTCAGTCTTTTTTCCCAAGTAACAAGTGATACAACAAGAAAAAGTGGTGTCAAGTTTCACCAGAGAAGGTTTAGATTGGATATTAGGAATAAATTCTTCACTGAAACAAACTGAGGTCTGGTGTTTGAAGACACTATCAAGGGAAGAGGTGGAATCATCATCCCTGTAAGTGTTCAAAAGGCATGTTTATGTGATACTTGGGGGCATGATTTAGAGGTTAACATGGAGGTGCTGGGTTAATAGTTGGACTCAATATCATTTTCCAAACTGAAGGATTCTATGACTCTATGAAAAGTCAGGTGTTTCACACTGTTTAGTTATGCCAGCTGAGCCTTTTTGGAGAAAGGTTGCTCCTGTCTGTCAGCCAAGAGAGGTGGGGGTTTTGGTAGACTGAAGGCAGGATAATTGACTATGTGACTGCAAAAGGGTTCATGTCAGTATAACTTACATCAAAGTTATGGACTTGTACCTGGTATTAATTGTAGGCAGTAGCTGCTCTAAATTAGGAGTACAATTTTTTTTATTAACAATTCTAGCTGTCACAACCACTCTGGAAAATCTTTAAAGGCTAGACCTAGTCTGAATCATGAGATTTCTAACTGATAATAAAAAATCCCCATTACTGTTTGCTACCTTTTGTAATAAAATTTCATCAATGCTTACTAACTAAAAGGGGTACAAGGGCAATGAAACAATGAGTGACAAATCAAATTAACATACAGCATACACAGCATACAACATGAAATCAACCACAGAGCTTTCTTTATTTGCAGCTGTAGATTAATTAAGAAAGTGCGTGTAATTTGTTTGTTGATTGATTGCTTTCCGTTTTTTTGGCCTGTGGCTTTTTTTCTGTGTGTGTGTCATGGGGAACATCTGAATTGGTAAAGAAGAAACAAAAGTTCATAGGGGAATGTTAGTTAAGATAGAGTTCAGTGTTGTACTGAAACAGGAAAGATTCCGTTGTGTATTTTTTGATMATTTCTGACTCTCCTTTTTAAATGAAATATGACTCAATTAAAAATTTTTGTATTTTTTCAGTTCTTTTTTATAATCATTGCTTGTTTATAGAGAGAAATATTTTGTGAATTTATTAATTCAAGTGGTTTAAAGTTGTATTTTTCAGTGAAAAAGTGTTTTCAATTTAAAAAAAGAGAATAAAAGAAAAGAAGTTAAAAGAACAAAAAGAGAAAGAAACAAATTAACCCAAACCCTGAACTATGTTGAATGTATGTTTTCTATATGGATATTCAAAGATAAATATGCTAAATATCTTTATCATTTTTATCTTTATAATGTGTAAGAAATATGACGTGGAAAATGTGATACTTTAAACTCACAAAGAACAATTATCCAACTGTATTATGAAACTGCTTGGATATACTTTTACTGAAATAATTTTAATTAGGGTGAAAGTAATGTAGCAAGATGCACAGAGGTACAAAGCATTTTTCTTTCCTTGTATAAATTATTTTTGGTTAATTGGCTGGTTAAAATAATCAAATGAATAATCCACACCTGTTAGAAAAAAAATGGTTCCTGAAACAGAAGTAATTAGTGTGCAGCTCCAATCTGAGTCATGGGTGAATGCAAATAAAAACTTATGCTGATGTGATTCTGGTATTGGTTTGCCTGGTTTATTTTTTTTTTTTAATGAAATTCTTAAAAAAACACCATTAATTAGGATTGAATATAATTTTACTCTATAGAATATTTATTTATTTTATATAATGAAATTGCCTTTGTTTTTCAAATAATACTATGTTATTTTATCTATCAAAACAAATTTGAAAGATACTAAGATTATTCTCTAGGAATGCAGTTATATTCTGTCATTTTCTAAAAGAAGATGGTTGTATGCAAAATGCTTATTCAGAAGTGACAAGCTTCCTCTACTTTGGTACACCTATACTTGTGACCAGAAGTTCTTTAGAAGCCTACTGACTACTACTTGAAACAAAAAGCTATCCTACCTTAAAAATTTAACAATATGCACAAACAAGTTCCAGCTCCTAGGAATATGGTTTGACTCTAATTCAATTTTGCAAATATAGCTTTTAAATGTAAAAAAAAAAAAAAAAGTCATGCATTCCTGTCAGCTTTGAAGTTTTAAGTCCAAAGCCTGACATATATTGTTTTTTAAAAACCAACTTTCCTTCCTTCTTCCCCCCCTTCCTCGCTTCCTCTCTCCTTTTCTGTTTTTGCTTCTTGAATTTTTTCCTCCTTTTTTTTCCCTTGTGTCTCTTCTTGAAGTGAATATTGGAAATGGGGTAAACATTCTTTTCTTTCTGTTGGGACCATTTTTCACCCTAATTGTCAGGAGCTTGCAAAGCATTTTAATTTTCACTTTGTCAATCTGCAGAGGCTAAATACCCAGAGTTAAAATAACAGTATTACTGAAAGTCAGAGGGGTTGAAGGATGCCAGGATGTGTATTGCTGAATGGCAGCACAGCCTTCTGGTATATAATATACGCCTCACAGTTTGTATCATTGTTCTGAAAGTACATTGTTCTGCACCTTCAGCCAGGCCATTGATAAATTAATTGAACAAGACCAAACCCAGCACTGACTCCTGGAAAACATCATTACCTACAGACATCCAGCTAGACCTTGCGCCACTAATCACAACCCTCTGAGCTCTGCCATTCAGTTCTCAACCAACATAAATACTCACTCATCTAACACAATCCCTGAATTTATCTCTCAGGATGTTATGGAAAACAGTGTCAAAAGCCTTGCTGAAGTCAAGGTAGACAACATCCACTGCTCTCCAGTCATCTACCCTGCCAGCTATTCCATCATTGAAGTCTGTCAGAGCAGTCAAGCATGACTTC
Organism: Mixornis gularis; assembly: GCA_003546035.1. NCBI lineage: Eukaryota > Metazoa > Chordata > Aves > Passeriformes > Timaliidae > Mixornis > Mixornis gularis. The sequence goes on from QVAJ01000012.1 coordinate 3,998,389, forward strand.
TTAGTGAATTCATGTGAACTACCTGATAACCTTCTTTTCCTCTACAGGCTTAGAGATCTTACTGAAGATGAGTTGTTCTATCACCTTTCCAGGGATGGAGATGAAGCTGACTGGCCTGCTATTTCCTGAGTTATACTTCTTGACCTTCTTTAAGAATGGAGTAACATTAGCTTTCTTCCAGTCCTCAGGCACCTCTCCCATTCTCCACAACCTTTCAAAGATGACAGAGAGTGGCTTTAGCAATAAGATCTGCTGTCTCCATCAGCATTACCAAGTGTTTTCCATTGAAGCCCATGGATCTGTCTAAATGATTTAATCAGATCTCTAATCTGATCTGCTTTGACCAAGGGAAAATCTTCTTTTCTCCAGACTTTCTCTCTTGCCTCTAGGGGCTGAGATTCCTGAGGGCTGGCCTTATGAATGAAAGGATGAATCTAAGAAGGCATAAAGTTATTCTGATTCTGCTGTATTCATCAACAAGGTACCCACCTCATCCAGCAGTGGGACCACATTTTCCCTAGTCTTTCCTTTGCTACTGATGTACTTGAAGAATCCCTTCTTGTTCTTGACATCCTTTAAGACCTTTGATTCCAAACTGACCTTAGCCTTCCTGCATACTCTGACAATATTCCTATATTCCGCCCAAGTTGCTTGTCCCTTTTCTTACAGTCTGTAAACTCCTGTTTCAGTTCAGCCAGAAACTCCTTGCTCATTCATACAAGTCTCTTACCCCCTATGCTTGTATCATTGGGATGTACTGATCTGGAGCTCGAAGGAAATAATGCTTGAATATTAACCAGCTTTCTTGGGTCCCGTGATACTCTACCAAGCAAATATACTCTACCGAGCCAACATCTGCTCTCCTGAAATCCAGTGTAARAAGCTTGCAATGTGCTCTCTTTACCAATACAAGGATCTTGAACTCCACCACTTCATGGTCACTGCTGCCAAGGCTGCCCTTGAGCTTCCCATTCCCCACCAGGCCTCCTTTTTGGTGTGAACAAGGTCCAGCATAAGACCTGTCCTTCTTGGCCCCTGTATCTCTCAGAGAAGGAAGTTCTCATCAATGAATTCCAGGAACCCCGTGGAATTTTTATGCCGTTATGTTGTGCATCCAACAGATTTCAGAGTGGTTGAAATCTTCCATGTGGATCAGGCCTTGTGAATGTGAGGCTGTTCCCATCTGTCCATAGAGGGCCTTATCAGCTCAACTCGAGACACTATCCAGGAAATAATTATCTACGTTTTTAAAAGATATGTCAGATTTTTGACATTGACAGAGATGAAACAAAGTATAAGAACACAAGACAAAATTATTGCTGGTTAGAAACTAAATGTTAGAATTCTGCGATCAGCTCCATACAACTTGTTTCCTGGAGCCTCCTTTCTCTCTGGCTGTCATGCCTTTTTCATAGTGCCTGTTTCATGTTTGGTTTTGGTGCTGTGTTCGTTGACCAATTTGAAAGATAAATGAAGTATTAAAGAAGCAAGAGCAGCTGAGCTACTGGCTTCATCAGAGTGCTCGGGGACCATCTTCAGCTTTTGATAAGACTGTCACAGCTTGTGATTGCATCTCATAACTGTTTCTTAGTTACCACTCACAATCAAATTCAGAATGCAGGGACTGTGAGAAAGCCAGATAATGACCTTGGCAAGTGTCTAGGAACAGAACTGAGAAATTATTTACAGCACTTGCCTTCAAGGGATAATTTGGCAATAGAACTACAAAGCAGGTTTCTATGGGCAATGCTGAAATTARTAATAGACTTTTAAATATTAAAGCCTCCTAAAAATAACCACAGATGGAATAAGGGAGAAAAACCTCTGGGACCTATTTTCCACCTCAGCTGGCAACATACAATTCTTGGTTTAATAACAAAAGGCATCTTATTAAATTATATTACGGTGAGTCTGTTGCTTAGTGCAGGTGTCAGGCCGGTAGTGTTGCTAATACCTACTGCAGCCACACATGCTGCTGTGAAAAGCCAGCCAATATTTCAGTACAAATGGCATGCATGTATTATCTCTCAGTGTTCTAAGATCATCTAATTAAATTTAATGTTTGTAAAAAATGCCTTCAAAGWTTTTATAATATTCACGTATATTTGTTATAGATATCAATATAGATATTCAAAGATCATCCTGTCAAATCTGTATTTAGGAATGAAAGGCCACAAATAATTCAATGTGATTTAATGTGATGACAATTTGGGTCCTCAGACTACAAGGACTGACGTGTGTGAAACAAACATGATTTTAGGCCATACTTCTTTAGTTTATAATACATTGAATTTTCAAATGTTAAAGAAATGCGTTTTAATACTGCATTGGGAAAAAAAGTATTAATCACTGACATCACTATAATATTACTAAAATGAATGTCTAGGACAAAGGTCTCCAATGTTCTATTTCATACCAGACTAAATATTCTCATTCATAGTTTGTCAATAAACTATATGAAAAAGCTTAATATGCAAATAAATGACGTTGCCTCTGATGTTTTGAAGTATGCTGACTTTTTTGAAAAAAAGGGACACTGGTTATCTAGTGTTTTAGTACCATTATAATGAGTTTATAAATACCTGTGACATATCAGATGATGGAAAAAAATACATTACAGAGCGCTGAATCTGAAAATGACAAATAAAAGGTACCATAATCCAAAARTAGTGTAAGAAAATATATTCTGCTCATATTAAAACTTTACTATAGACTGTGAAGGTGCTAGAAGATCATCAATTTCCCATAAGAAAATGCTCTTCTAAACATTGCTATAAGAATCTTCCACTTCTGTCAGGATTAATATCATCCCTTCTGACCTTGTTCCGAAAAGCTGTACAGTGTGTGGCTGGGGGATATTGGCTCTAATGAGGCAAAAATTCTCTGAAACAAACTTATGTACCTTTTTCATCAATCTTTATACTTTAACCTACTCTGTTCAGACAAATATGATAAAAAATATAATGAGTAGGATATATCTGAAAGAGTCAAAAACTTGCTATTTCTGCCTACTGAAACCACCTTTAAGATGACTTTGAAGTGAAAGTGCTTGTATCTTAGATTTCCTTTTGTTCATCATCAGGAAGTACTGAATTTTACTGGGACAGTGTTGTGGTTTAACTCTAGCCAGTAATCAAGTACCACGCAGCTGTGTCCCCCATCAGTAGGATTGGTAASAAAATAGGTAGGGCAAAAGCTAGTAAACTTGTGGATTGGGAAAATAGGGAAAGCTAAAGCTTGTGCACACAAGCAAAGCAAGGAATTAATTCATTCCTTCCCATGGGCAGGCAGGTGTTCAGCCATGTCCAGGAGAATGGGGACCTATCACATGTAATGGTGAATTGGGAAAATAAACACTCCAAAATATCCCCCACTTCATCTTTCTTCTCCCCAATTTATATACTGAGAACGATGTCCTATGGTCTGGAATATCCCTTTGGTCAGTTGGGTCACCTGTCCTGGCTGTGTTCTCCTCCCAACCAGCCATGCAGCCCCAGTCTCCTCACCAGTATGGCAGTACAAAAACCAGAAAAGGCCTTTACTCTGTGTAGGCTCTTCTCAACAATAACAAAGCCATCTCTATATTATAATCCTTTCATATTCAGCACAAATTCAAAACATTGCTCCATACCAGCTGCTACGAAGAAAAATAACTACCTCAGCTCAAACCAGTACAGACAAGTCATTCAACTAGCACTGCATTTCTGAGCTGATCAAAGTATGTATTTGTTATAGGAGCTCCCTTGTTTTGTTTTTTTTTTTCTCCCTGTTCATCGTCCTTATGGACCAGTTGTGAGCCGTAATTATTTTCTCATTAGCTGTAATTGCTTGAAGGATTTCTAATACGTATTGAGACAGACTGAGAGGATTTATTATTTTATCATGCTGGGTCACCTCGTATGTGCTGCCATTTATTCACATGGTATGATTATCTTTCTGTAATCCAGTTCCTCACCATCCTTCCAGACTACAAAATACAAGCAGGCTTTGCAAAGAATAGCTATAAGTAATGTGTGCTGAAGAATATGAAGGAAGAAGTGGCTGTGCTATTGCACAAGCTTACTTATTCCCTTTCTTTCCATTTGTCATTAGCATACTCATCTTTTCCCTCTCATGAATGTTTCTATTGCTTGTTATGAGGTTTGGCCAGTACTTCTTGAAAGTAGGTATCCCTGATCTTCTCTGCATAGCTTCTGATTAGGACCCAGCTGCATATTCAGCTGGTGTAGTAAACACCACAGTGCTGCAGTGCTAGTCTGTGGCCTTCAAACACATCATTATGGTGAATCAATAAAAAATCAGAACAGTGTTCCCTGAAAATCATAATGCTGTCATAAAATAAGGCATTTCTTCAGTAGTCAGATCTGTTYCTTACTTCTTGCTTGATTTTCTAGTCTCTAGGTTAAATCTGTTCAAATGTTGACCTGTTTTTCCAATCCAAAGGGGAAAATTGTAAACTACTATAAACTAACAGGGTTATATGGATTTCAGGAATATTTCACAGTTAACATTGGGTATTTGTAAGGACAAAACCCTGACATTCTGCTGTGTGTAGTGTATGCAGATTCTCACATAGACAAAAGCAAAATGAACTAAAACAAAGAAACATACAAAACAGTAGAAAAATTGTATAGTAGGGAACCTCGAGGCTGAATTTAATCGTAAAGACTCTCTATCCTGTATAACCTTCATTCAACTTTGCCTTGTCAAAGTCTGCTAGTAATTTCATGCTTATATGGTGGGATTATGAATATGGTCATTCATCTGTGAATATCAGGGATTCAGGTGAATTAAAAGCTCTTCCACAAACATTCATACAACAAACACCTGTACAAATGTCCATGATGAAATTCAGATTGAAAAGAGTACAAGGGTAGAGCTTAATTTCACAGCTCATTGAAGTCTTTGAGAGCCTTTAAAATGAATCCAATGGGTTTGTTCAAAGAATGAAGTAGTATACAAGAGTACTCAAATATTCCCAAAGGCTGTAGAATTTTACTCACATTAGAATGATAAGTAGATTAGACATGACTTAGATTTGTAGAACAGCTAAGTGAGGCTATGGACATGAGCAGGTTACCCTGAAATAACTAATTATGGTGTATTAGCTATTCCACAGTAATAGCCTTTTTGAAAATACTCATCCTGAAGTAAACAAAATGCTGTATGATGTGGTATATGCCCAGAGGGAAATGACGTTAAACTTGTTGTAGAATAGACAGAAGACAAATACATTACTGAGAAGTGCCTATTTCAGTTGTCCCAAATAATAGATTTTTGGATCTTGAGATCTTAGTTTGAGGCTTTAGTATTCTACTACTTTATAGTTCTGTAATGTCAAATAAGTTGATCAAATTTACGATTACTGAGACTGAGGATGAAGAAAACACCTGAAACAATTATGAAACTGAGATTCAAGCTTTTATAAAACACTGAAGAATTTTAAAATCAACCTGGGATGTGGCTAACAAAGCAGAAGACAGAAATGGAACTAAGGTAACATGCACATTCATTTAACTGTAAGTGGATGCTGTGTTATAAATCGAGAGGAGCAGAGTTCACCAGTCCAATGTGTTATTATTACCTTAACATATGCACTCAAAGTTCAGCCATGACTGCTGCAGGAGTAATTTCTTTTTCAGAAAGCAGTAATTGTAAAATTATTCCATATTTTAACAGCCTGCGTTACAGGACTTTTTTAAAAGTATGTTATTAGCAGTTTTCAGTGTTAATTTCCATTTTTATTACATTTGTTCTGCTTCTGTTCCAGAAATCTACTGAATAGTGCCTATGGGCCATCACTATGTTTTAAATATAGATAAGAATATACATAAGAGTATCAAAAGAAAAAGGAAAAAATTTGATTGCATGTCAAATTTACCATCCCTTTTTGAAATTACTGCTTTGTGTTAACAGATTCCTGGAATAAGAATATGGCTGATAAATTATTCCCTTTTATAGGTTTCAGTACCATTTATTAATCTCTTTTTTTAGATTCTGACTTCAGACAAGGCATTTTGTATAAATGAAATAAAAAAAGCTTACATAGAAAATATATGTATACACACTTATATGCATATGTACAATATACTTGCTGAAGAGGTATGATAGAGGATCCTGGACAAAATTTAAGTGCTACATCAAATTGCTGTGAAACTGACATTTTACTGCAGGAGTATTAAAGAACAGAACTTTCTTTTCAAGCATATTCCCTGGATATAATGATAGAAATGTAATAGAAGTGATGTGTACTGTCATGTGTGCAACAAAAAAAATCTGATCAAAATCACCTCACTAAAAAAATTGTTATATGTACATTTCCTCTATGAATTTATGTTGTTATATTCAAAAATCTCTTACGTAGACAGAAAAAAAGCCTGCCTTGTGTGCATATGTACATACATATATGTATTTATATAGCATATGTGTGCATTCGTATGTGTATATATACAAAAGCTAATGTTTATTTTTAGAACAACAAATAGCGTAATCTAGTTCAAGAGTCATTGCTAGTATAGACCCGTTTTTTACAGAAAATATAAGAAAGGAAAATAGCACAGTCAGAATACTTCTATAGAGGAAAACTCTCAGTAGTACTCATAGCATAATTAAAAATAAACAATGCACAATACTTAGTCTCTGTGCTTTATCCTGGTTTTATACTTATCCTTTCTTTTATTTTCCCATGCAGCTGTGCTGCACACTGTCTCTGAATTTTTGAAGACTCCTCCTATCATACCAGGCATGCTTTTGTCTGCACAACATCAGTCATAAATGAGTAGAGTTATAAACATACATCTGCTTATTACTGCTATCTATATAAACTATGGCTATACCACACAAAGTTGAACTAATGCAAAGGAAGGAGTTCTCCGTCTGAATATGAGGAAGAACTTCTTTACTGCATGATTGAGTACTGCAATAATCTGCTCAGAGAAGTTATCTGGACACAATCCTGTGCCTTGTGCTCTAGGGTGACCCTGCTTGAGCAGGGAGGTTGGACCAGGTGGCCCACTGTGGGTATTTCCAACCTGAATCATTCTGTGATTCTGTGAAAGTAAGAAAAAATGAGCCATAGACATCTGATCAAACAGAAGAATTTAAATCATGGTGCAGGAAGGTCAGGAAAAGTTCAGACAGAGGAAATGTGACTAAACTCAGAAGCTTTGCAAATTCAGTATGAGGCATGCTTCTAGCAATGGCAATGCTGTATTACAGGGCCACATGATGATAGTGTTTTTGTTTTTTATCACTGAAGAAAAAGGTTGATCACAATGATGGGTAAATTTTGAATTGCAGTATGGATGATGAGAGAAAAATATGCTCTCAATTTAAGGAATCTTTTGATGCCAGAGAACTCATACATGCTGATAATTTTCATGTGTCCAGCTGCTGCAAGTGAAGATTTTGTTGGAAGCATTATCTATATAAAAAGATTATCTGTGAAGTTATCCATGCATTAACCATGGATGGAGCACAGAAGGAGCTAAGGGGGAATTCCTAAGCAACACAAATGACTCAGTATGAATTCACGTGGATTATTTCACAGAGAGGGAGAAGAGAGGTATCTTGGCTCATATGAAGGTCTTGCCCAGAGCTAGGGAGTTTAATCAACATTTGATAGTGTCAGGCCTTAGACTGAGTTTATACGTGCATAGATCCACTGACAGTAATACCAACACATCCCACATTTGTATCTGTTGAGACACTGAACAATTCTGTACTGGAAAATAGAGCTGTTGGTTCAATGTGGGTATCTTGTGTTTACATGAATGTAGATAAAAGGAGAACACTTGCTGTTGAAGTCATATTTATCCAGTAAGATAATTCTGAAATTGTCATTCATATGAGAAAAACAAGAAAACTTAAAGATGTAAATTGCAATTTAATGCTAAATAAASTCTCTTGCTATGAAAAAATAACAACAAAAATTATGTTTAATTTAACAAATCATATAAATCAGCATTTCTCAAAATATCAGTGGATACCATAAAAATACAGTAGACACAATGCTAACTTTTACGCTGCAGCTACACATTTGCTTGAAATTCAAGCCTTGAAAGACAATAACATCTTGTCTAGATTTCACATCATTGCAGTAATTCTACTCACTCATGCTTGTCATTACTTACTAAAAGTATCTGGCAATTTTCAGTGTTGAAATGCATGTGTGTACCAAGAGAATTTCCAATTTTCCTTCATTTTACCTCTTCTTCATCAGACATTTGCCTCATTAACCCCAAAACAGTTCATATGTAGTGCGCGTATCTATCAGACTTTCAATAGCGTCTCATAAACTGTCGTACTCATGCCCCAAATCTGCTTGTTCTCATCCCAGAGTTTCTTAAACAACCCAAGCCAGACAGCCCCAGATCCTTTGCCATGCACACCACACAGGCTGAGCCAAAGATCTAAAATTTCATAACAGTTTTTTCTCTCATCTCCCCTACATCCACCTTAGGGGATTTAGAGCCTCATATAGAAACAAGACAATGAGATTAAGGCAAAAAAATATCTAATATTTCAGAACAGCATCAAGGTGACAAAGTTCTAGTCCTTCATGTTATAATGTGGTCCAGCCAGCAAGGAGAGCAGTTACAACTTCTGCTTCTGTGGCACCAAGATCCTTATAAGGCAAATTTTTGCTGAAAAAATAACAAATATTGAAAAGAAAACTAGTAATTCCTTTAAAAACAATTTGCGCAATTAACCAAGTGCCATCTTCTTTTACTGAAATAGCAATTCCTTCCTGTGTGGTTTACTAGAACAAAAAAGTACCTCGACCATGAATATGTTTATTTCCCAAGTATTCTTTTTCCATGAAATGAGATTGCAGCTTCTTATATGCTATTATTATCAATATTTGATTTCGAAAATTTGTGATAATATTTTTTTGGATAAAGTCTTCTGTTTGTTTTATTATTCAGTCTGTCACTGTCATGATACTGTCAAGAAAAGTGCCTTCTTATTTTCCATTTTGCCTTTAAAATTCAATAATCTGCTTAGCAATTTAAATACTCCTGTCTTTTTCCTAGGTTAACATCTACAACATCATTTTGTGTGACTACTGTTTTTTACCTCAGGAATGTAGCTGTTCTGCTTCCTTTCTGTTGTATCATTTAGTTTGATAGTGAAGATTATTTCAATTGTTCATGTCTATTCAATTTTTCACCTTCTCTATAATTATCTTTTTTTTTTTTTTTTAAGAAAGATTAAATGATTACAAAACTCATGTTTTACCGGGCAATCTGACCCCTCTGTCAAGATTTCCTTCTTTTACTCTGCTCACATTGGTTTTCCCCCAGGCTTTCCATTTCTCTGGTAGGATTGAGACGTTTTGCTACAAAACTAACATTTTTCTAAATGTGAGTTGGCCTTAGAAACAGATTATAAGTTTTAGCTGATTTACCCCCTTTTCCACCTGAAGATTACACAACTAGATGTGAGCTGAGTGGTGCGTCTTTCTGCCCATCATCTGATAGGAATATTGGGTCAACAACCAATGTTTATGCATCTCACTTAAGGTCAAAAATAGGAGAGATGGTAGAGATTTGGTGACTGAATGTTATGCTAACAAGTCAGTTGTTAAACAGTAAAATTTGGGTTTTTTCTTTGGCATCTAGACTTACCACAGTGAGGAAAGTGATGAGAATTTCTAGGCTTCCCAATTCTGTTTTCTCTGAATCTAACTCTTGTTGTTATTTAGAGGACAGCGCTGTTGGCTCAATGAGTCTAAAGCCCATGGTTTGAGGTGTCTCTATTTGTTTGTATTAATTTTTTTTTACAGAGAAAAAACATATAGGGAGGTCTCAAATTATTATGTCTTCCATTTATGAGTGAGCTACCACTTTTAGATATTCTATGGATTTTCCTCTTGCTTGTTATGATAGTCTTACCAGTGTAAGCCCAAATATGTGAAACTTTCAAAAAACTTCATTTTAAAATTGTATGCATCTTCGTTTAAACAAGATAGTCAATATTAAAATTGTTTTTTATAAAATATTGCCTGTAATATGCTCATAGTGAATCTGGACTCAAGTAATTAGTAGTTTTGTGCTTTGTTCTTGGAATGGGAAGCCATCGATAATCTCTCAAGTGTTTGGATATCATAGTGCAAATACCTGCACTTCTAAAATTAAATTTGTCTAGTATTTTCTTTGTTGAATAATTAAGTATTCTAACTGAATGGAAGTAGGTTGGTTATTCAGCTTTTTCCTATTTGCATCACTATAAAATATATTACCACTAACTCCTTGGTGTTTTGGCAGATAAGTAAAGCATTATGTACTTCTTGGAAAACTTAGCACTTGCATTCTGTAACATATTACATCTCCCTTTGGGTTAAACTGACAAGGTTCTTTGATATTATAGAGGTACAAAATGAAAAGGTCAAAAATCTGACTTATCCATGTACCTGGTATAATGAATTTTAATCAATTAAATCAAGTTACATTCCTTTTATGTAGCCGGTGAGATCTGAAGTTATTCAACAAAAATTATTCTATTCATTCTGCCCTGTATTTTTTTCACTTAAATTATGCTAATTATATAATTCATACTATTCCTCAGGCAGTTACCTGAGTTTGATGTTAGTTCCAAAATCTCAATGTTCACAAAGTAGTTTTCTATCAATACTTAAATAAATGGTGCAATAAATGAACAGCTATCTTCCCAATTAGATCCAAATTGCAAGTAACATGGCAGGGTCATTAAAAAGTGTTTGATGTTATGGAATATGATAAAAAAAGCATCGCAGTTTTCCAGAGGAGCAACCCAAAACTCCATCATTGCACCAATACAATGATTATATTACCAAAGGAGAGGTTCCTCCTCAGAAAATCAGTGTAGCAGATGAAACTGTGATGAAAATATATTTTTAAAGGGACACAGTAATTTTTCCAATTTTCTGAGATATGGAAGTCATCTTCCTTGAACAGAAGTTGAAAAATTGTGTAATACATTATTTCCTATGTAAACATTGTATTATATGCATTACAAGCAATGTCACATATATAATATATAATAGTATGCATTTTTCAAAGAAGTGTCAGGGAGAGATGTATACTGGTTCCTCTGGCACTGTTAAAATATACACACATGCATGCATACTTAAATACACAATATGTGTTCCTTTGCAATCCCCAGCCATATTCTCCTTGTAAAGAGCATATTTTTATACTGAAACTACAGCATTTACAGCGAAGAAATATCATTTGCTTCAGTTTTATGACACATCTGGGAAACCAGGATATTACATGGTGGACTTGTTTCAGGCTTCCAACCAAAGCTGGTTGGGGTTACCTTCATCAATTATGGAGGCAATCCAGAATTTGTTGATGTTGACTCTTATACTGGTCTTAAATGCACATATAAAACAAAAAAAGTTAGAAAAAAGGAGACAAAAATATAGCTACCATTTACCTAGTGCAGTTCAAGACTACTCAAATATGTTTCAAGATTAGCTGTAGGACTTCTCAGTACTCCTAGTCCAGAACTGTCTCCTGCAGTTAGATGTCTATATCTACTCTCATTCTCTTTGCCCTGAAGGATGAGGAAAGGCTTTTTTTATCTAGTAATTAAAACATTGGCTTGAGCTATGAAGACATCTTTAAGACATCATATCCATTTCTTATACTCAGGAGAAAAAAGAAAAAAAAAAGACAAAAAACCTCAACACAAAACAAAGTCCCCATCTTGGATTGAGTACCTTGCAATCTTTGTATTGGTTGAGTTTGATATTTTCAACATATCCTATCTATATTTAAACATTTGTGTAAATAATTTAAATATCAATACTTGAAAATATAAACACCAGAAGCATTAGGCTGTGGCCTAGTATTCAGAACACTTGTGTTGAAAGAAGGATTCCTGGATTCCATTTTCTTCTCCAATTTTTTTTTTTTTTAATATATTAACTTAGATAATATGTATAAAAGCAGTGTGGCACATTAGGGTCAGTTCATTGGATCCAAAGAAGTGAGAAATTCCTGATCTAGAGAACCATGATGAAGCTTGTGTTTACTTGCTTTCTTTATTTACTATTTTGTTGTGGTTTTTTTTCACCAAAGGAAAGAGATTTTAACAAGAGGGACAGTGTCTCTCTACATAGTAAAGTCTAGATGAATACAGGGATGAAATGAAAGCATTCCTTCAGAGAAGGGAGAGGGATAATTTTAAATGTCATTAACCAAAAAACAGGACTGCAGCCAAATACTTGACAAATGTTCTTATTTACGCATTGTATTACACTACCAATCTATTGTATATATATATTGATAATATGGTAACTATTTCCCTCTCTATTTCTCTGTTATTTCCAAAAAACTGGGAAGTTCATCCATATTTTGGTGACAAATGCAAGACTGGATATCTGTAGGAAATATAGCTGTAAACGATATTTTTTCTGTACCACTTCTGTTTATGAATGTCTGAAAAGTTCTCAGTCCTGCAAAGTCTGAGACAAACTTACATTTTCCCAGAGACAGAGAATAAGAAGCTTTCAGAGACAGTTAAATTCACAAGTCTTGCAGAAGAGACAGCAGCTGGTCACATTGGAGGAGCATAATTTTTTTTTTTCTGAACTTTGTGTAAATCCTAGTAATTTTTAATTTCAGATTTCTGTTTTCTGCCTGTGTAAAGGCAGTGGTTTAATAGCTTTTTACAATGCTCTGAAGATGAAAAGGTTAAAGAGAGAAAGTTTGACTGGCACTTGGACAAAATTAGCTACCTTTGGCCATTAGGTGCCATTTGGCTTCTTGGGCAGCCAAAAAGTAACTGAAGGGGCTGCTGGTTTGCATGGACTCACCTACGGTAAGTCCAAGAGCTTACTCTGCACGGCACTGGGGCCCTTGTATTTATCCTGGACAAAGCTGTGACACCTGCTGCCTACCCTGGATGTCCACAGCAACTCTGCTCACAGGATGAGAGCAGATGGTCAGTGTGCACGGAGCGTATTCTCGCTAGCTCAGAGCCCCTCAACAGGGGCTGTGCTTGTGTACTGCTGGTTCGGCTGGCCTTTCTGAGCAGCAGGCAGACAGCTGGAATTCCTGCCCCAACAGAGGTAGGCAGAACCCCAAAATCCCTGATAAATGGTCGCATTCCCATGTCGTCTGTGAAGGCAAAAAATCAAACAGTCTGAAACACAAAAAGCAGGGGTAAGAGGAAGATTAAAGGGTTTTTTTAGTTCCCTGGTAAATCCGTGTATTTAAAATAATGTCATTGATTTGTCTAGTGCCTGTTGGGTAAATCAAATCCTTTAAAACATTAAAGACTAAATTTCACTACATGGAAACTAAAAATCTATTAACTCCTGTACAGTTTCAGTGGACCATGAAAGAGAACAAAGAAAATTTAAAAAAATGAATAATGCTATGTGTAAAAATGGGGCTTTGGGAGTGGTGTGGAATGGGTGAGAGAAAGTGGCGGTGGAGAAGTCAGTGTAAGTCAGTTGTGGAGCATCACATCTGGTATTTTTGTTCCTTGGTGGAAAGATAAATATGGGTTTTCTGAAATGAAATGAGGCTTTGAATGCACACACACAAAAAGGCGAACGCTTTCTGAAATAAAATCAGCAGTTTACTTGACTGTGTTTACATACCCTTTTAAATGGCATTCCTGTGGATATTATATAGAATGAGTTGACTGCAAATGATGTTTTCTCAGAGGCAAAAGTTAGTGGACCTAAATTTTAAGCCATAGCAACATTTAAGAAATCTGGGCCAATGAAAAGTCATTTACACAGCTATAAAGCAGAAGCAACTACCTAAATATTCAAATAAAACCAAAAACCACAGTTTTACTTTAGACAATCCAACACTCACAGAGCCTATAATATAATCAAAAGACAAAGTATTATTGCTGGAATTTGCTTGAAGCATAAATGTCAACACAGAATGTATGTAGTAAATGTTGAGAGGTATCCATGCACAAAGTGTTGACACAGAAGATAAAGTCTTTGAGTAAACTCCTACTTAGTGTTTGCTTAGATCAAAATGCAGCATTGATCTGACAACCACGTCCTTTTTGCCAGGAAGAAACATAGCAACAATTGCAAAACAAACCAGAGTGTATCAGACACTCAAGTGGGGGGAAAAAAAAAAAAAAAAAAAAAAAAAAAAAAAGACAGGAGAGTGCATCTCCTTTGGAAAAGTGGGCACACAATTTAGGAAATGTTAAGGGTATTGTTAGGTCATGTAGAAAGAGAATTAGAAAGTGAAAGCTCAGTTGAAACTTAATCTGGCCACTTCTGAAAAGTATAATAAAAAGGATTTTTATAAATGCATTTATAACAAAGCATGGCCAAGGAAAACTTCCATTCTTTATTGGACATGGTGGGGAAAATAGTCACCAAAGATGAGGAAAAGAGTGAGGTACTTGGTACCTTCTTTGTCTCAGTCTTCAACAGTAAGACAGGTTATCCTCAGGAGTGACCTCCTGGTCACTGGTAGAYAGGGATGGGGGACAGGACAAACCCCTGTAAGGCAGGAGGAGGTTTAGTGACCTGCTGAGTCACTCAGATGCTCATAAGACTATGGGGCTGGATGGGATGCATTGTAAGGTGATGAGAGAGCTGGCTACCTCAATTCTGGGAGCATGTATACAAATGAAGTGCTAGACAGGAGGAAGGAAACATCTTTGGTTAATAATTAATTGAACACTCTTGATTCTTGCCCTCCGTCTTCATTTTCAGAATCTTGTATTAAGATTTAGATTCCTTCCATGTTTTTCACAGACATCTCATCACTTTTTTAGTTCCACTAACAGCGCTCTTCCTGGTGCCATACTGTGAAGAGAATTACTGAAATTATCAAGGTATTTCAAAGCCCAAACTGGCTATTAGAGCAGAGTATTGAAATATTGGACAGTCACAAAATGATTGAAAGCTGCTTACTCCTGACAAACGTTGTATTATGTTTCATTTCTACACAATTTGGATAAAATATTAAATTCCTTTTTGTTGTATAAAGCTTCATAACTTGTGAATTGACGTGGTAGGTATAAAAATGCTATCTTTTAACATATTTAAACTTGAAACACTAAGGATGTTTAAAAGTATTTCTGTAGATTTAAGAGAATCGAATAGGTTTAAGCAAACAATTTATTAACTATTATTAACATTTCTGAAAAAAGATATTAAGATAATCAGAAAGATATTTTGTATATATATACACAACTTGAGAAATATATATACACATATATATAAAAGCATTTATTTTTTTCCTTTTTTACTATTGCTATGCAACATCAGTTTCAAAGTCTCCTGAGAAATTCAGAAGTGCTGAAATAAAAATGTAAGTAAGAATGTAGGCAAAAATGTATTAAGACTGTATTGAGACATACTTGGATAAACATTTTTCATTTTGTCAATGTAGAGTAGCCTCGAAATTGACTGTAAGTTAATGACATTGATGGAGGTGCTTCTCTTTGTTGTGTAAGGCTGTATCTAACCTTGATGATCTGTGTAATTTCCCCTTTTCTTCAGAATGAAGTTGCCACATTATCTCATAGGTGGGCAGAGGTGGTCACTCTGAAATTTTGTGCTGCACTGCTATCTATAGAAGTACTGTTGTATTATCATTAAAGGAAAGTTTATGACTATTGCTTCTGCCTCATCTTGTACTCTTAAAACCTGGTTGTAATTTTCGTGGAAGGCACACCTATGAGAGTAACCATACAGTGTGCTGGCCCTACAGCAGAATCCTCTTTTTCACCTCAATGCTTATTTTGGACTGCTTTGTGTAGGTATGCATCTCAATAGTGAATCCCCTTTTTTTCCCATTTTCCTATAATTGAATCTTTATTTTCATTGTTTCAATCTCAGTGAATAACATGAAATTTCCAGACTGATGAAGTTACCAAACTAAATCTTTAGTTAATATGCAATATGTATACTAATATGATAATTAGTTAGTATAGTTAATACTAATATGTATAAATAAAAATATTACATGATAAAAATAAACCTCCCGTTATACAGACAAGAACTTGGTGCATAGGCAACACAACTTCAGTGTCTGCCTGAGCAAAAGCTAAAGAATGCTACAAGTATTACGAATTTGAGTTATTAAATAATGGTTAAAATTACTAATAGATAATCCAACATGGAAGCTCTTAGAAACACTTTCAAATTGTATACTAAATGAAGGTTTTTGAATTAGAGACTTCAGTATTAAATGAGGACGCCAGAGGAATCACAAGTGTGTCTTTTATTATCAGTGCTATAAAAAATACTAATCAAATTCTTGATGATGAGACACTTAAAGTTCTACCTACTTTTAACAAATTAATTCTAAACATTTAATTTTAACTGAAGTGGAAACATCTGCTTTCATTTAGGACTAGGTATTAAAAATAAATTATTACATTCTTCTTTAATGAGTCAAGATGTTCTATTGGATGATACGTTCTTTATTTCAGCAACTTTTAAAATATAGCTAGCTAGGGACCTCAGCAAAGGCATAATTTAAAAGAATGCTTATTTTGAACCAGAAATTATAGTGAAGAGGTGCTTCTATCAATATAGATCATCTGTGCTTTCCTTCTTTCATATTTGTTTACCCTCTGAAAAAATGAAAAATATAGCTTCAGCTTGTGCAAGTAACTGAATATAGAGGAAAATAGCGCAGTTTTGCAATTTTTTTCTATTATTATTTCACTATTGTTGTCATGAACACTATATGTGTTACTTTAAATTGGGCATGAATTTGTTGGATCCCAATATTCTCTTACTATGAAACTTTAAAAGATTGCAGTCTAAAGAATTTGAAACAATTGGGCCTGGTAGTTGAAAATTGACATAAAAGAACATGTCTGCATGCAAAAATTATTATTCTGGTAAATAAGTGTGTGTATATAAAATGGATTCTATAGCTAAAAATTTATTCTTACTTTATTGGTGTTTCAATTAATGTAAGCAATTAAATTTTTGCCACAGTAATTTCTGCTTTTCAGTCAGAAAATAGTGAGATAATAGCAAGGCTCAAAAGTTTCTGTAATTGAAATTTTTTGATGTTCATTCTCTGTAAACATTGACTCAGACTTGTGTAACTTTCATGATGGTAATTTTATTTACACTGAAAAGAGTTTTGTTCCATATGTTATCCCCTTGAAATGAATTGGACTACAAAGAAATGGGTGTTTACTCAAAGTATAAAGCCAAAGGATCTAGCCATCAGTGGTGTTATTTTGTTAGAATACTGTCAATGAATAGTGCATTTACATGAAATCCCTACCCATATTATCTGAACTATGTTGACATCTAACCTCAAGAAATTTTTCATCATTGAATATTCAATACGGAATATGTTTCATAAATTCAGTCTTATAAAAAGCTGTAGCAGGTTAAGAAATGTTGTAATACGTATACCTTGAATATGGCATGACTTGGTCCTGGCCTCAAAACCTTGTTACTTTCCTTGTCCAAATTGTCAGCTATCTGTGAACCCAGAATGATTCCAAAGATGAGCTGTACCTCCAATTCTTTTGCTGACAAAAAAAAAATAATTAGCAATTATTGACAATGCAAATAAAAATATTGTTTACCTTTAAGAACTCTATTAAATGTGTGTATGTCTCTATCAGATTCTCTTTGGGATAATCTCTCTCCCCATAGTCTAAATTTCAAGATACAGATTTATGCTCAGAGTTATTGTAAGGAACATAGTTTA
This sequence comes from Mixornis gularis, assembly GCA_003546035.1. Lineage (NCBI taxonomy): Eukaryota > Metazoa > Chordata > Aves > Passeriformes > Timaliidae > Mixornis > Mixornis gularis. The sequence continues at coordinate 4,016,055 of QVAJ01000012.1, forward strand.
AAAAACTTTAAAGAGAATTAAAAAGAAGCAAGTTGCCTTAGGCTTAAAAACCATACATATACATATATCTGTGTGTGGTAAGACACAGAGATAGTGCTAAAGGCAATCCTGCCTCCCATATATTGCAGCTGTGTTAATTACCAAAGAGTGGGAACAGCCTTGCCCTCACAGCTGAGTGTGATAAAAGAGTGAGTTAGTTGGTACAGAGTCAGTTGGAGTCTTCTGGCCGTGCTGTGAGGAGGAAGGGACAGGAGGTTGTGTGAGGGATAGATAAGGTGAGCCACTGTACAAGGGACAGACAGGGTTAGGTGGCTGTGCCAGGGACAGGCAGCAGCGAGCTGCAACTGCAGAAGGAAGAGAGAAGAAGGAGAGAAAGAGCCAGAGCTGTGGGGAGCTGCCCATAGGATTGCTACGTAGAGAAGGTATGAAAGACTTCTAGATAACATGGTGCTGATACTTGGCCCTCTGAAATTTTTATTGAAACACTTTGAGTGCAGTGGCTGTCTCAACAATGACATAAAACATATATAATATATCTATTACCTCAGTGCTGGATAGGCTATCTCTTTCTCAGGAATTAGTACCCAGGCAGAGTGTATTTTTAATACATCAAATATGTGAAACTAATGATTTTACATCTGAGAGGTTTTTCCAAAACTGTGGAGCAAATGAGTTCTGTGGAGTTTCAGATAATGGACCTGTGTTTCCATCCTAAAAAAAGGAGTAGCCCTCAATAAAAAATCTCTCCCCTGTGTAAATCAGTGTTCACAGTCAAATATAGGGGACAGGAAATACTCTTTGGTTCCATGTCCTATCTGAAGGAAAAGAGAATTAATTTAGTGATATGTATGTAGAAGGGTAATTTGCTGTAGTCTTCAGCAGAATGATGTGGAATCAAATTCATATCCAGTACCTTGAAATGCCTAGGTTACAGCACAATCACCACAGAATTAAGATCCGTTATCTAAATCACCCCATTGGCACGTTTGCCACTGCTGATTACAAAGTTAATGTTGTTTTGCTGAATATACTTTGAGTTTAGGTGTCTCCAGTTTGTCATCTTTGATTTCTGTTCTTTCCAGAGTGGTACAAAAATGCAGAAGTGTTCTCTGCTTTGAAGAAGAACTTAGAAATGCTTAGAAAAAATGTAAAATCTGTCTTTTGGCTCAAGTTTCTCCTTCCTGATGTTTTTTCACTCCTATAATTTGAAAGTATTTAGCCCGTTTAGGTTGAAGGGTTTTTTTGCTGCAATTCTTCTCTACTTCAAGCATTTTCATTATGGCTTTTCTTTTTTTTCTCTCCTTGTCATAGATAATTAGGCAGCACTTCTATCTGCTGACATCAGTACATCAAACAGAAGTAAAATCAATGAAAATTTTGTCAGTGAGAAAATACCCCCACAAGAGAGGTTTTGAGGTTGGGTTGTTTTTGGTTTGAGGTTTTTTTTGTTGGGCTTTTTTTTTTTTTTTTTTTTTAGGGGGGGGTGTGTTTTTTGGTTTTGGGGTATTTTTCAGTGTTGTCCCTTTGCACTACATTCATGCCCAGGAATGAGAAGGTCACCAGTTATCCAAGAGTTTTCTACCTCTTCAGAGATCTCCAGGAACACCAGAGGTTAAGGCTCCAATATGTATGTACCTGTCTGTGGTGGGTTCTACATAAGATTGCTTCTTTATAACATGAAAGCATAAGTCTAAAAGGGCGTACATGTGACTTTAGTGTACTGAAATACCAAACGTATTTATCCCTATGAATCTTTCTCTGTATGCTTTCTTTGCTTCTCTTCCCCTGCTTCATTACAGACATTACAGAATCTTCTGAGTTGGAAGGGACCTGCAAGGATCAGAAAGTCCAACTCTTAAGTGAGTGGCCTGTATGGGGATTGAACTGAAAAACCTTGGTGTTATTGGCACCATGGTGTAACCAACTCAGCTAATCTCCTTCTTTTAACATTTAGTATTAGACTGTTAATAACATAAGGGAAAAAAATAACTAGGCAAAAATTAGCAGCATAATAAAACAATGCAGAATTCTTGCATACAGCTATTTTGTCTGGTCTAGAAGAATGGAACCTTCAATTTGAAATTGGGAGCTTTAAGATGGAAGGTTTGTTTGAGCATATTCACAAGACAGAAAATCATTGTGTTTCCTCAAAAACCTCATTTTTCAGGTGTGGCGACTGAAGCAGCTTCCTTCAGCAAGCTTTCTTTACTCTCTCAGTCATTTGGGTCATTCCTCACTGATTTAGAGCCAATAAAGTCATCACCTACCTCAGTAACAGAAAGGGGCAGTCTCTGTTTCTCTTCTCAAATAATTTTCAGAGCATTGCCTTACCCAAGTGTTATGGAATATGTGCCATGTACCTTATGATTCTTAGTTTCCCTAAAATTTTTATGTAGGACAAAAAGTCAGTAAAGCTAGACATTTCTGAAAGCAAACAAATAAAATAGTACTTAATCTATTGTTAAAAAAAAAATAAAAAAGTACTGACATTAAAAATTAGAAAAAAAAAAGAAAAAATTGCTGTCCCACACCTCAAATTCATGACAGATGCTTTGTCCAGGATAAAATGAGAATCTAAGTGTACAGCACTAATGATTCTTGAAACCTCATAACTGAGAAGCAAAATTTAACTTTTAAAAACATTATTATACAGTTTTAATACTTAAAGAAGAAAGCTGTTTGACTAATTTTAAGAATGCTGTCCAATGAAATGACATTGCTGTCATCTGGTCTTGGTAGGTGTGCCAGACTACTTTTCTTGTCACATTTATTGCTTATCAGATGCAGTAGGAGAATACTTCCTTTGATTTCTGAAATAAGGCTCATAGAAAAATATCTTAAAATAATCAGAACTATTTAAAGATATCCTGGAAGCTTCACTATTCATTGACAAAATAAGTTCTTTTTCAAGTTTGGGGGGTTTATAAATGACATAAACGACATAATCCAAACAGGAGCTAAATCTTTTCTTTCACACATCTTCTATCAACTAAATACCCATGATGATGATATTAAAAAAGACTTTAATAATTTGGCTATGTATTTTAAAGCAAAAAAATCATGAAAATGCGAGGAAATGTTAGCAGTGGAGTTACATAGTCGATGGAAATCTTTATCCTCACTACCGCACTTTGTTACTATTACTTCCCTTGTAAGTAATAGTAACCTCTTCCAAAAATAACACATACAAAACTTTTTCATGTCAAGAGTAATCACAGCATCTCACCCAAAGAACATCTGTAACCTCTGTGAACTCAGGATACATCAAAGCCTAAAGAAGCGACATATGATTCTGCCCAAACTATGACCATGACTGCAGTGGGCACATACAGAGCCTTGTCATCTGTAGAGCTTAAAACATCATAGAACATTTTTATTGGAGGATAGCCTCAGGGTATTCAGTATGTCTGAACTAGCCTGTGCTAGGCTTCATTTTACCTGACTACTCATTTGCTCTTCTTAGGACACACTCATATGGAGAAGACAAGTCCATCATTTCTACCCAAAATCTTCTGAAGCAGGAATGCTATTAAATATTTGGCCAGCAGTCTTGCATCATTTTCTTCTCTGAGCATTTCCTGTAAATATATTCAGTTTTATTCTCCAGTTACATTTCATCAGCCTTACTGTTCCTTTTCTCTCTGTTTGTGCAACATTTTTAAATATTTTTCAGTCACAACTCAGGGGATTGGGTAAGCTGTCTTTTCCATGTTGATTAAATGGTTCTACCATTCAGACTGAATACCTTGAAAAACTTTTTTTTTTCTTTTTAGTCTAGACTTCTATGTACTTTACAAATAAATTTTGGCCTGTGCTTGGAAGCTTTGTAAGAGAGTCTGAAGGGACTTATTTGCCGCATTGTGAATCTCTGATGAGCAGCACACTCACTGATCCTTAAACACTTGCTCTTTCTCAAGTGAAGGGATTCTTCAGCGTTTCATCTGGTTTTGTGATTCAAGCACTGCTCATTTTGCCACCATTGCTTTCTTTTAACAATATCACAGGCTTGTCCTGATGCTGTTTCTATGGTAACTTGTCCTCCTTTCAATTTGTTTGACCAGGGAGCCTACAATCTAGTTCAATTGTGCAACTGTAACTTAAAAACAGCAGGTGATATTTTAAAACAAAAGCAGTGAGATCCAGCAAAATCTCTACCTCATGTCCCTATAATAAATGCGATCTCCAAGCCTCTAGATTTTTGAGTGGCAATAACTTTAATTTATGAAAGTATCATATAATAAAAGGAAGGAAAATATACACAGTGTAACAGCTGCTACCATGACGCTATTGGGATAAAACTTAAGAAAGCACTGAAGAGTATATTATTATCTGATTTGCTAATCTCTGGGGTTTAACCTTGAATTTAAGTCATTTTAGGAACAGCCAAGAAAATATAAAGTAATATAAGATAATATATCATAATACAGCTTAATATAAAATAGTATAAGGCCATAAAGTTCATATATAAATTACTGACTCATAGCATCTTGTGACTCACAGTGAAAATAATTATATTTTACTGTGTGCTGACAAAAACGTAAAATTGCAGTTTTATAACAGATTTTATTTTTCCTTTTTTTTGTTTGTAGCATTGGAAAAAGAAACTACATGTTATGAATGCTTAGGACTAGAGTTATTTGGAATGGCAATATAAAACTGGCCTATATTGCTGCATGCTGGTTTTCATACACAAGTCTTCAGCATGACTGCAGTTTTTTCCTGAGAGGCTGCAATGGGGAAATTGATGCCATTAGTAATTCCCCGTTGCTTCTTCACCTGTGTTGGAGTCATATTCCTTTGTATAACTCCTATCATATCCTTCTTAACTTAGACCCTTCATCATTTAACTGATGAATAAAACCACATGGTCCAGTGACTCACAAATCCTCCTAGGCATGCTGGCTACATGAGCAAAATTTTTATTGACATCTGCTTTATGTTTAATCAAATATAAAATTTTCATTTTCTGGAACACACAGTAGAAGTAAAAGCCCTTAGGCTTTGCCAAGTGGTCTGAAATTAAAAAAAAAAAAAAAAAAAACTTTTCTAGGATTTAGCTTTTTTACAGGAAATAAAGAGATTTTGATGAAAAAGTAAAACATCTTTTGTTCCTTTACAAACAGAATCCATCTCCTTTTCAATGCTGAAACACTACTTATCTGTATAACAGATAAAAAGGCTTGCATAGCACATTCCTGAAATTTCACTTTCTTCAGATTTTGATAGGTAGCATCCAGCCATGAGAAAGATACAATTTGAAATGTATAAAAGCTCTGAAAGCTTTTAAATTAAAAGTTAAAACTAAGCATTCCACACTGACCTTAAGTGAGGTGCTGCATACTAAAGAAAATTTACCTGAGTTTTCATTGCTCAGTCCTGTTCTGTGAGTAAATTTACCATCACCATATATTTGACATAAAACTGTTTCAGATCAGATCAACAGAAATTATTTGTTTAACTTATAACTCTTATCTTAAGTCTTATGCCTGTGCTGATATTCCCTGGGAAAAAAAAACAAAAAATCAGATGTAAAATGAATTTTGCTTATGTTCTTGCATGAAAATAACATAACATAGCATACTCTAGGGGGAAGCTCTATGTGCTAAGTTTTTTAGCTGGCTTCAGCATTGGTCCAGATTACTGCAATACTAGAAAAAAGAGACATGCTCTCTCTATCTAGATTTAGCATCTAAAATGCATACATGCCTCTGACATTCTAGCCTGGATCAGGGACACGCTGAAACACACCAGATCTCCTGATAAAATAGAAAACATGAGATGAATTGCTGAAAACTGTGGAAAAAAAATTCAGAATCCATACTCAGCGTATGACATTTCTCATTAGCAAAGAAGTAATATTTTTCATGACATATGTCTTTTCTAAGACATATAATAAAATGCACAGCACAAAAGAAAACAAAAGCAATTTCAGTAAGAAAATATATCAAGACAGAAGGTATGATTTCATGATAGGACCATTTCAAGGAACAATGCATATAAAAAACTCTTTAGTATTGATGGAAAGTTGTTTTTAAAAAACAAGGATTATTTTTCATACAAGGTATGCAATTACTCTGGAACTGTAGTTGTTCTTTAATGAGCTGCTTAAAGAGAAAAGATAAAATAAAAAAAAAAATCATAGAATAACAATAATGAAAAAAATTTAGCAATGAGAGCTACAAAGATCAGGTATTCAGGAAATACCTGACATAGTACCAAAACAGATACAAAGGTTATGTAGGCATATTTATGTAGGTATGTCTATATACATGGACATGTATATGCCCATATTTTTATAATATTAAATAGTATTTGACAACATAATACTCAAATTGTGGCAACATAATACTCAAACCAATTAATATAAACTACTGTCATTTGATGTCTTATTTAGTGCATTTGTGAAATTTTGGCAGAGGATGAAATTATCCTCTAGCATTCTGTTGCTGAATAGAGCTGAGTCGCAGGACAGGCTAAATTTAAATGATATCAAAGAAGCACAGCTTTTTTTTTTCATTTTTAAGGTGTTAGTATGTGTAGGAGGAATACTTATAGTACGTAGCAGGACAGAATTTTGCTAGAAAAATTAAAGAAATACTTGGGAATTAGAAAATACAGACAATGAAACCTAACTCTCCATAAATTTTGAAATATCATTTTAAAATACATCACAATTGAATTTCATTTTGAAAAGTGATCTGTGTCATTCAATTAAGAAACCTGGTGTAGTTGAAGCCAATAAATGTGTTAGGTTTAAGTATGTTTTTCATACACAGCCTTTTTGGTCGACTGTTTTCATAAGTATCTCTTTGAATTCTATTTCAGAGACAGAGCAATAATATTGAGTTTAAGTTCAGGTAGGGTATTCTAAAACCACAGTGCATTCTTGCTCTGCCTCTCAGAATACCTTCATTCTTCTTGCTTTGTTTTGTCTTGCTTTTCCAAGAAATTAAGAGAGTTTGAAGTGGAGTTTGGTCTGGAAGGGCCTCTGGTGTTGGGATGTAAATTTGAAAAAAGAAAAAAAAAATTGTTCTGCAAATATTTCCTACAAGTGAGGATTCCATTAAGAAGAAAAACCAAAAAACTAAATTTAAGCAAAAAAAAAGGGGATCTTGAATGACATTTGAATGATGAGGTGAGTTAATGAATTTCTTGTTCCATATTTTTCAAGTCTAAATCAATTTTATTTAACTAGTATAACAAAGTGAGTGTCACATGCATTTAGAGGCAAAGTGAATTATGAATACCTAATCATGTACTACTGCTTTATAACACAGGAAAAGGACACTTATTTAATTGTATTCAATTTTTTGAACATATCATGAGGTTATTTTTCTTTTTATCTTGAAAGAAAAATGTCTTTTCATAGTTTTCTGGCTTTAGGTAGTTATTATCCCTTTACATTTGATTCTGTACAGAAAAAAATTAAAGAAGAAAAACCCCCAAATCTTTGTCAAAATGTAAGATTTCACAAATTTTAAAGTTAGGATTTAATTCAAGTTTAAGGTCCTACTCTCATTGTGTGCTATAAAGTGAATTCACTGAAATTTTATTTCATAGGAATTTTACTGTGTTAATATTTTTATAATGGCTAGAATATAATTATTTTAATAATTCTTATTTAGAGTTGAAAATAAAGGAAACTTTTCTTTAGAGAAGACCATTTTTTGGACAAATGCGGCAAAGGATAAAGGTGGATGGATTAACAGTCTAAAAGTGGGTAAAGAGTAACATCTTTGTTAACTTGAGCATTAATAATTARTCTACATTAACAGGAAGGTTAGTTCATGTTCTCCCTAGACTACTAGCCCAGCCAGCCTTACTCGGGGGTCCTTGCTTTCTGAATTTGATTTGTTTATTTTTGTTTTTATTGAGAGGAAGTACTTACTGCTTGTTAAATAGGCATTTTTTTCCTTCAGCTTCCACGTTTGTGATTCCATTATCATGTTATAGGCGATTAGAGAGGAAACACAGCAGAAACTAACTCAGTTCCATGTTCTTCAGTCAGAACAATATATATATCTTTCTTGAAAACCTAAAATATAGGTACTAGAGCTTTTTTAAACAATGTACTACACAGTTCTATCCAAGACCTCCTTTCGTGAGGTCATCTTCTTATCCTGGTTTAAAAAAGTGCAGCCAAAAAATCATCACCTTCTTCTCTGGCAAACATTACCATATTTAAAGACTGCATAATTTTCTTGCTTCAGCCTTCTGTTTTCAAAGCTAAGTGACAAATCTTTGTTTAGTGGACCTTTCTTCTTGATTTCTAATCACATTTGCTGCACTACTTCATATTTTTTTAGTTGATCTGTATCATTGTTGACACGCTGTTCTGAATAGGTATGTACTTCACTTAAGATCTTTTTGGGCAGAAGAGAACATTACTTTGAAAATCTAAAAGAACTATTCCCTAGCTATTTTTTTCCTCTTTTTTTCTTGACCTTTTGTTTCTTAAGAACATTGTTAATTGGTAATTGATATTGAGCCTACACTTCTATATAGGCATAAGGCCTTGTGTGTTGCTGATGCTTATCCAGACTTTTCCCTGCGAGGCATTTTTGCTATCAACTGCAACTTCAGACTCTTCTCAAATCCTTAGCTGGGTTTTTGATACTTTTTTAGAAATTTTACTTGACCAAATATTTTATTAGTAAGAGTACTTGCAGCCCTCACATTCTCCCTTCCTCTTCCCCTATTCATTTTCCAGAGGGTCATCCCCAGCTTTGAACATGGATACTCTGCACCGCATCAAGGTATTAATGAGAACATTAAACAGTAAGAGATCCAAAGGAGCTCCCGAAAGTACCCACTAAATATGGAATATTTATAGAATATAGAATATGGATATTTGTAAAATATTCCTTTTTGGGAATATTTCAATGAAGTCTTCATAAGCCCATCCACAATTTGGTATAGTCTGAAATTCCCTTTATTACATATAAGAATATTATATTCAATCAGATATGCTGTAAATGAGTAAATTATCWTAGCAAATCAGGTGAGTAAATAAGCTTATTTGCATATCTTTTTCTTGAAATTTCTAAATGCTATAATTATTTAACTTGAAGTTTAAAAATTGCCTACTGAGGAATGTCTTTATTAATTTGCCATGTATAGGAAATTCAAATATCTGCTCCGCATTTCCTTTGGTCCCATTTAACCTTCATTTGAAGTTGGACAGTATTTTCATGCTTTACTTATGTTCAATAATCCCACCTGGTTTCTATGGATCCCTTAACTTAAAAGTCAAGTGGCTCTAATTTGCTTTAGACAGATCTCTCACTACACAAGAATGATCTTTATTAGGCTTACTAAACTGAAGAAAGGTACCTAACGATTTTTAAAAATTGATTCTTTTTCTCATTCCAGGTTAACCACATGTAAACATTTCAACAACATTAATTTTTCTGCTTGGATAACTACAAGCTTTTGCTGTTCAGTGAGAATTTATTTTACAGTGCATACTGATGTTAAATAACATTATAAACTTCATATGGGTCATTTTTAGCTTTTAGTATCTGTTAAGCATGGTATGTCTTCCAGTCATAAAACTGTACTTCAAGAATATTTTCCTTTTGCTGCCTTAAATTCCATTCATTGTAATTCTGAGTCTTGTCCTTCTAACTTCTACATGTTATAGACATTCTTATATAGTAAACTCCAATAATGTGAAATTATTTTCACATTTTATATATCTCTATGTTAAATTTCAGGTCAATTGAGAGCACATGAATTAGCTATTGTCCTTTTCCTGCACTTCTCTGCCTTCTCTTCAGCTTCTCTATTCAACACTTGCACACCTAATAATAATATTAAAAGATGTCATTTAAAAAGATTGTTTTCTATATTATTTTATGCCCAAAGGGTTTTATATAATTTCTTTATTTTTAGTCTACTGATAAAGATGCTGTCCAAATCTACAGCTACTATAGGTCTTCTTTCCCTTCCTGAGACTCAAGAACTCTTTTATTCTACATTTATAGTCACATACCTCGCCTTTGACACAGTGGAAATCTCCCCTCATGTCAGAATCGAATGGAGAGTCTGTTTCTCTCTCCTGTCCCTATCACAATTTGTTTTTCACCAATTCATTCCAAGAAATTACTGGATTATTGAATTTCTCAAAGACCCAGATGTATTCAGTTCTGCAAGGGTTCGATACCTCTGAGGGTGTCCAGCACCTTCACAGGAAATGGCTTAAATAACTTTGTGAGATCGCATGGTTGAGTGTGTCTTGAAAAAGCAAAAAGGTTTTAATAGAAGAAGAAAATAATACAAAACCAAAGAAAAAAAAGCTGAACATAGTGTAGGGACAGGTCCCACACACCTGCTACAACACCTCGAGAATGCGCTGAGAAGCCTCGTGCTCAGCCTTAAGTATTGGTTGATTTAGGTGGGTTTTTGACAAACAGCCCAGTAGAGAATAGCTACTTTTCTGAGGAACAGGTAAAGAGACCTGTCATTGTAGGACACAAAAGAAGGATGAGAGATTCCAAATATTTCAGAAGGCAAAGAGCATAGACAAAAGGCTTTATTGTCTAATTCTTACTACCTTTTATAAGGTGTTCCAATACAGACTTAACATGATTGGTGAATAGGAACGACACCTCTCTAATGCCATTGATTAAACTAGAGAAACAGCAAAAACACCACCTGAAGAAAGATTGGTTTGAGAAAGGATAGTTGTTTGCCAAGATTGTTTTGAGAAGAAGCTTTCTTGAGAAATTTTTCCTTGGGAAAAAGTTAGCAGCTACTAGCAGGGTAAAATCTCTCAGACCTGGAAATATCAGGCGCAGAGTGACCTATCAGTGTTTTTGTCTTGGTGTTGAGCCAATTATTGCCAGGAGAGAAAAGAAGTTTCTGGGTCCTTTTACTTTATTAGAGCAACAAGGGGTGAGTCTTAAACCTTTCCTTACATGGAAGCATGTGCTCGGGTGTGGGGTGCATTTCTACACTGGATAATCTATAATTTATATTGCTTTTGTGAAAACATCAGTGTAAATCAGAAGTCTTGTTACTGTAATGTTATTCTGTTTATCTGATTTTTTTTTTCTTGTAGAAGTAAGTTTTTTCTTGTTTTGCTTAAAAGGGCAATAAAATAAAATCCTCTTAGTTTCCAGATTCCCTGTTCAAGGAAATTGTCATCTGACTGCATTCAAACTACTGACTTAATTCACAGTGACCAAATAGTTCAGTCACTTATCCTGAATTGCACATTGTCTTTTTCAGTAATGTCTAATATTTATATACTTTATGTAAAATAAGCATACTAGAAGTACTATATTTAAAAATTCAAAGAAAATATCTATTACCTTTCTCATTGTTACCCCATATTGATCACTGGTTTCCAAAAAGGTATATCTTTGTTCTTCATAACTCTCAGGGGCACATGAAGATCAATTGTAAAGCAGAAGTATTTGTAGAGTAAATAATGAAAGTATGGCAATAGGAGATCTATGAAGAAGATTAATTTTATATATTACTAAGTAATATTTGAGAATTGTATTTCTCCCTGGATGTTGCCTGGTCGTTTGCCATGGCTGCACATGAAATTTCAGCTTGAATAACTGACAATAGTTTGGGGTTTTTTCTTGGGGACAGTCTTTAGCATAAAAACTACCTCCAGAACTGAAGAGACCAAGGCTGAAAGGTTGCCAGTACTGTTCATCTCATTTTTCATTAAAGCTTCAAGTCGTTTGTCTAGAAAGAAGACTTGTTCTAGCATCAGATATAGAAGATTTCTTTATATTTTGCATCATATTGTACAAAATACATTCAGACACTGGCTCATAAACTTTTTTTTTCATAGGAAAATGGAAAAAATTTGAATGTATGTGTGATTACATCTCATAACATAATAAAAAATATACTGGAATATATTTAATTCAGAGAAAATACCTCATAATGTATCAAACAAAATTTCCATGATGGTGTTACTGTGCTCTTAGAAAAACAAAAAGAGGTTTATTTCAGTCTTAATACCTCTGCAGCTTTGAAAGACATTAGAAAGAACCGTGTAAGGTACTGAATCAGATTAAGAAAATATTCCAGATTTAAACATTTACTTAATCTAAACATTACCTTAATCTTCAGAGTTTAACTTTTGTGAGTTATAAATAGTAACAACAATTCTAACAGAACTAATTTTAAATATATTGGGATATTTTGTATGGAAATGAGAAAGAGGTTTAATCAAAAGAAAGATACACTCTTTTTCTATGTTAATACTCACTGTTGGGTTTTTTTTATAAACAGAAATACATCTTAATGACTTTTTGATTACAAATTGCATAAAATGTATCATCCCTATTTCATCACATCTAACAGTGATTATATTATTACATAAGCAAAAAACCAAAGTGGTCTCTCTGAACTAAGGAACATAAACTCAGGTAAAAATTATGCATAACAAACTGAATTAAATGAGCTGTTGTTTTGCAACAGGAAGGTCCTCCTATTTGGCTGTAATATTGCATATGCCATTGAAAGAATATGTACTTGCAGCCAGAAAAAAAAAATCCAATAAATTTGTTGGCATTTTAGGTAATGTGAACACTGTGGTTGCTGTTTTCAGAGAAAAACCAGATAATTAAATTGCATTATGAAGTGAAAGATTTAGTGATGTTAGTACAGTGAGAGGCTAGACAGGAAGGAATAATCGCTGTTTCAATTTGCATGAGCAAAAAGTAGTGCAGATGTGTGGGAAAATAACTACTTAGTCTTCTTTTCATTAAAAAAGCTATTTTCAGGGGAAATTGTTGAAGTAGGCACTGTAAGTAATTCTTTTGATTTACACAGCAATTTACACATATTCGTTAGCATTATCAAAAATATATTTATTTGTAATAGCTGAGAATAGGGCACTGAAATAAGCATTCTAATTGTATTCCCCAGTTGTTAAAACTATTGTTTTTAGTTGCTTRTTATGTAGTTTTCATTGTAATTCATAGAATCCTTCTTAAAAGTAGTTGCTTTTCCTTGTGTTTCATAACCATCCTCCTGAAAGATTGTCCTAGAGCTTTATAAGTATGTATATGTTATAGAGAGACTATTATGACCATTATTAATTTTAATACATGTTCCACTGACAACTTAGCATAGACAACCTAAGGACAGAAAATCAGACAAAGGGATTTTATCCTCCCTTGTGTTTTGTTTATGGACAGAAATCCAGTTTGCTTGATTAAATTGACTGAGGTATTTTAGTTGCTTAATGTGACAGAGTTCACATTACATCTGTTTTTATTACCCTGAATCAGCAATGTAATTTGGATCCCTCTGCCTTGCTCTGCTCTGCCTTGCTTTGCTTTGCTTTCTCCTCTCTGAGGGAATAGTCTCTGTTTCAAAGGYGTTTCCCACATCTTCATTAGTGTTTCAAGATCATTACTAGCTTACTCAGCTATGAGTCACGTGAAAGCCTGCCTATCACTCAGCTCCTTTCAAGATGACACCGACCTTCAGTGTTATTCATTTCCCTTCCCTCGGAGAAAAGTACTTCTTCAGTTTTAGTTCCTATGCATTTCTGGTTTTAATTACATTTTCCTGTGAGCCATGGCTGTACTTGGTCTAGCTGGGGTTTGGCTGGTACGAAGTTAATAGTTTTTCATAGAAACCCTCAGGATCCTGTGATTTGGATTTTTGACTGAGTGTGGGCAATGCACCAATGTGTCATCTAATGTTGTGCAGTGCTAGCACATGGGCATGGCTTTCTTTAGCTGTCCTGCCTGCCCCCCAGGGTGAGCAGRTGAGAAGCTGAGAGGCAACACAGACAGAAGAGCTGACCCAAAAGAGCTGACCTGAACTTGCTGAGCAACAACTACTGAGAGAGGGTTGGAGCTTTCTACAAAGTTAGACATTTCTCAGCCTGGCTGGGCATTGATTTTCATGCGGGAGGTGTTGAGTGACTGTCTTTGCACCACTTCCCCCGAATTCCCATTTCCATCACTTATTAAACTACCTTATCTCAAATCAGGAGTGCTTTCTTCACTTTTGCACTTTCTATTCTCTCCCCCTTCCTACTGAGGGAAGAGGTAAAGTGAGTGACTGAGGGAGTGGCTGAGTGAGTGATTCTGTGTGGAGGCTTAGTTGCTGGATGGAGGCAACCTACAATAATTCATAGAAGTCCTAAAACTTTTAATATTTCTTCTTTGTACAAAAGTAGTTATCTAATAACATTATATGAGTTGCCCTGTTGTGATCCATCTTTGATAAAGAAAGATTGTATTTTATTAATTTTTCTTTTATCTCTAAATTTTTGTTCTCTCTTATTTGTGATCAAGAGATTCTGTATTTTCATGCATTTCCTTCTCTCTCTTCTTCCATAGTCTTAACTCTTGGTCCACCCCTAGCATGATATAATTTCAAAATATTTCTCAGTGTATCTGGAATTTAAGCATAACTTCCTTTAGAACATGTACACATAAAAGCAAATGTTAATGGTCTTAATTTACAAATCTAAGAGGAACCAAATTTTCTACTATGAGAAACTGGCCAAAGTACTGACAGCAGATACATGGCAYACTTTAGTAAGATATCAACAGCATGAAAGCAGTACAGCATCTGGGCCTTTTTCTGCAAGTTGCATGCTATATGACATTAAATGCAGGAAGATAGTTGAAGTCAATTTACATTTATCAGGGGGATCGTATTGCACAGAATGAACTCCATATTAATTTTGTGTCCACATGTAGACARAATTAATAGTTATTAAAAAGACAAAGTTATCATTCACTGATCATGGAAATGATCTGAGCTTTATCCAAACTCAGAAGGAAATCTATATTGATTGTAATTAGTCTAAGGGAAAGTAAATATAAAATGGATCAAAGATCTAATTAGTATCTTGCCTTAAATAATAATTAATAGTGAATGCTTAGAGAAAAATTACAGAGAAGAACAAGAGTAGTACTCCCACTGTATTCTCTCACTGTTTGGCAATTTACGCCTCAAGAATTTTCTGAACTAGTTCAATAACCATGAATTTTTTCTGTCCTTTTCTGAATTTATGCCATTGTTTAGTGTTCACAGCTTCCCACAGCAAGGGTCCCGCAGATTAGGTACATATTGCATGAAACATAATTTTCATTCATGTGTTTTGAAATTACCCTCTGATAATTTCTGGTGATATTTACACTACCAGTACAAGAACAACTGTTGAACAATCATTGTCTATTAATTTTCTGGTATGATCAGCTCCACGAGCATTTCAGATTCCCACCAATAATCACCTGTTTTTTATTTCAGAGAAAATTCTTTCAGTCAATCCCTTCATTAAATCTATGCCTTATCACTCTTCTCTTTTTACATTTTTACTTTAGTAAAAGGTATGAGATATGAGTTATTGACCACCTATATTATTGAAAGATGGGTGAGCAATGGGAATTGTGTTCTCCCTTCAGTTGCATAGTCCAATTTACCTATCAGAACACGTAGAGGGTTCCCTCTCTCTCATACCAATACATATTTCCTATGTTTAATAAATATATACAACATAGAAATAGCTGCCCATTAGTGTAGGAAAGCTGGAAATGTTTCTGACAGTTATTTCCTTAATACTTTAAAGAATTATTCAATTTTTGTATGCTTTTTTAAAGAAGTACTGCAATATTCATTGCTGATCACAGGTCCTTGAAAATGGATTAGAAATATCCCCAGGGCAGGTAAATTGTTTTGCTTTGTTGTGAAGAGAATCCATTAAATTATTACRTAAACTCTTAAAAAAGTTTAAGTTTTTACCATTTTTTGTCCTCAAATTAAAAATAATCACTGAACAGGCCAAAATAATATGCTAGTATGAACATTCTTCTTCTGCCACACTTTACACTGGAAGTCATTCAATCTGTTGTGCTTCCTTAGACAAATGGAAGTACATTTTTTGGCATTAGTAAGATACCAATGAGTAATTTATTTGGATTCCTCATGAACAACTTTATCCTGTGTAGATTTTAAATGCTATGCTATTTTCTTTGTTGATTAGACTTCTTAAAGCTAAGTTATAAAATGTTGAGAATTTTTTTATTAAGATAATAGCTGTTTCTTAAGTTTTATTTAACTCATTTTTTTCAAAATTCTACTTTCTAAATGAGTGCAGTTTGATCTTTTTCCTTGCTCTTGAGGAGCTGGTTTTGGTGAGAGCTGTAAAATAGGATTATTCATTGATTAGATACAAAAAGCAATATATTAAAGTGCTATCATACTTGAAATTGTAATGTAGTATATGTTCAGTTTGCTATTAAGAAAATCATTCAATGACTTTCAGGCAACATGGCTTTTGTACACATTTTGATATAATTCATAATGTTGCCTCTAAATTTTTAAGAACAAGTAAAAGAGCATCTAACTTCCCTACAAGGGCTAAAATGAACAAAGAGACAAAGAGAAACCTACTCAGGTTAATTATTACTGTTCAGTTTCTCAGCTGAAATAGTATAGAGAGACAATGAATAGAGGCATATAATGGTGTACAGTAGATCCTACTCTAGGAACCTGCACAAATGTATTCATAGAAATAAAACATTCTGTTATAACTATTCTATAACTTGCTGACCTGAAKTAGATTGATATTCACTTTAAACAAGTAAACAGCAAAGACCCTTTGACARCCCTTTGCCATCATTAAAGAGCAAATTCCATAGTGGCAGTACAGTTTGAAAGCTATTTTAACTACACAGAACTAGGCCATAAATATTGAAATAATGTGTTGGAATTCACCTCTCAAGAGAAATTTGATATATCTCCATTTTTTACAGATTTTCTASTGAAATCTTCTCAGGTTTATATATCACATAGAAATATGATTTTCTATCTGTAAATATACATACAAATATAACACACAAATATTTAAAGTTCCAAGAATTATTTTATTTACTTATAAGGATCTGCCTCTGGCACAGAAAGAAAAAATACTCAGCAGTTCTGTTTCTTGACTTTTAATAGAGTTTCAGTTGAACAACAACATAATTTTCTGTAAAATCTGCTAAAAAAAAGGAAGCTTAATTCAACTCCAGTATGGCTTTAASTGTGGTGTTAAGGAGAGACCTCAAGAAAAGCTTTGGGCAGGACATTTGGAAAGCAGAACATTTAGGCTTTGAGTTTCTAAACTAATAGAAGCAGACACTGACAGTCACACTGAGGGATGTTTGGGAGGGTTTGGGGGTGTGATTTTTGAGTTGGTGGTTTTTAATATTTTGGAAGAATTTGGGTGTGATCTTTCTGAGACATAGATTTGAAAAATCCCAGCTGATCCTTTATAGTAGATTGAAGAACATATACTGTATGTTAGAGTGTATTCCAAGCAGTATTTTAGAATATAAGAGATGGCATTTAGTGAACACCGAATGCTGTGCCTGTTACTCTTTTGCATATTTTTAAGCACCACAAGTGTGGGGAACCTTTGGCATAATCAGAAGAACTAGCCTAAAGAGCAGAATAACAGGGCTAAGGGCACAGATAAAGAAAAGAATACAGACTCTAAGGTGGTATGTTCCCTTGAAAATGTGCCAAGAGGGCCAAAGCACACACGGGAGAGATAGAGGTGAAGAGGTGAATGCCTGAMGACCACTTAGAAGATCGCCACAATGGACTGAGCATGCCCAGAAGGGCGTGGAGTTGATTACCCCAAGCGAGTAATTAATTGGAGCTAAGTGCCAAGCAGGATGGGTGGGGTCAGGGAATGGATATGTATGAAGGGGGACCATTGAATGTCATGCATATGTAATACCTCCGGTGGGGCAAGTTCCCTGGTGGGTATGTGTGTCTTTGGTGAAATTATTCCCCACGCATCTCGACGTCAATAAATACATACCGCTCTAACAACTATTATTAGTTGTGGAGTTCTTTCTAAGGCGTTTAATTTTCAGTCTTTTTTTTTGTTTGTTTCATTTTTTTTTCAACAGCAGTGTTTTAATCTTGTATAAGAGGTACTTTTTTCATACTTTGATTTCTAGGTGATATACAGAAAGCAGATTTCTCATTTCTTCATTCTAAATGATGATGGCTTGATTCAAAATGGGGTAAAAGCCTTTGATTCAACTGCATTATATTTCAGTAACTTACCACCTCTGAAA
>QVAJ01000012.1:4042333-4066138 GCA_003546035.1 Mixornis gularis
TTGCTGTGGCCAGAGCCACTGAATAGTTGATATCAGGATGGCTGAGCTGTAAAGAGGAATAAACCAGGACCCTTTTGGTATTGTGATAAAAAAGAAGTCTGTGCCTYGGCTCATTTTCACACTCTAATAAGAGGGCTGCTGCAACAATACTRTGTGGAACACATTTGTGACCAGCCACTAACTGGATTTAACGCCATTCACCATAACTCTTCGGATGAAGTTCCGACTTTTTCCAAGAATACTATTATTTGAAGATTAGAAAGTGGAAAAGACAATCATTTTCTATCTTGTCAAGACAAGTTTATGTATGTAAAGGTTTCAAACAAACTCCATACTGAATTCCCAGCTCCGAGCAGAACAGTTTTACAGCAATTCAAACACCGATCCTCATACATTATCAATTGCTTTAGCTCCTCTTTTCTTGTCAATATTTTGGAACTAGGATTGGACAGACAGRCAGGTGACTGCAGTCTTGTGTCCTGAGCAGAATAATTTAACCGTGATAATAAAAGGAAAAGGTGAACTATTCTGAGCTTGCACAATACTACTGCTTATACAATGCCAGATGTGTGCAAAGCGCACTAAATTTTCCTTGTGCCATAATATTTGTTTCCATTTTTTTAGTAGAATAAAAGTGATACATATTTTATAGGCTTATAAATGTGAAACTTTCATAAAGTATGTTCAGTAAGTTGCCAAATAAATCAGGAACATGTTTTAAAAATGTATGAACAGTTGCCTGCTTTTGTATATAAATTCACTTTAAAAAAATCTGTATATGCCAATACAGTAACTGAATTAAAGCTGTATATCCAACCTGCAGTCCTCCTAGCTTTTCTGTAAATCTTCTTAATTGTCAGAAAAACAAACCTTTAGGTGAAAACTTGTGATAATGGAGACTTCTTTCTACAGTAACTTTTTTTTTTCACTCTGACAGTAGTCTCAAAGTAACATATATGGTCTGAAAATATCACCTACATCAATATTTAATGAAGTGTGATTGCTGCCTTCTTTTGCTKGGTGTGCAGTAAAAATAAATGTTTCCATTGTAATTTTCAACCTGTATCCACATTTATTAACACAACAGAACATCACAGTAGGGAAGGGTGGAATGAAATACTGAATCACAAATGCATTTTACAAATTAAGCTGTCACCAATTCCAAGTTAGCTTGCTCTTAGATTCAGTTTTGTAGTTCTCTCTTGCATTCRCAATTCTTATTCACAAAGCCTGTGTAAAACCTTCCTAGCTATGGAGATAGTTTTCGTGTATGCAAGTGATTGTTATTGGCATCAAGGAGAGCTACACAGTCATCAAAGGGAGTAAAGGCTGTATTTAGGGCTCATTTATTCTTTTTGTACATGGCAAACTTCTGCATCCTTTGCCATAGTTTTAGAGCACTCAGTACAGACATGGGGATATAAAACCACATTGTAATCCTGAGATTGCTTGAGTAATGGGCTTATCCACAGTGTATACTGACACTGGTGTTCTGTGTATTGCCATCTGACACTATTCAGGTATCAGGGGATCCATTTCCTTCTCTTTCTTTGGAATAATGACAAGAAAAGTCCAGCCAAAGGAAAAAAAACCATGATAAGGTGTCTGTGAGGGCTTCTTCTAATGGTTGGTAAAATGGTTGATATTACTCGAGTAGGGCAAAGTTATTCAGATGACAGTGTTATCCAGACCTTACAAATRTGTAAAGACAGCAGGGAATATTTTTGCTTCTTGCTGTAGCCCTAGCACAGACAAGTATATAAGCTCAATATACATAACTCAGCTCTTCACTGTTGAAAAAATGYTTATGTTTTAATGATTCTCAGCCACTTCAGACTGAAGAAAGATGAGTCTGAGATAATTCAGACATTAAATTGCTATAAAGGGCATTGTGGTAGACAATCATCAAGATGTGAATGTAACTATTGCCCTCTTCCTCTAAGTCTTACTCACACATCTTTATGAATATCTTCATAATTCTGGATAGCCCCAATGCTACTGGAAGTTTCTAATTTCTCTTTTTTTGCTCAGAATAAACAGTACCTAGTAATATAGATGGTCCTACTGAAATTAATAGTATTTTTGTTAATGGTACAAAATCATAATGAGATTTTACCCCATATTATTCCTAAAATCAAAATATAACACTATTGTTTTGAAAGAAATTTAGTGAGGTGAAAAATTGGACAGGTTGCAGAACTCAAATAGTTGTATTTAGTTCTATGAAGCCAAGAGTCGTCCATTACCTGTTCTGTTCTTTGCAGAAAAGGACCTGGAATCCCAGTGGACAAGTTAAACATGAAACTGCAGTGTAGTTTTGTAGGGGAGAAACTCTGCCTGAGCATCACAAGATGAACCAGTTAGAGTAATGCCATCAGGTTCAGGGTGGTGATTTCTCCCCTCCATTTGGCACTTGGGAGAGTACATCAGGATGAGAACCATCAGGATTCTCAAGGTCTGGAGTACGTGATGTGTGAGGAGAAGCTGAGAGCTGGGTTTAAGGTGAGATATAATTGTGCTTCAGCTACTCAGTGGTAAAGTATAGGGGGGGAAGACTTGAAGGTGCAGAGTCCTCCTGAAGTTGCATAGTGATAGGAGAAGGGGCAGTAAAGACACAAGATGCCATGTAGGAAATTTCAATTAGATCTGGAGATGTTTCTTCCATGAGAGTGGTCTAACACCATGACAGGTTGCTGAAGAAATTGTGGAACCTTCATCCTTGAAGATGCTCATAACTCAACTGATGAGAGCTGCAAGCAACCTGATCTATGCTGGCCTTTCTCTGAGTAGACGGATGGATCAGATGTTCTTCACATGACCACTTCAATCTAACATGTTTAAARTTATATAAATTATATATAATTTATTAATTTATATTATAAATTATATGATTATAGGAAAACTTTCAGGTTTGGAAGGTTGTCTAGAACTGTTTCTGTGACATGTAATCTACCAAACCAGTCATTTCATTACAGAATTTTTTTAAATWGGTCAAGCATGACTCCCCCTTAGTGAATTCATGCTGACTATCCTTGATGATTTTCTTGCGTTCATATGTCTAAAAATGGCTTCCAGGATTAGCTGCTTCATGAAATGTTGCATATATCAACTACATTTCTAAATTAGTTAAATTAATACATAAATTAATTGCACATATTTGCCATGTATACAAATTTGTATTTGGTTGACCTCCTTTGAAGTACAAGATCATGGAAAATTTATCATTTAATTCTAAAATTTAAGGTTGCAGAGGTACTAGATAAATCCTTATCCTACAATATATCGAGGCASAAATTTACGTGGCACATCTCTAAGAAAAATATCTGTTAATAAATCATCTGGTGTACAATATGCAATTCAGTCATAGGTTGACATAGAAACTAGGTTCAACATTCTCCCTAGCTGAGAGAAAGCAGTACAAAATCTTTAACATTTGCAAGCTGTTACTTTTAACTGCCTTATACTCTCAAAACTGAGGTTTACTGTCTGGAGACACTYATAGGAAATTAAGCCAAATAAATCAAGATGACTGTAATTCTTACCATGAATCCTTACTGGCTTCTTTCCAAAATAACTATAAATTTTGCAATTGAGGGTTTGGCTTTGCTGTGTATTTTGTCTTTATTATTACTTCAATCCACATACCAAAATCCCCTGTTTAGCTTGAGGGATCCTTCAGAGTTGAGCTAATTTGATCAATATTGCTAAAGTGAATGTTGCTGTTGCTCAGGATGGTTATACTTAGGGGACTACAGCAAAACTTCTCACTCTTTATATGTTATGTGATTTTTTTGCAGTGATTTCACTCACCCTGTTTTTATCCAGCTTCAGTAACTTAAATGTGACAATATGATCCAACCTCTGTAGTGCAGATTGATTGAAAAAAAAAAAGGATCTGCTGTACCATTAAGGGTGATGGCATTACATATGTAAATATGACCATCAGAGCTGGTGTTTGGAGACCAAACCTCACATTTATTACAATCCTGTGGTCAGCACAAGATAGATAAATKAATCAAGTTAGATAAATTTGGTCTTCAGTTTGTAACAAAATTCTTCCAACTCTCAGTAATGAGAATTATAGAAAAATAAAACAGTACAATAATTAAGGAAATTAGCAGATGTATCTTATTAATATTATAGTAATTATTTTTCAAGTATATRTTTTGTATTATGTCCAGTGTGAATATATCTAAATTACTATGATTGCAGCTTCAGGGATCAGGCTCTGTTATACATATATATAAGCTCCTTTGAAAATGAAAGTGGAATAGAATAAATTGTTTTTAATAATTTCAAAAATCACCAATGTTTTGTGTTAGTAGTTTTACAATTTTTTACCTCAAATGTTAAATACTTATTAGAATAATAGTGATTTTTACATCAGATGACAATGTTTTCTTGTAACAAAACTAAATTAGTATACATTRCTTTATATAGATGAATATATATTTCATATATTACTTGTATGGATATATATATTTTTCCATGTTTAAAAGAGGAGTTAATAGTGACCAGACTGGGTATTAGAAAAGGGGAGAGATGGAGAGTGATAAATGATAGAAGCTTCATTTCTGCTTTAATATGACAATATTCCTAACTATGTGCATCTCTATTCCTTGTTCTGAAAGCACTGAAACTGGAGAGAAGAAATGTTGTGATAAGAAATGTTATTATATTGAGACATGGGGATATAACAATAACACAGTAAATAGTACTGCTTTTCCATTCAACTATAAATAATCTTTTTAAGGAGAACTACTTTGTTATTTTTAAGTGGAAAATAATTCTTTTTGTTTCTGTGAACATATTTAGGAAAACAGTTTGATTATGTATTTTAAATTCTTCAGATATATTGAATGGAAAAAAAAGAAAAATAAACTGTTTAATCAGGGTTTTTTTCCCATTGTGTCCATATTTTCACCCTTTGATGRACACAGCCTTGATTGCTGGAGATGGTACAATGTTACAGATACCACGAAGTACCTAACTCCAGAATTCTAGGTTCTGCCCACCGAAGTATGAAATGGTATCCACATATAAAATCTTTGCTCTTTCACTGCTTTTATTAACAAAATAGATATTTTATATAATGCAATGTAAAATTCCTTRAATTATTAATGGCTCAGAAAAATAGAATATAGTGTATACGTCACCTGTAAAGTAGAAGGAAGTTATGAAGAAGTAATTGCATCTTGGGAAAGCTTGGCTGTGATATCTCCTGGATAATCGCTGAAGGCATGTCTTTTTTTCACCTTATGTAATAATTTAATGCCCTCAGTAAGACATTATAATGAAAGAAATATTATTATGAGAGAAGGTTATGAACAATTGGTATATTCTCTAGAAGATTTGTTTCTTATATTGATATTTTTGGCCTGCAACAGGTGAAACGCTGATAGTGTATATATATTATTATTTTAAGATGTACAAGGTTTGCCTCAAGCCACAACAATGATTTTCAAAATGATAGGAAACATTTTAATCAGATGAAAGACACTCTATCTATGCTAAAACAAAGTATGTAGTTAAGTTTAAAATGATTAGAATGTTGGAGTTCACACATCTGTCTTGAACCATGAGGCAACAGAGGAAGCAGAATTTCCTTTTACCTTCAGAGGTGATTACCTATAAACTTAGGGTAAAAATCTATGATTGAGTCATGGTCCTTTAGCGTATCATCCCAAATACCCTCCCATTTCAGGAGGGTATCTACAYACCCTATGAGTGGCTTTGTCGTAAGATGTATTTACATTAAGTAAATTCTACAGAAATTAGGAATACAAGCACAGCAGAAGGTATTTTCGTATTTTGTAGACATTTGAAATCCCTGAAGACTAGCTTAGTCATGGCTGCAATGACTCAAAGTCTCTCAAGGGCTTTTGTGAACTGTCCAGTTATGGTGGTCAGAGAGAAGATAAAAGCAGGACGTTTGGGAAAGGGAGTAGGAAGAAACATACCCATGGTCCAAAAAACTTACTATGAAAGTAAAGGTTAGCATTAGCAACAACTATTAAGATCTCTCACTTGAAGTTCTACCTAGCTTTTCCATTTTCCATTTGTATAGATTTTTGGCTTATTCACTTTATTTTGACTCTGATCTAATGTTATTTGTCTAAACAACTTGTTTGCACTCAGAGATTAGCCTAATTCTGTAGTAGAGATCACCTTGTTACACTAGTTTTCCTTACAGCATCCTTTTCAATTTGTCATAATTTAACCCCAGCCAGCAACTAAGCCCACCCTGAGTTGCTCAATCATTCCCCCTCAGCCTATTAAACTTGTGGGCTGAGACAAAGACAGTTTAATAGGCAAGACAAAATCCACACATGAAAGCCAAGCAAAACAAGGAATTCATTCAGCACTTCCTGTGGGCGGGCACGCGTTTAGCCATTTCCAAAAAGCAAGGCTCCATCATGCTAGTAGTGCTTAGGAAGAAAAACACCATTTTTTCTGCTTCCTCCAGTGTTATATGCTGAGCAGGATGTGATATGGTCTGGGTTGTTCCTTTGGTCAGCTGGGACCAGCTGTCCCAGATGTGTCTCCTCTGAATTGTGCACCCCCAGTCGCTGCACAGCTGGGGTGGGGTGAGAGGTAGAAAAGACCTTGGGTTYGTATGAACACTGCTCAGCAATAATGAAAACATCCCTGTGTTATCAACAATATCTCCAGCACAGATCCAAAACACAGCACCATAACAACTACCACGAAGAAATCTAACTCTATCATAGTCAAAACCGGCATAAAATTCTAGATGAGTAAGGAGGTGATCTTCATGCCATATTTTGCTGCATTCAGATTAGATTGCATTGCTATAGATTGCAATGTCAGTACACATGTAAACCTTAAGTTTTAATGAAAATATATCTCATTGGTTTCTCTTAAGTGGGCTAAAAAGAAAGAAAACCAAATCTGAACAATCCTTTACTAACATGCCTTTGTTTACTGGCTTTATGGCTGTGAAAAATAAACTCATGCTACTTTTCTCACTGATGACAATAAAAAGTAATATATCACAGTCAGTGAAACTTGAAAAGAATATAGAAAGGTAGAGTTTGTTGCAAAGTCCTTGAAACAAGTGGAAATACTTATGTTCTCCATGGAAGGAAATGGCACTGGTACTACAATACGGAAATTCCTTATTTAAATTTCATGGTTTCTCATCCTCTAAAATCAGTTCAGAAAGATAGCTTTGCATGCTTCTTTGCATGAAGAAAATGATTAATAACTCTTTATGCYGAGTAAGTGAGCAGGATGATGAAACATTAGTAAATGGTTCAGAAAGTACTTGTTTTAGGCATGCAGCTAAGATCCCACTTGACACTGGAATGAAAGACTTTAAGTCTCAGAGGAGTTTTCCATCAAATGCAATGTGTTTTGTCTCAGGCCTTAGAAAAGACACTGAGGTGGTGGTTGTTGGTTTTTATGTTTGGTTTGGTGGGGTTTGTTTGTTTGTTTGTTTGATTTGTGTGTGTACGTGCATATATCTCACAACAATATCCTTCATTCTATTAGAAAGTCATAACATTWAAAAAAAAAAAAAAGAGCATTAGGGCATTAGGGAAGGGATGAAAAGAGAACATTGAAGTATAAAACACATCCATTAGCAAAGACTGAACATCTAGAACCCAGGACATATATGTGGCAAATGCACTATAAGCCACTGTACAAAACCTATGCCATGCACCTTTTTTTTGCCTTTTCTGATTTTAGCTTTCTGTGGGTTGATATCTAATATTTGATGTCCAAGAGAAACAAGTGGATGTGGACTTTTTATGTTTTTTCTGCTTCTGAGAACTTAAGGTACTTGTGAAAGTCTTCAGCTGCCGTGAATTTCAAAATGTGTTTAGGTCAATCACAGCATCATGGTCCCAAAATAGAATTAAGAATTTATTTAATACCTCATGTGGTGGTTGGGTACCTATACACCTCCTAGTTCTAAGACTACAATCAGCTTTTGAAATACTAATATTAAATCTATAAGAATAGATCCTTTCAGATTAAAAAACAAATGAGCTGAAGGGGAAATTAACTTTTTCTTACAAAACAGCTGAATGCCAAAGATTATCAGCAGATTATAAGAAAGTAGCTACTGTGCTAAGCTGTTTGCTTCTCCAAGAATGCTTTCTTTCCAGGGGTCTCCTTTACATTTCAATTAACTAATTATTAATAATATCTTGATTACATTTTTATATCTAAAATATGGTATAGAGTTTATATTCTATATTTTTTAACTCAAATTCAATTTGTTCTATAAACAGAATTTGTTTATGTAACTGATTACTGGCATCAAATTAGGTCAAACACTGTTGACACAGTCTGGAGCTGTAATTGGTTTCTCTAATTGGTAACTATAAACCAGAATGTAATCAGCTCAGAGTAAGTACACTCTGTGCTATTAACCAGTAAAGTTTGGCATCTCTTGGGAAAGCTTTGCAAACTGTTTGCTACAAACAGGATTAAAAGTCTATCAGCCTCGTTGTGCTGTTTTGAAATTTATTTTGTCGAGCCAGCCATACAGAAGCGTAAGAACATATTTTTGTCAAACAGCATGCAATAATGGTAACAGCTCTACCTTGATCTGGAAGCCTCTGCCTTAGAGAACAGATTTGAATGTTATATACTTTCCCTTACTGAAACTGAAAAWTCAGCTTTCAGATATAGTATTCCTGGCTGAAATGTGATCAAGTTATATGTATCTTTTAAACAGTTCTATCTCTAGTTAATAGAGTTATGCAGAAAGGCAGAAAAAACAGGCAACTTTAAGCCTAAAAAGCTTTATGCAAAATCATTAAAAAAAAATAAATCTGCCTGCTTGTTTGGGATGATCAAGTATATATTCTACTCTCAGGACAAAACTCACAGAAAAAGTATGTGACCACTTCCAGTAACAGGAGTCAAACTGACCTTAATTTGCAAAGCCTCATTGTCTGTAAGTAATATCATCCATATGACTGCTAACTGAGGCTATACTATTTCTTTGCACAATCCATAAATTCTATGGGTATGCAAACAAGRCTAGAAGGAAATTCAAAGGGTCATCCAGTCTGTCTCAAAGGTAGTTTCTGAAAAAGAATGTGTGGGTTTTGCCTATGTTTTTSAACACTCTCAAAACCAAAGGTTACACAACATTCTTTAAAAATCTAGGCTTTATTATGCTTTTCTTTCCCTTCCCTTYCCTTGATTTATGAACTTCAACATTTTATGACATTACATTTTCTTTCACCTTGTCAGTGAGTTCTTTCTAACTTCAGAGTCAATCTAGAGCACCTTTRTGATTTGATTGTTGCTCCCTAGTATGAATTATTAACAATGTCATTCAAACARCAGCAGGGGTGAGAATTTGCTATTATAAACCCTGCCCAAATATAGCCCAAAACCAAGTTACCTCATGGAATCATAGAACCACAGACTTTAAGGGTCACCTAGTTCAAATCCCYTTGCCATGAGCAGGGRTCCCTTCCACTAGACCAGCTTGGTCAAAGAACCATCCAACCTGGCCTTGAATATTTCCATGGTTGGAGAATCTACAGCTTCTCAGGTAAATATTTTCCCCTCCATCATGACCCTCACAGAAAAGGATTTCTGCCCAATATCTACTCTACACTTGCCCCCTTTCAGTTTGAAGCCATTRCCCCTTTTCCTATCATTTTGTGGCCTTGTAAAAAGTCCCTGTCCACCTTTCTTGTACCMMCCCCCCCCCRCCCCCGAGTACTGCAAGGCATAATATTAATGTACACTTACAGAAGTTATTTTTGTGTTGCTGTGGTCAGTTGAGTCAGATCCTTCTTGAAGTTCAGAACTTAAGTAACAAATAAACTAGACATTCTACAGTAACCCAGCAACATTTTAATATGAGCCTGGGTCAATCTAGTTTGGAGAGTAGCTGTCATCCAAAGAGAAACTCCAACTGAAAGTAGTATCTGACGAGGTGTCTGGGGTTGCAGCTACACTCAGGTAGTTTTTTGCCCTCTTTCTCTATCAGTCTTCTTATGAGATAGTAAATGTGTAGAGACCTGTATAATGATGAATAAAACTCAAGAATATGTGTTTGTCTAGTACGACTGTGTAAGAATTTTGTTGTAATTAGACCACAGTGAAACATCTTGTTCTGGGCTGCTCATTAAATCATGGCTATGAATTTAAATTTYTTGGGGTTTGGGGTTTTTTTTGCTAAAATCCTTCTAAAATTGATAGAGGGAAAATATTGCTAATAGTATCTTTCAAGTGAAGATAACATTATCTATGTGTGAMTATTAAGGAACTTAAATATTGGATGCTCAAGGTCAAATTTTTTTGAAAGTTTCCAGTTTTCAAAAAGAAGTAGAGTCTTCCTTATCAAATCAGGCATTTTATGAACAGAATCAGAGTCTGTACTTTTCTTTTTGAAAAGAGTAGTTCTTGTAAAGCAGCACAAAAATATATTCATGAATATTTTAAGTTGAAAGTAATTCTAATTCTTTGATTCAGAGTATAAATTCATATAGATTTTCCATTCTGTGGGGCACAGAAATAAAATGCAATTAAAACAAAAAAAGAASGCCCTAAGGGACTCTGAGAGATCATCCAATCCACTGAAAAAGTCCAGCAGAAAATTGAAATATATTGAAAATTTGTTTGTAGAACTTTTCACATTATATACAGCTWTGTATTAATTATTTCATTTATAGATCATAAATGCATCAGTTCTCATAAAATATAAGAATGAGGATTTTTTTCTTTTTTTTCCAACATTTTAAAAATTAGTGAAGGAAAGATCTTGACCTGAATTGTGACACATTGTCTCCCTTTAAATAAAAGGATTTTGAATATTGAAGCATCATGTCATATCTAACAAATCAAATTTACTCTGAGAATTAAACCTCCGTAGATTTGTTTTATTTGTTCATTTCAGTTTGCCTACAGTCCTTCAGGTTACAGATTGCTTAAATCCTAGAATGTACCATAGCTTGGAGTSTATAAACCAAACATTCAAATTCTCTTTATCTTCTTTACATAATACTAATTTGTTTGCTCTCAACTCTAAATCAAGAAAGAACAGTGAAATATTAATAGTGCCCATATTATCCACCATGTAAAAAGTATGTACCTAACAGGAATTTTTAGTGTTAAACACAATAGACACAGCTGCTTAGGGCTGTTTCCTTTTACAGCTGCGTCTGCTTCAATTCATGTATATGGATTTATCTCCAGAGAGGAACTTTCTGATAATTAGTGATCTGAGAGGGTGTTATGACTCACAGTGAAGACAAAATGAAAGGGTCACAGCCTCACTAGGGAGAGTCTACAGGGATTATTATTATTATTATTTTTTAAAAGTATCATTGTCAATACATTTATAAGGCAATTAATAATTTGGCTTTAAAGACTGTCTCAAAAGGGTCCTCCAGATGACATTTTTCTTGATAATAATATTTGTGTACTCATGGGCATAACCAGATTTTCAACACCAATTAAACAAAAAGTACATATGTGCTGTGAGTTAAGAACCTCCTAAAGTCTCATTGAAAAATAAAAAATAAAAAGCCAAAATCAAACAAAAACAAGACATGAGACTCATTTCTAAATAAGCAGTAAAATGCCTTAGTACAATGTAACTTTTTTCAGTTGTAACTGTAATACTGTTTAACAATTTGGTCTGATTATTTAGGATTAGGTTGCTTATTACCTGTCTCTTATKGGACATCTTTGTTCAAGTCCTTTCTATTTTTTTTTTCTTTTTCAATCAACAATATAGAAATAGCTTGAAATCAAGACCCATGTAASTCAAAATTCTTAAAATTTGGAATTCAAATTGTGTCTACTGGACACATGATACTTGGAAGATGATAAAAGAACTCCACGCCAAGAAAGCAGTGGAGAAATAYGGCCATACCATAACTCTGAAAAATGTAGGAGTGTCCTCTTTGCCACAGCAGCAAATGAACAGGACTCTAGGGGTGAGGTAATGGTGAAAGGAATAGGAACCTAGGTGACATTTTCCTATATTGCTGATGAAAGGGAAGACATTTCTTTCAAGGTTATAAATGTTGTTTGCACCAAGTTCTTTGGCTTTTATATGCAAGGAACTCTCCCTAAGAAAAGGGGATGGCTGGACAATAGTTCATTTGACAAACTGAGGAGATATCCTCTCTGAAAGTAAATTTCCTGGTCCAAACAGCAGAGCTTCTAATGATACTAGATAAAGAAATGTGAATAAAGAGAAAAGAAGGTATAGAAACAGAGTAAAGATGTGACCCTCACACTCCTCATGTGAAAACAGAATGACAGGGGATCAATTTCAAGTATTGCAGCACAGATGCATCCGTGTGGAAAACAGAAAAAAAAAATTAAAAATTATTAATTGTGCAGAGTTATGATGTCARTGGGATTAGAGAGTTTTCATGAGGTAGTAAAAATGGCTGGAGTGCTACACTGGATGGGTGCTGGCTCCATTACARGAGCATGCAAGCTAGCAGCAAGGATTATGATATTTCATAGAGATTAGTTGAAAAGCAATAGTAAATTTAGAGAGAAAGATCCCTCTTCAGGGTGCAGAGTCCTCCTGAAGGTGCACAGTGATAGGACAAGAGACAGTGGACATACAGGTTTCCATATGGAAAATTCCAATTACATCTGGATATATTTTACTGTGAGGGTCATCAAACAGCATAAGGGGCTGCTGTAGATGTGGGAYCTCCACCCCTGAAGATGCTCACAACTCAACTGATCAGAGCAGTGAGCAGCCTGATCTCCACCAGCCCATCTTTGAGCTGGTAGGTGGGCTAGGAAGRTGTCCAAAGGCCCATTGCAACCTGTGTTATTCTATAGTTCTACAATTATTTTGCAATAATTAAGAATTTATATGTATGTGACTTTTGAGAAATAATAGTGCTATTTTCCAAGGAAATAATTCAGTAGTGTTCTGAGGTTTTCATTTTTCCTACTTTATGCAATTTCATGTTGATGAGTAGTGGTTCGGATGATGTTTTCGAACAACAGAGGAAAAAATATATACAATACAATAACTTGTTTGTTACCACCTGGTTTTACCTTTCCCCATCTTATTATTTCCAAATGCTCCTTTGGATGTATACAAAACCTGTTATAGTCATATAATGTAATAACCTATATTTATGATTGTTTTTCTGCTCTGTGTTTATGCATAGCAGAATTTCCTTATTTTTATTTAATATCTAAGTTTTAATGGAAAGTCTCACAAATATTTTAAGTTCTTTTACTGAAAGTTTAAATAGGCCAGTAGGGAACTGAAGTATAAATAAATTATAATTATTAGCTAGATATAAAGGTATTAGTACCTGAGCCRCTTTAAAGCGAGGTTTTAGAGAGTAGAAATTAAAGAGTTCTGGAACATAGTTMTGTAAATACAAAGCACAAGTTTTAGTGTCCATATATCTATTACTTCTGCAATAATTCTAGCTTCCACATAACACCAAAATTTGGAATTCATATTGGGTCATTTTCATGATAATCTACCCCTATATTTTCTAGGTTTTAGGTTATACTAGTGTTATACTTTCACAATTTGGCCACAAAATATATATCTAAAAAAAATACTGCATTTGAATTCAGGTTCCCACAGTGAAATTATAATGTTCTGTGTTTGCTTGGTGTATGTCTTCATAACTGTAGATGTCATCGGTGACATCTAGCACTTCTCTTTCTGTGATAAATAATTCTCAGTGCAGTCAAGTAATATTAAAAATTTGGTATCAGTCCTGGRAGGTATATTGCTTAATCTTCCCCTTCAGTCAGGCCAGCAACAAATGGAAATTGTACCTAGGAAATGTTTTTTGGTCTGAGGAAATGTTTTTTGGTTTGTTTTCATTCATCATTACTGTATGGCTTCACCAGTAAAAACCCACTGAAGGGTTTCATATTTCATCCTAACTAACCACTCAGACAGTGATCTAGTCCAGATCTAGAAATTATTTTTACTTACTGATAATTGTTTTGTTCAAATCAAAACAATCATATTAGGTTGTCTTTTTCTATTTGCAAATGCCCAAGTTTCACAKAAGATAAGAAACATGGATTTTATTTATTGTATTCTCCCCAGTAATTATTTGGACCTGAAAGTTTTGTGCAGAGAAGGTAACAACATTGGGTTCTAATAGCTGGTATCTGATGAAAGGCATTTTTCCTCTCTTCCCAGACTGTAATTTTATTACTTGTCAATTTGTTGGCAGCTAACACAGTTGGCTTTGTTACTTGATATAGGCCAGCACACACAATTTCTTCTAATAATTTTGTAGCAATTTGGGGTTAGAATCATAGAATCATCAACGTTGGAAGAAACCTTTAAGATCATGAAGTCCAGCCATCAGCCCAAGCACTACCACTGTAACTCCTAAACCAGTAAAACATTATCACCCAGCACCAGATCCAGATGCCTCTTAAACACTTCCAGGGGTGGGGACTCCACTGTCTCTCTGGGTAACTTATTCCAAAGCCTGACCACCCTAAGAGTGATTTTTTTTTTATATAATATATGGTTGCATATAACTAAATGTTATATGCCTTATATGCCTTTAGAATGATTTCTCTGTCTCCAACTGGTTTTGAATAAATCTRCTTTTCATGATAATCAATGACAGGAGCAGGCCTTTTTTCTGGTACCCCCTCTTTAGAGTTGAAAGACGTATTTTTTCAAGACAAGCTTTTCTAGTGATTACATATAATCTTATATTCAGTCATCCCTGGTTCTTTAGAACTGGAGCTATTCCAAAACCTTTTCTATTACTATACTTCATGACTGATGTCTAAATATCAGCATGATCCACAGCCTCTAAAGAATTTTGTAAAGCTTCAGATCAGTTCTGAGCATGATATGTTGAACTCTTCAGTTTCACAAAGTGTCTGCAGCTCATTTTTAGTTTACATCAGTATAAAGATTTGCTGCTGTTCTTGGCGGAAAAAAATTTGAATTGGGAACCATGCAGCAAAGTGCAATTGATTATGCATTTAAATTTGACAGCTTTTTGGATACCTATTTTGCAGCTCTGAGACAAACATAATATTTAAAATATGAAACATGGTAAAAATCAATATTTAACCTTAATAATCATCAATAGTATATAGAATGTACRTCTGTTCAGGCATATGTGCAATTAAATAATGTGACAAAAATTCATAGCAAATAAATTTGAATTTTTTGTGTATAGTATATCATAAAACTTATTTTACTGTTTTCTGATATGTTAGGAGAAGATAACAGTTATTGTTAACAGATAAGTTGCTGATGATGGATGTAGCCAGGAAAATAAATACCGCATAATCTTTTAAATTATTTATAAACTAAAAAAAAAAATGTAATTATCAGAAGAATTTTTTTTGCCATTTCAAAGTCCCACTGGATATTATTTTAACTCATTCATATTTTTTCAGAAGGTGCAATAGATTCTTATGTGTTTCAATATGTATTTGGCTTGAGCTAGTGCTATTACATTAGAAACACTGAAAAAAGATTGAAAGTATGAATGTGGTGTTTGAAGCTGAGATATATTTCACTTAACATTAGATATTTAAAATTAGAGATCTCACCTCAAYTACATTGACTCTGCAGACACTAAAGAGGATCCTCCTTGCACTGATCAGAAACATCTTTTAGGATAAGGTGAATTACTTTCTGAAGGAGTTTATATCTATCATGTGAAAAGAGAAAACAGGTGAGCAACTAGGCTGCCTTAAGATGGCAAGTTTTAAAATGAGCTAAAATAAGATAAAAGAATTCTTCCTTAGAGCCATAGGGAAAAAAAAATTACATGTCCTAGATTTATTTAAGGTAATAATTTAATAGTTTTACCTTAGTATGTCAACAATATGTAATTGGAGTACATCAAGTATTTATATAACGTTGCCGTATTATAAATTCCTTCCTCAGGCTTTTACTGTGGATGAATGCAATGTYAGAAGAGTAGGTTTTGATTGCTTATTATCTTTTGGCTTTCTTWAGCCTTATCACTGGAGGCCAGTAGGCCGGTTCCCCTTTTTTTCTCCAAGAGGAGGTAGCACATGGAGGTTTCAGTCTTGCTTTTCTGTTAAACTCATGTCTGACTGCCAGATCTTTCTTAACCTATTTAATGAATAAAGAATAATGATAAATAGCAGATTATCTTGACCAAGAACAATACAGAGTTTGTATAAAGACTCTAACGCTGTCGTGGCCATTGGTAGATCTCACAGTTGTGTCTACAAGAAACAAAACTAAGCAGACATAAAAGCCAAAGTGTGATTTAATAAAAAGAATTGAATATCAGTCCAGCTGAATTTATTTCACTATTCCTCTAAAGGAAGCAAATAAAACAAATTTTTGTGTAAGACAAAAAATTTGTCAACATATTCAGATTTCAACATTTATAACTGAAGCTGACAATTATATATTGCAAAAGTAAATATGTTGTGGTTTTTTGGTTTTGACAATGCMTATTCAAGTCTGTTTTTCTAACTGTAAAAATATTCATTCACAAAACTGCTAGGAATAAAAAAAATCAGTTATATGAGTCACCTTAGAGGACAACATATTAAGAAATATTTGAAATTCTGTATCTTCATTAGAAAAGCAGTCTTTTATTAGCACAATGTCTAAAACTAGCATGTAAATTAAAATTTGGTACAATTGAGTGAACGTAGTAAAAAAGGATAGAAAGGGAAGCTACTGTGGAAAGTAAATTAAAATGGGAAAGGAAATTAGCTGTGGCACTRCAAATCACAGGGGCTTTTGTGCTGTGTGTAGCTCTGTCACTTGCACTGCCRATGCTGTATTTGCAGAGCTTACATTCTCAGCAGCATCTGTCTGCCATTGATGTATTGCAGAAAGGCCATCCTACTAAATACATACAAATACGTTGCTTCTGAGACTAAATGGTGCTAACACAATGCAATAAAAGGAATTAATCTTTACCCAGATCATTTTAGCTAAAAAATAGGACTATAAAAACCGATTACATGAGATTGCTGCTTTACAGAGGGAAGTAAAATCTTTGGTAAAACGTCCTTTCCTAGGAGAAAACAAACCAAAGGTGGTCAAGTAATGAATTAAKCTGTATTTTCGAGAGGACCAAAATGAAATATACTGTTAAATATTAGAGTACTTTAAAGGTGATCTTTTCAAAAGATGAGCATAGAAACTGCTTTTTTTCTGTTTCTTAGTCTTAACTGTAGTTGAATCTCTCTGYGTTTCTAGAGGATTGTCTTCTAAAACCCTTAGAGTGAGAGTGTCAATCTCCCTGGAAGATTTATTACTGAAGCAATTTTATTTGGTTACAGGCATGTTTCTTCAACTGTGCTAGAATCATGACACTGCTTTTGTTCCTACCAGATATTTTAGCTAAGAGAGAAAAAAATCACTGCAATAAAAGCAAAGAAACCAATGSGGACAAGAAAATATTAAGGAAGAGACACGTTTGATATTTCCTTTTTCCTGGAAAATATTTATCTGGGCAAATTCCATTCAAGATTCCAGTCTATCAGAAAGTGAAGGGTAGGAATGTTTTAAGCTGCTCTTTCAGATAAAGACTAAGATAAAAAAAAAAGTTGAATAAATAAATAAATATTAGAAATAGCCTGGCAATAATTTACTGACAGAATTCTCCATTCAGATCAAGTAGATTATAGACACTGAAGTATGTCAAGAACTCTGACTGAACAGTGAATATCAATTTCCSTCAATTTTGAAAATTTTACTTTCTTATTTAGGCATTTATAACATTAATTCAATATCAGAGAAATAATGAATATTAAGAATATCTTACAAAAAGAAAGAACTACTTTATTCCATTTGGGAAATGAAACAGAGATACATGGGAGGAATGAAAAAAAATAGGAAAAAATATTAATATAGATAAAATAGATTCTGTCTTTGGACATAGAAGAATAGAATAGATTGATCATCCAGTGATCATCCAGTCTAGCTGCCTGACCAATTCAGGGCTGACCAAAAGATGAAGCATGGTGTCCAAATGCCTCTTAAACACTGATGGGCTTGGGACATCACCAGCTCTTTAGGAAGCCTGTTCCAGGGCATGACCACCCTCTCTGTAAAGAAATGCTTCCTAACATTCAGSCTAAACCTCCCCTGGTGCAACTTTGAGTCATTCCCACATGTCCTCTCCCTRGATCTCAGGGAGAAGAGCTCAGCACCTCCCTCTTCACTTCCCTTCCTTAGGGAGCTSCAGAGAGCACTGAGGTCACCCTTCAGCCTGCTAACTAGTTAAGCCTGAAGTCCTCAATGGCTCCTCATCATATAAATCCAAACAGATTTCCTTGCACCGTAGTCAAATTTTGTTTAACGTGAATATCCTGTAATCACATAATACATATGCGAGATAAATAATAAAGATGTTGAAAACATGAGAAATATTGTRTTTATTATGTATTTCAAACTGTAGAGCAGCTCTGTATTTATTCTAATGATAGTTATTTATATGTTGGAATGAATACCATTAATTTCACCATTCCACTCCACAAATTAACTCACTTTAAAATATATATTTTCCCCAAACCATGAAATGCTTAACCTTAAAAGGAAACCCGTAATAACTTACAAACGTCAATCATTTGAGACTACCATTTCAGGTTTTAAATGGTCCACAACAAGCTTTGAAATCTCGTTTAGTTCCATTTGTGCTATTAGCTCTGTCTTTCCCTATAATGATCACTCTAGAGTTGCTATTAAATATTTAATCATAATAATGTTATTAATATCTGACTAGAATTCGTAACTGTAGGATAAAATATCTATTATGCAGTGACCTTTATGTATAAGCACTGAAGGCTACATGTTAAGAAGGTATTTGGTCTTTGCCTGGGTATGATTGATTATCATGTTATCACATCCTGTCTGAATTAAACAACTTCATGTTCTACTGCACAGAGCAAAATTTTCCATCCTTGAGATGTCTATATCATATCCATGTGCTTTAAAATTTTTTTGTGTATACAGATATTATGAGTTACATATGAAGGCAATTAAATAATTTATCTGAATTCATGAATTTTAAGTATACTTGATGTAAATACATTGATTAATTTTATATTAAAATATTTTTGCTTACCATGAATAACTTCTCATAACTCCCCATGCATTTTTCATTCTTGTTGTGTACAGTAAGAATATAATTTGAATCAAGTTTATTAATATAATTTAACTTGTTTGTGAATTCTTCAAACTCATGCACTTTCCTTTGTATTTTTATTATGCTTTTTCCWCTGCTATAAAAACTTTACAAAAGTAGAAGATAAGGTAAAAGACAAGTAGTTATTAGATTCTGTTACCAATAAATGAATAGAAACATAAGAGGAGGAAATAACCAGCATGCTAAATCTCTTGTTAACAGATATCTTAATCCAGTCCAGGAGCTTTTTTTCCATTATGGTTAAAAGGCCTCTTATACCAATCTGAAAGTGCAAATTATTGGAATTTRCATGGATTTACATTGGTCTGAAGTAGTTTTGAAGTAGCTACTAGCAATGGTCTAGTAGCCAAGCGACTGTTAMCCAGCCTATTCCACCTTATGTTCAGAAAAACCTTATATAGTATGATAAACCTAAGCATTTGTTGCATAACAAAGAACAGCTATCTGATTTTGTGTGTCCTGGTGTGCAACTCTTTATCAGGAAACATACACGAGTGCAAAATATTTTAAGGCCCAAGAACAAGACTGTCACTATTAGCATCAAAACTGCTTCCTGAAAACTCAAGATGCTTAAGACTGACTGAGACAATTTATCTCTACTTTGAACATKGTGCTGACCCTAGGATGCAAGAGAACTACAGTTGCRTCCTGGAGCTGCTTCACCGGCTAGTTCGCTCTCTCACAGCTATATAAGGAAGGTTTGGTGGGTCTGAACCTCAGGCTGGAGCGTGATCGATGGCATGGAAGAAAGAGTGGACACTGCTTGGGTTTCACCTGGCTTTATTCCTCCCGGGTACCTGCCCATGAGCAGAAGAGAGTGGGGCCCAGCCCCTSTGTCCCCACCTTAAGTACAGRGGGCGTACACGGAGCAGGGGAGAACTTAGAACCAATCCAAGGGGAGGGAGGGTGTGACCCAGAACAGGGAAACTTAACAGAACAATGAAAGAAGGTGGTACCAGAGTACCTTGCCGAATCCTAGGGCTTTGTCCCCAGAATCTTCCAGATCTTACAAGGTGATTGACAAGGYCTATCACAAGGGAAACAGCATCGGGGGGTTTGGGGATGGGGGTGTAGGAACAAACCATTATAAACATATAACAAAACATACAGAACTTTAGAAAACCCAAAATGTGCACCACAACAGAGAACCATAAACCTCTTTGTCTCCATAAACCCACTGCAAACTCCTGATTCCACAAGACTTGGCCAACTTAGTACAAAGGAGCCAAGGTGCATCTCTGTTATGGCAAAAGTGTGTCGTTTTGCCTGAGATTGCTGAAAAAGAACTGTAAGAAAACCTGTCAAAGAACAAGAAAATAATATTACAGGCACCAGGAAAACTGTTAACATGRGATCTTTAGTGATTCAAAGCATCAAAAGCACAGACTCCAAAAAACTCCAACATGAAAATATATAAAATCSAAAAGGGAAAATAAAACCACTAAAAAACTCAATAACATTAACAATGTAACAAACAAAGAATCAACCACCCCCAAAAACACCAACAAAACAAAAATATCCAAAAAACCCTCAAACAACCTCCCCTTCAACAATACAAGAAGTATGGTGAGTAAAGCAAGGGATTATGAAACAATTTGGTCAGTTCAGCAGTACTGGCTTATTTTTCAGTTGTGCTTAACACTTACATTGTTGTTAGATTCTGCAAACAAAAGCTACTGAACTGAAGGACAGGGCAACACTGTTGGAGTGACTGTCCCCATTCCTGGAACAAGGAATAAGAAGGTACCATTGAAGACAAGGAGCAAGGAGCACAAGGATAAGTACAAAAAAGGAAAGTCAGGAGTCAGAAAGTATGGATGATGTTTGCAAGGATGAAGTAAAACAAACAAATAAACCAAACTCCCAAAATCACAACAGCTAAAACAAGAATAGGAGTGAAACCCTTAGAAGTGCAACTGCCATCAAGTGGCACACAGAAAAAGAAAAACCATTACCAAGTCAACAAGTGATGGATTTTATATACAAAGAATAAACAACCAGTCAGGCTAACAGGCTGGTTCTTTGTCTCCTGACTGACTCTTGTCAGGCAACTAACTGCAGCTCAATTGCCTGGACCTGACATGGACTGACAGCTGCCTTGCTGATGCTTCATGCTTCAGAAACCCCAAGTGATTCTTGCCACACATTTTTATTTTACTTTCCCTTGTATTYCCTGCTTTAGAATAAATATGATCTCTGAAGCTTTTTCTCTCACAATTGAGACATCTAAAACATTTTTCTTTCCTTCGAATTATCTAGTGCCTATCAGGGTATAAATTCAGGACTAGAATTATAATTTTGTCCAACCAGTTTTTGTTCTCTCCCATCTGACTACATAGCTTTTATACAAAATACCTTGCAAAACAAACACAAAGAAACCTCAACCAGCTGTCTTATCTTATTTAAATATTCAATGAGCTAATGAAGTACTAAAAGCAGCAGAAGAAATTTATCAGTTAAAAGCAACTTAACGAGGAAGTCATATTTCCATGGAATACAAGTTAAAAGGGGGGAGAGGAGGACAGTTTGTTACATTGCATTTAGTTAGGAAAAAAAAAATATAAAAAAGCAAATGTTTCAAACTTGAAGCTTTGGAAAGTTTACAGACTGAAAAATTAGTATTTATTCTTTCTGCAACTGTATAATGGCTTCAGAATTGGAGGAATTTTTTAAAATGTTGGAATATAAATAAAATTAAAGCAGTACAAATAAAAGAAAAAAGATGTCCAGTCCCATAAAGAAGCCACAAAATCCTTTGTAGCTAGGACATATTAGCCCCATTCCATCATTCAGGTATGGTTAGAGTGAAAGKATAGTTTGACAGAATTACATACTCTTGGATTAAATCTTCTAAGCCTAAACCATAGACTAATTTTTGCTGGGCTGGTCCCAAATATGRCAATTTTTCATAACTTACAGATTGGATAATTAGTTTCATCTTAGATTTTTTTTCATATCTCTATAATCTTTTTTAAAAGAACAAAGAGATGCTGCATTTTGTAGACTAAAAATATTGACTTTACAATACCATGATTTCCATGAAAAAAAAAAATCACGAAAAAGTCAACGTGAGACCCATGGTCATATTCAGTAGATGTGCAGATGTACAAGTATCCTCTTGCTTGTAACAAAGTAATTCTGGGGGAATATCAGATGCTACTATCTAAAATTGAAGATTACMAAAAGAATTATCTCAAGATCATTCTTGTCTAGCTATCTGTACTGGCAATAATTATAAACCTTAAAAACTGACCAAATCTAGGGCCTTTTTCAAACACTTTCATAATAGCAAAGCCAAGGGGAAGGACCATGTAAGTCCGTGCAGTTCAACTGCAACTGTAGGTTCTGGAACAGGTATTTCTATTAAAAAACTTTTTGAACAAAAACTTTCTTTAAAACTTTAAATATTTCAAAAGAGTGCAATGATATTATTGCTCTAAGTTATCTTTAAAAGGCCTCGTCCAGAATGTATCTCWAAATGAATTGAAAAAGTGGTCTGAGAAATAAATGGGAGGAGTCATCCGGGACCCAGACTCTGTCATGAAAATGAAGATACAATATTTATTTTCATTGGGACATTAAAATCAATAAGTATACTTTGTACCTTACTAGAAAAGTTTTAGAAGGAAGAAAGAGCCAATATATCTTAAAAGAAAAAAAAATTGAAAATGTGTGTATTAAAAATCTGTACAAACTCTTAGAGAAAGTTACACAATTTTTTTTTCTATTTTTCTCCCACAAAAATTATACTAAATTATTAATATCTGGATATTTGAAATAGAATATTTAAATTCATTAATTTCCTTTTAAAAAATATGCTTTGTGGTTTTAAAATAAATTAATTACTTTTGCCCATTTTTTCAAGTGAAGTCAATTATTTCTAACTCCATTCCTGACTATACTATTTGCTTAGTATGACTGAAACCAGTACAGCTAAGGAGCTGATGGGAAAAAGGAGAAAACTTTGTTGTTTTCCTCTAAACTTTACTGAATTCAAAGACCAGTGAAGTCAATAGAAATCTTTCCATTACCTACAGTGAGCTTTTGATCATGCCACAACTTTATACTTCAAAGGATAGCTCCCATTCATCCTTTAAGGTTTCTCCCCTCTTTTAGGCATCATAACTTTGCTTCTTTCTATGGATCCTTTTTTATATTTCTTTCAGAAAATCTTGGCCCACTTTTCCTTATTTATTACAGAAAATATTATGGAAAATACAGCTGATACACAAAACAAAATAACTCTATGCACAGCAAGAGGCAGTCTTCACAACTTTTTGTAGAGGGAGCAAAACCTATCTATACTCTGTTGTCCACAAGAGATTTAAAACTTTTGCTTGTCCTGATGTATTRGTTTTGCATGGCCTGTTTTTTGGTAACAGGGGGGCCACAGAGGTRTCTGCTTGTGAGAAGCCGCTGGAAGCTTCCACCATGTCCAGCAGTGCCAGTCCCGGATGGCCCTGAAGATGGACATGCTGCTGGCCAAAACTGGGCCAAATGAGAGAGGCTGGTAATGCCTCTGTGATGACATAGTTAAGAAGAAAATCAAAATAAAGTCAAAAGATTTTGGCTTCTAGCCAGAGAAGAGGAGGACGTGAGAACATGTGAGGGAAACAACACGGCAACACCAAGGTCAGTGGAGAAGGAGGGGAGGAGATGCTCCAGGCGC
>QVAJ01000012.1:4066948-4114419 GCA_003546035.1 Mixornis gularis
GGTGGATACCTGGCATTGGGCGAGTGTCACATCACGACACCTGAACACCATCTTTGATGCTTTTATCGGGAAACAAATGCTTATATATGGAAGAGATATTTGTGAATCGTACTAGATGCAGCTATCCTGCTTTGTCTGAAATATTTGGATTGTCATTTAGAAAGAAAGTGATACTCTCTAGAATAATTGCATAAAAAGTGGGAGATTTTGATTATCCYCCTTCCTTATATTTGTTATATTTTATTTTATTTTTATTTAAACGAATACTTTAAAGAAACATGAAATTCATCATCACAAAGTGAAAGTATATCATCCCAGGCAGATGGCTTGAAGTATGACAAATGTTTGTAAGTATGACATTTCTTACAAATCAGAATAATTGAGAACAAAGGGAGGGAGATATCACGATAGAAACAATAATTTTAAAAAAATCTGTCCTTGTCAATAAATGTAGTGACAYCACCCTTTACTTTATGTCTGCTAAAATGAGTGACTAGAAGGTGTATACTTTTATACGTGGTTTGTGTTCAAGTAGAATGAAAGCTGGATTCAGACAGAGCTATTTTAAGCACACCAGTTGGCAGTGCACTGAGACAAAGGAATAACTTCTTAGTATAAGRTGTTGTAAAGAAGACTTAAAAAAACCTTTAAAAATACATGAGTCCTTATCCAAAATTACTTTCTGCTGTACTCAGCTATTAGTTAATGCATTAGCAGCACAAATCTATCAATTATTTTCACAGCCTTCCTGTCTGTACTTTACAGAGTASACTCTTAGCAAAGAGGAAAATTTATAAAAATAGTTACAGAGTTCTTTCAGAAGTCTGTGAGCAAGTCAAACCCAGATCTTTGATGATTATGAAAGATGTGGTATTTAAGTAGGACATATTGTGAAGGTAATGACTAATTAGAGTTCTCAGTACCATTAAAACWTAAACGACTTTAGTTTTCTGAGCCAAAATAGGCCCATTGATTTTAACAGTAAGTTTGTTTCTTTTAACTATGAGAGTCTTATAAAGGGTATTGCCTTTTTCCAGCAAAYTATTTAAATCATTGAGATATATTTATTTATATCAGAATAGAAGCCATTATGGGAATTTTAAATGTAAAAATCTAACTATTATTTTTTCTATCAGTTATGTCTAYAATTTCAGCACAAGAATAAGGTTTTGCAATAATAGCATGCAAGACAGTGTAGGAATAACGGAAAAGAAGGAAACATTGAATTAGATCCCTCAGGCACACTTAAGTGTCTTTTTTACCCAACAAAGTGAATTAAGCACCTACATGCTTTTGAAGATCTGCTTCATAACAGATTGCCGTAGTTAAGAAGAATAACAAAAAAGCATGTGTTTCCAGGGAAGTAGAGAGAGAGGCAAGTTACAA
Source organism: Mixornis gularis (assembly GCA_003546035.1). Lineage (NCBI taxonomy): Eukaryota > Metazoa > Chordata > Aves > Passeriformes > Timaliidae > Mixornis > Mixornis gularis. Next base: position 4,068,335 of record QVAJ01000012.1, read on the forward strand.
TGGCCAAATTCTATTTGGCCAGAGAATATTCACTAGACTCTTATGTCAAATAAGTCTAGTTTAAAAAAAGTAATCAATATTATTGTCAAAACTTGTGTGAATCTTGATGCTTCAGACCAAAAGTAAACAAATATTTGTYAGTTTCTGTGTGCTGTTCCCTGAATTCCTTGTGGCTTGGAAAGGGCCTGTGCTTGCAAGAGAAGCATGACCTGTTTACCCTGATGACTGAGATGAGGAAAGGACCTGGTTTTCTCAGCCTCAGTATCATGTACTGAGCTGAGAGAACCAAATCTTTAGTCTACTGTCATAAATTAATGATGTGAGGATGTCCAACTATAGTTTATTCTTAACTCTCTGTACATGTGCCTTTTAGAGAAAAGCTCTCTAACAAGTTATTAGCTACCCTAAATGTCTTGCAGTTGAATGAACACATCCTGAACAAGCACCACAGAAGGGAAACTTGGAAAAAATTCATGTGATTCACTGTCATCTACTTGTCTGGAAGACTCTAGAAGTTCAGSCTTAGACTTTATTGGCATTTGGTCCTTTGAAAAAATAACCTGATATCTACATTTATTTATAATTTTAATAGTTTAAAAAAAAGGTCAGTTTGACTTTGTATTTTGAATTAAATTTAAAAAATCCTATATATTGGCATAAATTCTGAGTATAACTTCTGTACTGTGATTTTGTACGTCTAATTTAGTTTCTATTTGAAAGTCTTCACTTGAATCTTTATGCATAGTATGCTAAATTAATTAAAAGCAAATAAATTTGTCCCTGTCTATTTATGGGAAAATACACTTCCAGAAGAAAAAGAGCAAATACTCTACAAAAAGTGTAAAAGATATCCACCTTTTAGCCAATTTAGTGGCTGCAGCAGCTACAATACTTCATTCCCAAAAAGTTATGCTAGACAACTTTAAATGGAGTAATCAATGAAAGTTCTCAAAGTGCTTGAGAAATGATAAATCTGATTAGGAGGAAAAYGACAGGTCTAGTCAATATGAGGTAATCTTGGGTTCTCAAATTGGAAAGACATTCACACTTTAAGCTAAAAGTTTCTCATGCGAGGGAAGCTTACTAAATGCTGTCTTGTCCTAACTGATTCACACAGAAGAGTCCTGATAGAATAAAGAATGAACAGGAAAGGTCACTTTTTTCAGCCCTCCGAAACTGTAATTTGAATCTAACCTATCTGCCTGTTGTGTAGCAAGAGTTTTATCAGTTATGAAATGACTTAATAAATAGGAGTGCTTTACTCTTAATGACTGAGAGCTAACCAAGGCTGCTAGAGTTTGCTGCAATGGCTATATTGATTTAGAAGGATAATTGGAAGCCAATCTAGGATTATGTGAGAGAAATAAAAGTCTCTTGAGAAAAGAGGTCTTGCAGTTGAGATCATATATACTGGAAAGAGTTTCAATTTTGTGAATGTTCACGCTCTTGAAAATTAGACACGTGATAGCAAATTGACAGGTTTAAAAATATTTTACACCTTTAATGTTCATATGGAAGGAAAATTTTATGTACTGAGGGAGGGAAGAGAGAAGGTGAAAGAAAGGCTTAAAACCTTATTACTGTAGTCAGTATTCAATATTCAGAAGCTTATACCCTGGTAAACTCAAAACAAATCTTCTCTGGAAACAAGGTACTTCTTTTAAATGAGTGAGAATTATTTCCGAGCCAAATTCCACCTCAAAGCTCTCCTCCATTTCAGCTCTAGGGCTGCTTGTAAAGAAGTTACAGGCTTCTTCCCTCTCCTTCCTGCTCAGTAATGGTAATAACAGATTTTCTTCACTCTCCCTGCATTTGAATATTACAGATCTACTTTTGCTCAGACTTTCTAAACAGCTCAACATCCATGCAAAATAAACAAGAAAAAATTCTAAATGAATGAATTTATGATTATCCATAGCTAATGACAAAAGCAGAAAACCTTGTATTCTCTTCCTGTAAGAAGTGCAAATCAACCCCCCAGGTGTTTTTATCAACATGTTTTTTAAAAAAGCTCTATTTTTCTTTCAACTGCATTAATTGATTTCTTTTTTTTTAAATTAAGTAAAGCAAAAAAGTAAATGATTCAATAAAGAGTAAAGGAATTAGAAATGTATTGTGGGGGTGGAACAGTAATTTAATTCTTACAACATTGGAGAAAAGAAGTGATAAACATACATGTTTTAAAGTAAAATTTCCAGGCAAAGTACTGCAGCTGACTCATTTRCCTATATAAGATATTATTCCTACCTTATCTGCACCTAATGTTGTTTATTACGTTTCCATAGATTTAATATATTCACATATCTTCTGCCATCTTTCTAACATCCTTAGAAACTGATTTAATATGCAATCAAGGGATCAAAAATTTTAAAATTAGTTGTCTTTAAAATAATGTTAGCAACATCTACTTTATTTAGAAAATAAAATTAAAAATACCCTCAGAACTTTCAACTATTTTCCTTCAGAACCTAAACATAAGCAAGCAAACAGATTTTTTCGTTAGACACAAACAGAGGAAAACTTCATATTAAATGTGCTTAAATATTTGAGCTTTTCAAGYTTTATTGCAAAGTATCTTATATTACATATATTATCTAAAGCATCTTTACTTAAAAGCAAAGGCCCCTTTTAAAATAACTGCTTCTTTTGACCCTATGCTATGATCACTAATAACAGTTACCAGATTCAAATTGAGTAGCTAAAGGATAATTCTTTACTTAATTTTAATTGTGATAATAAGCACTTATCAAATATGGAATAGATGAATCTAAAAAAATCTTATGATTTGTATAGACCGGTGAAGTGATACTTTTCTGTTTCTTGAAAATATTCCAAAGGCTCTGGAGAATTTTGTWTAATGCTGATGCCAGGTATTGACTGAATGCTTTTACATTGTAGATGTCTTTGTCTGCTAATTAATGCTATCTTAAGCTGAACAAGAGACTTSACCAGTATTTTCCCTTGCCTCATCTGTTGTCAACTACTCTTCAYTAGTGATAGAGACTCTCTTAAGACACCAACTTAGATTTAGATTACTATTTGTTAGACAGGTAAAGTCAGGTAATGTGAATCTCACACAGTGTGCCCATAACTCAGTTGGAATATTTGTTTAAACTAAGTCTACAAAATGATCTCATTAATCATATTTTCTTATGAATTATTCATATAATGCTTCATGTGATCTAATTATGAAATATCAACATCTTTGTCTAAATCAAGCTAGGTGTAATTATGCTTTACTGGATTACAGGCAATTAGTTTTATTATTACTGCAATCAACAGTACAAATGCAGAAAAAACAGTTTTTCAGATCTGCTATATTAACTGCATTTAAAATGAGGGGAAAACTCTTAAAGGCTTGTTTTCAAATTATATCTCTACAAATTCATAATAAGTGATTAGAGGTCTGACTTTAATACTTATGTTTCAGAAAATTAGTTACAAGTAAAACTAAAAAATATCTATGACAGTAAACCTGTCATCAATCAAATAGAGGATAGCAATTAGTTACCATGGAGATAMAAATAGCTTAATTTTACATGCCAAATAGATTTTTTTTTTAAATTACTTCTGTCTCAATTTGTCTACTWGCCTATGTTTTTGTATTTGGTTTGTGTGGCCAGGTTTTGGTAGCAGGGGAGCAGCAAGGGTAGCTTCTGTGAGAAGCTTCCAGAAGCTTTCTCTGWGTCCAGCAGAGCCAATAGCAGCCGACTCCAAGAAAGACATGTTGCTGACCAAGGCTGAGCCAATTAGAAATGGTAACACGCCTATGTTAGCAAGTTTAAGAGGGGGAAAAAAAAGTTACTGTGCAGATATAATTGTAGCCAGATAAGCCGGGAGTCAGAAAATGTGAGAGGAACAATCCTGCACGTACCACTATCAGTGGAGGAGGAGGGCAAGGAGATGCTCTAGGTGCTGGAGATGAGGTTCCCCTGCAATCTGTGCTGCAGCCAATGGTGCCCCTGTGTCCCTGAAGCCCATGGACAAACACAGAGGTGCAGAGATGCACTTGTATCCCATGGAAGACACCCATGCCAGAGCAGGTGGATGGCTGAGAGGAGGCTGTGGTCCTGTGGGAGGCCCATGCTGGAGCARGGTCCTGGCAGGGACCTGCACACCTGTGGAGAGAGGAGCCCATGCTGGGACAGATTTGCTGGCCAGGCTCATGACCCTGTTGAGGACCCACACTGAAGAAGCCTGTCCTTGAAAAACTGTTCCCCGTGAAAGAGTGACTSACATTGCAGCAKTTTATGGAGGACTGTTACTCATGAGATGGACTCACATTGGAGASGTTCATGGAGAGCTGTCTGCAGCTGGAGGGATCCCACTTTGGAGCTGGGGAAGCTGAGAGGAAGTGTTTCCTCTCACTGACCAGTGTCAGAAACAATGAGGGATGAAATGACCATAACCCCCATTCCCTGTCTCCCTGAGYCACTGAGGGGGGAGTTAGAGCTGGGAAGAAGGGAGAGATAGGGGATAAGACACTTTTAAGGCCTTATTTTATTTCTCATTATCCTGCTCTGATTGTGTTACTAATAAATTCAATTAATATCTCTAATTCAAACCTGTTTTTCTGTGATGGTGTTTGGCGAGTGATGTCTCTGTGTTCTTTTCCCAACTCATGACCTCTTCCTTATATTTTCTCTCCCCTGTCCAGTTGCAGACGGGAGTGAAAGAGAAGCTTTGGTGGGTGCTTAGCATCCATCCAGGRTCAACAGATTACAGTACTGAAGAAAAATGGGATAGCCTTCTACCAGCACTAGGAGTGAGTTAGGCTTGGCAGAGAAGCTTGGATGCTAGAATAAGATGTGCTAGTACAAGTCTGAAGCCTTTTGGCTGCCTTCCCTGCCTGCCACAACCATTCAGTTGCCTGCATACCATGGGCCCAAGGCCCAAGGTCTGACATACACGTCTTYGCAACCTTGGCTCAGACAGCTGATAAAATTGCAGAGTCATGAGAAATAGGCATCAGAAGACCTACAGAAAGGTTAAAAGACTTAAATTTGGAGAGAGACCTGTCTAATATTTGTATCAATGACTTGCACAAGGGGATTGCCTTGCACCCTCTGTAATTTCGCAGATGAAACTACCTTGGTGGGAGTGTTGATTTGTTGGAAGGTGGGAAAGCTTTGAGAAGGGATTTATATAGGTTGAATAGATGGGCCAAGGCCAGTGGCATGAGGTTCAGCAAGGCTAATGTTGGGTTCCATCATTTGATCACAACAAGCCCATGTTTTCCAGGCTGGGGAGGAGTTACTGAAAAGCTGCTCAGTGACAAAGGCCTGTGGATGCTATTTGACAGCTGACTGGACATAAACCAGTGTGTGCTCAAGTGGGCAAGAAGGCCAATGGAATCCTGGCCTCTATCAAAAGTAGTGTGGCCATAGGGCCAGGGCAGTGATTGTCCCCTTGTACTCGGCAGTGCTGAGGCCACACCTCAAATCCTGTGTCCASTTTTGGGCCCCTCACTACAATAAAGATATTGAGGTACTGCAGCATGTCTAGACAAGGGCAAAGAAGCTGGTGAGGGATCTAGAAAGTAAGTCACCATCCCTGGAAATGTTCAGGAAACAACTGAAYGTGGCACTTAGTGCTATGGTTTTGTGGACATCGTGGTATTTGGTCAAAGATTGGAGTCGATCTTGGAGGTCTTTTCTAACCTTAATGATTCTATGATKCTGTGAGAGAATCTGTTGAGATACGATCATCAGTAGATTAGGTATTCAGGAGGAAAAGCAAGAAAAAGAAAAGGTATAAAATCTTTAAAAAGAAAAGAACAAAATATTTAGTTCAGGCACTGTTAAAGCAGATCACTCAGTATCCAKGTCAATAGAGCTGGCAGCAGCTGACTGCCCTGCAGCACTGTTGAAGAGTAGAGTTCAGGACTCACAGTGGTCGAACCTTCTGCTTGGACTGATGCTACACCAGCAAAAGTGTGTAAGTGCCTTGTGCAGGTAGAGCTACTCAGTGCTTTGCTTCATACCTTGCTGAAGCCCATGTAACTTTCATGTCAGCCAGAGTTATATTACATGCTGTGTGTATTCTTCAAACAGGCCAAATGCCTGTATTCCGCTAAGGTTTTGTGCATGGCCTGAACAACCAATGATGGGAGGCAAAAATGATGAGCACTTTGACAGAGAAAATGAAGATCCAGATGACATGCCATATTTGTAGTAAAGAATAGTTGAAAACTTGCAACCAAGAGACGAAGTTGTTGGAAAGTGATATTGTAGTTCATTTTAGTCAAGTTTGGAGGAAAGCAGAAGACAAGAAATTCAATATAAACTTTGTGGCTTGCTAATGTGAAAATGCATTGAACTTGGAACTTCAGTAGGTATCACAATAATAAACCCCAGTCCCCAATCCAATAACAATCAATAATAACAAAGAAGACAACAAAAAATTATCTACTTCCGGCTAAGGTGCAGTGGAGTGTTATTATTTAATTTATTTATAGGCAATTAAAATATGATACTATGAAAGGATTAAAAAAAGCATTATTATAAAGGTCTAGACCTGTAAAACAGCAGCACCAAAACTCTGTTGAACTTGGGGGTCGCACTGGGTTTGCATAACAAACTTTTGGCAGTGGTGTGTCTGCAGCAATGGCTTCTGTGAAAAAAGACCAGAAACTATTGAGACTATTGAGAAGAGACCAGAAACATATGTGTCAGATAGAGCAAATTTCAGCTGTGTCTAAGATGGATCAGGCCTACTGGACCAAAGCCGAGTGATGCTGGTAGTCCCCCTGTAAAAATTTATTTTAAAAAGGATAAATAGTGCTGAGTGGCAATTGGGAGAGAGGAGTGAGAAAAAAATGTGAGAGAAACAGACTTGAAGAAACYCACATCAGGGAAGAAAGAGGGGAGAAGGTGTTCCAGGTACCYGAACAGAGATTGCTGTGCAGCCTGTTGAGAAGACCGTGGTGTTCCCTTCTAACCCATGGAGAGGACACAGAGTAAATTCACRCTGCAGCCCATGGACAACTCCACACTGAAGTAGCTGGAAATGCTCTGAAGGCAGCTGCCCAGAGAAGCCCTAAATCCATAATGACTGTCAGAAAGGATAATTTTCTTAGCTTTGCTGATAAGCAATAGCCAATAGACAGAGAAAATGAAAAAAGGGGAATTTTTAAAGCATATTGATTAAAGTAACTCACTGACATACTGACAAAAGACAAAACTGTAGGACTGCTAACAGAATGATAATCAAACACCTAAAATATTTAAAGACAAGAAGGTGCCAAGGAGTATGGGTGAGGGGAGAAGAGAGATTCAGAAATATCTGGATTACTATCTCTGGCTATAATCAAATAATATTTTTTAATAAAAAASCAGATTCAAACACTTGTAATTTTTTTCCCTACCTTCAGAGCACAGGAGGAAGCAAAACAGAAAAAAACCTAATTACTGCACATTTTTTTTAAGCATTAATTATTTAACATGACCAAGTCTTTTGGTGGAATGACTTTATTTTGTTATTTGTATCAATTGTATTTAAATTGTTGCAGTAATCTTTTCCTTTATTTGCTTATACCTCTACATCTATATGTAGATAAAATCACAGGRATGCAGACCACTGCCTGGGCACTGCTGGAGAAGTTTTAGTATAAAGAGAGTAACAAACAAAACTAATTGGATGTAGGGGTAGCATTCATTCTTAATAGGAACCACTAATACTGGTGCATCTTTCTGGCACTCTGTATGCTGTGCTGAGTGAGGTTCTTTATCAGGTGTTTTCTGAAATAATGCAATTATGTACAGACAGTACTGAGATCACTTCTTCTCTTGAGATTYCCCTCAGTCCCTGAAGATAGTTTGGTGACCCACAAGTACACCTGAGATTTCTACCAGACTCTATAGAAAACTCAAACTTTCAAGTCCAGATTTCCAATCCTTCAGCATTTCTGGAGTGCTGAAATTACCTTAATTTCTTCATCTATTTCACCCATTCCCCTGTTTCTATATACATTTTTTTCCTTGAGGTCTATGACTTTGATTTATTTAAAAGATTTGCAGAATTTTCTTGTTAGAGGAAGACAGACTTATCAGTGTTAACTTAATTAAAGTGTATATGTTTTACAGATGTAAAATATTTCCTGATATCAGCTTAGAAACTACCTACTGGTTACTTACACTTAGTTTTAATAAAATCTCAAAGATGGCAATACACTGGCTAAAAGTGAGATAATTTTTATCACTTGAATGTAAAGCACAATCAGAATTACAAATATCTTTCTTGTAGGGGGAGATCTTACAAGAAAAGTAGTAATGTGAATTTGAAGAACAGTGCTACAGATAGAACAAAGTGCTTTCCAAAATTCTTTCCAAAGTGCTTTTTTGTTCTGGAAACTTGTTCAATCCCAAGTTTTTATTTTACCAGTATTCCATGACTATGATCTTGGGATAAAATAGGAACAGAATAAAATTGCTGGAAAATATATAGATGGAACCAAATCAGCTAGAAAAATAGAAAAGTTTTATCCTTACCTTTTTGATTCCAAAACTATAAAAGAAAACTATTATTTTTTTTAAATCTTTCAATATTTTATAAATATTTGTATGATATACATGTTGAATTCCAAAGTAAATTTCACAAAGATTATAAAGTAGTCTGTGTGCGTTTTTTAAAAGAATTTCATATGCATGTGAATATACAAATCTTGATCTGCTACCAAAATTCAATATTATATTTACAAAATTTCTAGGTAAAGCAGCATTAGAAATTATTGGGGAAAATCCTGTGTATAAAATTTCTATTTTTGACCTTTATCTTAGTAAAAATTTGTGCAGTTGATAGAACTTTGATAAGAAACAAATTGGAAAACTGAAACATTAAAGCACATTTTGAYGTTTTTGAGTGCAAATTAAATGTGTGCATATGTGTGTGTGCATATGGGTTTTGTAATAAATGAATGCCATGAACAACTTTTTAATCACTAATATTTATTCAAGGATTCAAGAAAGACAGGACATCAAAGTGTTGCCAAAGATTTGTATTCACAGGATTGCACTTGACTTTGTAACCTCCTGTCTCTAGCTGAAATTACAAATGACTCGTTAATTTAGTGCCAGGAATTCATGCAGCATATGTAACAAAGGATGAAGCAGTATCTTTTCAGGCAAGTTTAAAAAAAAAAAAAATAAAAGGTGTAATCTGAATCTATGTTAGAGGGAGAACAATAGTTGAGTAGTTATGCTGTTGTCAATTATAACCAAAATTTGCATTTCAGAAACYAACATGCAAGGAAATTTGCCCTTAGCAGTTGTACTGTATTATAATTTAATTTGTCTTCCCCCATACAAAAAAAGAAAAAAAAAAAAACACCCAAAATTCTGCAACGCTATATGCAAGCAAAGTCTTTTTGCTCAACTAATAATAGCTAATCTGCTGTCTTTGRCACTGAATTTTAGCTCAGATAGAGCACTGCTCTCAAATGCTGAAGAACCAAGGCWAATATTGTTATTTCAGGGTGATAGAGCAAATAAATAGGGATGGAAGATCTGCAATCTATTCTTGTGGAACATATACTCTTTCCCCAGGTCACATGAAATATATTGTTACTGTCTCTTAAAAATACTAACCCTRATCTGCTTAATAAAAAATTTAAAAAATAATAATTGCAGGATTATTACTTTTTCCAGCAGCCACGGAAGTTGTCAATTTGCCACCATATTTAGATGCTTAGGGATTTCCATTTACAYCTTTGAAATTTGGGGATATACAATTAACTAGAACTTTGGTTTCAGGACCCAAAATTTATTCTATGAAGTTGCATCTTAATTCCTTCAGGATTCTAGTGATGCATGTTTTAGATTTTAGGCATTTCTTATGCCAGTGTGGGCTTCCCATGGAGTCACAGCCTCCTTTGGGCATCCACCAGCTCCAGCATGGGGTCCTACACAGGCTGCAGGTGGATCTCTGCTCCACTGTGGATCTCCATGGGCTGCAGAGGCACAGCTGCCTCTTCATGGGCTGTCTGCACCTTGGGCTGCAGGGGGATCTCTGCTCTGGCACCTGGAGAACCTCCTGCCCCTCCTTCTTCTCTGGCCTYGGTGTAGGCTGGGCTGTTTCTGTCCCGTAATGTCACTCCTTTCTCCCAGTTTCTGTTGTGCAGCATTTTTACCACCTTCATAGATACATTAAGCAGAGGTACTCCCACCATCACTGATGGGCTTGGCCTTGGCCAGTAGACAGTACACCTTAGAGCCASCTGGGGTTGGCTCTGTCAGACACAGGGCAAGAATCCACCTCCTGATGGTTCTCCACTACCAAAACCTTATCACTCAAGTCCAATACCATTAAATGAGTGTCAAAACTAATTTTTTTTTGTAGTTTCCAACAATTTTTCAAAATTCAAATATTTTTAGAGGATTGTTTACGTAGAGTGTATGTCATATGGTCATGAGAACCTCATAGATGGGACATGTTAGGAAACCTTCCCTCTCCACATGAAAGTCAGAATAAATTTCTACTATATGCTTAAAAAACCAAGACACTGTGATATTTATATTCTCTGGTACATTATGGTACATTACAGACAGTTTCAAATAGCAATTGTCAAAGAAAATTTATTCAAGTGCARTGGAAAAAAGTTTGCATCTTAACCTTGACATTCACACTTAATCATCAGTCTTTTTCTTCTGAGATTCTAATTCTCTATGCAAACTGATAAATTAAGGAGAGAAAACCTAATAAAAATCATCAATAAATATGGTCAACAGAACTGATTAAGACTAATTTCTAGTTTTAAGGACATGCTTAATTTTAGAAAAATATCTGAACACCATGAAATTTAATGATGTATTAAATTTCATGTATTAATGAAATGCATGTATTTAATTCCAAGATTTAGGAAGCTGATCTCTCCAAAGTATTTGAGTGTTTCATCATTAAGTCATAGCTAATTTTAATCTCAAGGAATGATTGTTTCCTCAGTGCACTTTGCTAGAAACTTGATCAAATTAATATGATGGAGGAAGGAGGTAAGCTGTAGCTGAAAAAAATATTATAACACAATTGAAGTACATCACTCAGGATCTCAGAAGGTAATATCTTATAAGTATTGGGAATAAATATATTTTATAGAGTTGCTAATTTGTGTTTATAAAATATGCTTACTCTAAAAGTAGAAAAAAAACTCTTGTAACTGAAGTATATGTGTTGTTGCTCATTTTGCCAAGTCAGATATATGCAACAATTAAGGTTTTGTTCATCTGTTGGCTTATGTTGTCTGCTGTCTGACTACAAGCTGTTAAATCTAGCAGTTTTTTGAGCATACAGAGGAAAATGTTCAAATCTTGAAACGATCTCTTTTAGAAAAATAATGTGAAAATGCAATAAGCAATGTAATTCTTGGTAAATTTCACATTGTCCTTTTTGTGACAAAGCAGCAGATATATAAACAAGCAAAAGATGAAAAGGAGCTGTAGGTCACAAAGGGAAAGAAWAAAGAAGATGAGTTCTCCAGGCAAGAAACTTCAACAAGGAAAGTTACATAAAARGGGTGTTGGGAAGGTTGGCAGTGGAAGAGGGCAGATAGCAATTGTAGAGGCAATTCACTTTTATAGGCTATTTGATAAATTAATTGGTGATATCTGTTTAAATAAAAGTTTTTGCTACTAATTAGAACCAAAAAAAATKAAGAACCCAGACCTTTGCCAAATAGTGGTTGTGTCAAACAGTAGGACAAGAGGCAATGGGCAGAAATTGATGCACAGAAAGTTTCATCTGAACATAAAGAACAACTTCCTTAAAGTGCCTGTGATCATGCAAGGGAACAGGTTGCCCAGAGGGGTTGTGACCTCACTAGAGATACTGAAGAACAATCTGGACATCATCTTATTAAACTAGATGTCTCCACCAGGGGTCCCTTTCAATCTTACACATTTTATGATTCTCTAATTTAGGTCCTACTCTCAATATGTAAAGTAACCAGTCTATCTAAGCTTGCTCTAAAATCATATAGCCCAGTTACATTTGAAAAAATTTATGACGTGAAATTTTTTTCTTGATACCTTATTTTCCTGCCATTCCCATACTCTGGTGCTCCCTAAAGCATTTCGTGTGGATATTCATTTGCTGTTCACACTAAATGACAAGAAAAAATGCTAGGATGCTTGTATGAATTTGTAAGAAGGGAAAAAATATCCAGTAAAATTTTGACAAAAGGACTTTTAGTGAGCCTGAACTTTACTTAAAAGATAATGGGTTATAGCAATAAATAATACATTTTGGAAAAAAAAAAAAGTAAATATAAAAAATATTATTTTGTTGTTTACAATTATCTTGTTGTGTTTCATTTTGTGATGTCAAACTGTATGCTAAAGCTGTTCTGTATCAAAGGAAAAGCTTGTTTGTTTCAGATGTTCAACAAGATTTTTTTTAAGTTTGAACTATTAGATGGAGAAAACATCCCCCATTTTTAGGAGCAGGGAAAGATAAGAATTATCCATTTATAAGATATAGATCTGACCTACATGTCTTATAACACTACTGAAAATACTGTATGCATTAATCTTCAGCAGTCATGCAGCTCTGATAACAAGGAATGCACTAGTATAACCCCAACACTAACKAATGATCACCTTAATTAAGTTTTAAAATACTTTATAATAGTATTTTAAAATGTTTATATAAAGCCAGTCAAATGGAATTTGGAACTCAATAGCTGTATCTTTCTCTATCTTGCTCTGTCAGGCAAAATGATTCATCTTTAGTCAATGATAGTTCCTTCCTTAGAAAGAACCTTACTCTCAGGTAAATAACATGTATATTTAAAAACAAGAGACAAGTTTGGGTATTCTTTAACTATACTAATACTGGTTGTCCCTCGAGACATAAGCCCACTTAACAAAATMTGATCCAGTACAAATTGAACTAGACTCTATTTTCACCCTCGCAAATTGTGCAAAAGCCAATCTGCAACCAGTCACTAGGTCTGTAAGTATGTATCCTTATAATTTCATTTTTAATATGCAACWATTAACAGGATACTGATATTGCTAATAGCAAAAACTCCATAAATCTTTAATATAGGCATATAAAATTCTTCATTTCAAGAACAAAAATAAGAAAAATTCAGTTTAGAAATGGAAATGAATTTCCAGTCGTAATGTAATTGTTTACATTCGATTYCTTAAAAACTTTGGCAAATACCTTTATAAATGAAAATGCTTCTCACTTTATCCCATGCTATTTGTTATCTCCATCTATCATAGTAAATACTCCTTAATAAGTGTTATAAAATGAATCCAATTAAATAGAACACAGAATTATAATTTTTTAATGTATAATATACAAATTAGCTATGATCACTACTTGAAAAATATATTTTTATTGATCTCTATACCCTTTAGCATTGGAAAAACCACAAAGGAAATATTTTTATACACATTTTGCTCTTGCTTAGAAATGTTCTGATAATATTTGCAAATTATAGCAAAGCAGTTTACTTGGAGTATATTTTCCAAACTGTCTTTCCAGAATTATTTTCTTTTGAGCCTATATCTAAAGAACACATACATTGTGAAAGAATGTGGCATAAAATCCATGATCAGGTCCTTAAATATAGACATAGKAAATATCAGATGACTAATTATAAAAAGTGATTATTAACAGTAACAGCAAACACAAAATTCCTCAGGGTTTTGTAACCAGGGTGCTCTCAGACTRAAGGGACCTAAAAATCACACTTTTTGCGCTCCAAGAGAGGTTTTTATTCCAATCTATGAGTTATTTCTGGAGGAAGACAAAACAAGTAGATCTATTTCTGCAGAAAGAAATACTGTAGGTAAAAAGTGAGAATCTTTTGATAAAGGGAAAGCACATGGAAAGAATTTAAAGATCTGATAGGTCAATCGAGACATGGAGAAACCAGCCTGCTGAAATGTATCACTATTTCACATAGAAGACCCAAATAGCAGTAATAATGGCCTTCAAATTCTAGGAACAAAAAGTTATCCTGTACAATGGAATTTAAACTAAAGACCATTAAAATAATTTACACTAGTAAAACCAACAAAAAGTTCCAGTTTATGAGCTTAAAAGTAGAGGGAATAATACTATAGGGAACTTGGAAATTCAAAAATTACAAAATTAGTGAAATATAAACTACATTGTTTGAATTTTGTTTGAATTTTTGGGATACCTTGATACCGTAAACTTTTTTTTTTCCCCCTCTGAACAGTGGGAATTGAATAAAGATTATGAGATCATCAGTTTTGAATTGTGTTTACAGCATGCCCAGACATGGTGAGTATAAAATATTCTGAACATGAACAAAATACTTTGTCTCKAGCTGAAAAAGTGAGTTTAAGGGGTACAGCATTCTTCATAGCTACATGTCAAGTGATTATTTCCAGAGTCAACAGGGTAAATACAAGGAAAGTCCTGATAATAGAGTAGGCCTGGTTTAAGGGTTAAGTACTCCATAGGTCTTCAAGATTAACAACACTCAGTGGTTAAAAAATCTATCCAAGCTGAAGCTTTCACTTCCTTTTACACCTGCTTCCACTTCAAACTTCATTTAGTCGAGGCAGCCTCTACCGTTCCCCTCAAGTGCTTATCCTATTTCTGAGAGTAGCTTTCAATAGAGGAGAGAATGTTGAGAAATATTTGATTATAGGGATTTCTGCAGAAGGTTGAGTCTTCAAAATATAAGAATTTCTTGTGGTTTAACCCCAGCTGGCAACTAAGTACCACACAAATACTCATTTATTACACCCCAGACCACAAAAAAATTGGGAGAAGAATAAAAACAACAACAACAAAAACAAACCCAAGCAACAACAAAATAYCCAATATCCATGGGTTGAGATAAAAGCTTAGTTCTAATTAACGCAAACATTAGAGAAATRGAAATTGTAAAGGTCTTTGTAAAGGAATTTTTTCCTTCCTTTCTCCATGTCAGAATTCTGATCATACTGGTAAAATAAAAATGATCATACATATATGAGAATACATATATGGGAACACACATATATATATATATAWAAAAATATATAATTCTGTCAGATATCAAACAAAAATATAAACTGTATTATAGATTGTGGTTAGTTGCAATATGTTATTAGTAGCATGTAATTTTAGCTGCACATATTACAAATCAGATCTCATTTTCACCTAACACCTTTGGATAAAGACATTAGCAGAAATGATTGCAGTATCTAATAAGTGTGGTATAGAAATTTCATCCACCAGCCTAAAGACCCTGCAGAACAARGTATATTATGCAGTTTCATGGGTGTAGTATGATACAGAGGATGATAGCTTGCAGAGTCACTCTCTTTTGTAACATACTTTTCCCAGCTGATCTCAGCCTAATGARTTGATAAGAATACTAGAAATTGAGATAGAGACTTAAAATGACTTACTGAATATTTTTCCATAATAACTCAAAATTAGGATAGAAAAAAATGTTATATAACCCCCTGAATTTCCTAACCTATGATGGCCTAATTTTTTCTTTTTTTCATTAATTTCAACTATATTTTTTAAATACATAAATTCCTATGAGGATTTAAACTTAGTAGTTTATTTTTCTAAAACAGTTATGCAGTCACATTTCTGTTACATATGCTGCCCAAATAAAATGTGTTGACTTCTCAGCAATTTTAAACCAAAAAGTTTTCACTTTGATGATTAAAATTCATCACTTAAGTATTTTAAAGACATTTTCAATGAAGCTGTATTTATCTTACAACTCCTGCTTTGAAGAACAATTTTTAAATCATGTGTGATTAATAAAGATTCCAATTGCTACCAATACCAAATCATAGAATAATAATTGGGATAGATTTTGTACTTAAACATACAATGGTCATCCTTCTTTCCTATGATGAAATTTTACCAAAGAAATTATACATTGCAGTGTCATATAACAGTAGGAAGAAAATTCCCCTGATATGACCCCAAAGCAAAAACCCACCAGTGGTTCTATATATAAATTCTTTTCATAGAGGAAAAAAAATGTACACAAACAAGCAAAAATAAGAATTTCATTTCCCCATATAACTTTAATTTTGTTTGCTTGTTGGATGTTTTATGCTGAACCAAGTCTAGGTTCTTTTTGAAAAGGTGCATGGTGCTTTGTGTTTTGTAACACAAAATTTCAAATTAGTCACATAAAGATCTTTTTTCCTTTTCTTTACTCTGAATTGTGAGCCTAAATAATTGAAATAATAATAAAAAATAATAAAAGCATTAAATAATTTTTAAAATAAAATTTAAACATTTTTGTTGTGCTTTAAGTTTGATAGTTCTTTTTCCCTGAGTTGAAGAGTCATTGGAGAATCCCCTCCATTACACTGTCCAAATTTGAACTCTCAGCCTCCAATAAGCTATCTCTTGATCTATATCCCAAAATACACAAAGAAAATTATTAAAAAGACAGCATTCCCATACATTTGGACTACTAGATACCATTGTCCTTCTTAGGACATGGTCTGTCATTACTCTGCAGAAGAAAATAAGGAAGTGATTTCCATTTTATGTGTCACTTGGGTCTCTGGTGAAAGATCTATAGCTGGAATACCAGTTCATTCTTTCATCACTCTTTACAGATGCCAGTATTTTGGGGTGTGGGATGTGTCCATTGTTTATGCTTTAGCAGCAATATTAGCCTGTGTTCCAACTGTTCGTACTGTCATCCTTCCAAAATTTCCCCAAAGTGCAAAAGCCAATATTGTAAAACAGGGACAGCTTGCACCATGGGGAAAAAAAGAGAATGGAGTTTTGTAGGCCAGTTAAAGTAACTGTTTTGCAATACCATTCCCTCAGTTCTCTCAGCAGAATCTCAAAGATTGATATAAGCAATACTACCGTGCAGTTCCTTGTAAACACAGAAATGTATTTCAACCGCAAAAGGATCAGGAAACCGAAGTGTAAGGATTTCAACATATTCTGAGCAGGACATTCAAAACAAGTTTTCCAAACTCCTTTGCAGCGATTTATATGCTATAAAAACATGTCTTCATTTGATTTAGAATGGATCTAGAATTAAGTCTATTATCGCATTGCCTCATGTCTTTAAGTACTTACATGTTTGTCTTGGTTCAGAAAGACAGGTGTCTGCCAGGGAAAGATGGAGTTTCCCTTGGAATGGAGAATGTAAACCTCCCCCCTCAAAATTATTATAATTTTTCAATTAGGGGCTTTCAAGCAAAGATATGGGAATAGGAATAACAGTTCCTTACTAGGAATATTAAAAAAACAAATGTAGTAGTACAACAAAACAAGCAAACAAACAAAAATTCTAGAAACTCTGACAGTCAGAATATGACCTGACACGTTGTTGGTCAGGGTGTTGGAAGCAGTTCAAATAAATCCTCCTCTGTTACTACAGATGTGGTTCTGTTGGAGTAAAGATGATTCTGTAGAAAGGCCCAGTGGTGGCAAGATGGGTCCAGCCTTCTTCTGGGAAATGCAGTGGAAAAACAGGTTGTCCTGTAGTTTTGAATTGCAGTTTTTTATCCAGGTAGGAATGCTTGGCTCCTCTATCTCACAGTGGGATGATGTAATTGTATCAGCCATATGGCTTAATGGCCCATTAACAGAAGATATCCCCCTGGAGGGAGGATGCCTCATGGAAGAGATGAGAACACTGCCCCATCTGGTTTAAACAGACATCCACCCCCTCCCCCCTGGAGTTATGAGGAATGGGTTATACAAGAGATAAAGAAAACATCTAYCTAACCGGTTTCAACAGATGGAAAAAGAATAAACATTTTTGGTTACACATTGCAACCCAAGAAAATGTTTAAATGTTTTTCAGGTCATGTTATAAAAAATAAAAAGAGAAAGAAAGTTTTATATTTTAAACTGTGTCACTGGACTGGATAAAATACAAAAGAATGCATGCTTGAAAAGTGAACTAACAGTCTTACTGTCTGGAGAGTTCCAATGATTAAAGAAAATACCATGTTCTTATACCGTATATCAGTTGCAGATTACAGAAGTAATACTGTCATGCTTAACTGCAATTATTAATCTGCCACAGACAGTAATTTGAATATCAACAAACTGCAAATATTCGGTAAGTTGTTGAACCTGGTGCACCAGTTTACTGCCAAATTTTAGACAAACATGCTGTAAATTAATAGTGGTTTAAGATGAAAGTCAGAGCACGGAGCTGATAGCRTGGAAAACTGAAATTTCAGATGTCATTCTCTGTAATGCCAGCACTGGGATGTGGAAATGTTATTTATATGGGGCATATCAAGTGTTCAAAATCTAGCCCTGGAAGGATGATTCTAGCTTAGACTAGCTTAAGCAAATACAAATTAGAGTTATGATTTTAAGGCATTATTCTTTATCTAGGGAAGCTTACAGTCACAGAGAGAAGCCTCATGACCAGAAGTCAAAAAGGGCAAATATTGCAGAGGAACACCAAGAGTAGAAATAAAGCAGTAAAAACACACCTCATTGGAATGAAGGTTAAATTACATCTTTTTCCTCCAATGAATGATGGTATGTCACTTTCTTTGACTGATAAAAGTCACAAGAGTGACAATTTTTCTACTCTTAATGTATTTTGTCAGAGAGTTTAGAAAAATATGTAGCAGATAAGATTTCTGGTTTTGAGAACTTTCCTGTACACTTTCCCTCAGGTTAAGGCCTTTTCTGTTTTACTTTTTTTTTTTACTGAGTGTTTTAGAAAAGAAAACAGAAAAGAAATACTTTGGTCAAGAATTATGCACATATGAAATAAACCAGAAATAGAAAATAATTAAGACTGAGAAAAAAATTGGTACAGTTTCATAGATATAATATCATATGTATCTATAATTAAATTGATCAGTCAAATACTGTAGATCACTGTGAGRTCCATCTCTTCTAAAGAACTTTTAAAATACTTCTTTAGAATCCAAATCTAATCCAAATCTTTTTYTGGCAACCACACTGTTTGTGAACCATAACCTACAATAACTGTTCTGGAAGCCGTGCCAACACTTCCCATTTGCAGAATCTTGGATATATCAGGAAAAGAAATAGCTGTTGGTTTATCTGACAGGTTTTTCCAGGTGACACAGTTCAACTTGAACAAATATGTTTTAAATATGAATAATCCATGAATGAAAAATAATTGACAGAATAGAAAAACAAGGCTTTTAAGAGAGTATGGCGGTAAAAGCCTAGAACATACATGAATTTACTTGTCWTATGAAATATTTTCTTTGATATTGTGCAAGATATGCTGCAGTTATATAGTTGTATGCACTTAATTAAAAATTGACTTAAAGGAAAACCATAGCTAAATTTATTTTTTCACAGAGCTACATTCAAGTTATATGGTCCTGTACAGGAAAGAGAGTTTATTCCTCTATTTATTCAGCCTTTCATTTTTTTAAGCAAGTAATTATTTTAAATCCTCTCTTTTAACAGTAAATTCATGGTAATATAAGTACACGGTCTTACTGAGCAGTGCTGCTTGTATTCCATCATCATTTAGACTAATGTAAACTAAAACCACTTCTATTAATTAAGGAGGCATAATTCAAGAATTGCAGGAGGCTGTCCATGATTCATGGACAGAAAGTAGGAGTATTAATTTCTAAAAAATATTTCCAAGATCTTTGAGATCTTGACAGTCATTCTGCATAGTGTAGATTTATACAATCATAATTATTGTTGTGTAGTGTTTCCTTCCAAGATCTTTAATTCCAGGACATATTCTTAAAAAATTCCACAACAGAGCACAGCAACAAAACAAAAAGTGTGGAGATTCTATTAGGGAGGCAAATTTGGACTTCATTTTCCTATTCTCACTCAGCAATTCACAACAGACACAGGTATAAAAACAGTATTAAATAAGAACATTCTCTGATTGGAATATAGAACCTGTGTGTCAGCACATGACATCTGTGGCAGAATTTGCTATATCARCATCTCATGCAAAAATAATAATGGATTTTTTCCCATTCCCATATATCAATTATATAAGTTTGCTTGATTTATTATTCACTTATGGGATGGTATAGCATTGTGATTTTTGGTCTTGCCTGAAAAKAATAACTTTAGACAGCTCACTTCCCAGAGAACTCTTAATTTTCAGTTGGTGTGATATCACACAGCCTATATCATGTGTCCTTAAGAAAGCCAGCATGAAGATTGATTTTTCATCATTTTTTTAATATTGACCACAAGCCATAGCTATGCTCATCACCAGTGCATTTCACTTTCACATCCCAAAGGACTTTCCTTCTCAAAAGCACCGAGTTATTTATCTTCATTCWGTGGTTGAAATCTAATGTGAATCTCTTGTCTGTGTTCTTTAACACAGCTTGACCAGGCTGGCTGTGACTTAACTAATACATCAAATCGGGAAGCTTTGGTATTTGTTTAAATAGGTCTATATTGCATTTAGAATATGCAAAAAAGAAGGGGCAAAATGTGGGAAAAAATGGGGAGGAAGAAAAAGAGAGAAAAGTGGTTTTTTGAGGATTTATGTTGGGGTTTTAGTATTTTGAAAATGAAAATTACTATTTTCCAACTCTCAGATTGACCTTAATGTATCAACTGTTTAATTTTCTGTGAGGTTTAAACCTCATGGAAATCTGTGTAAGTCTGAAAGCAAAACTTACTGATTTTGCAAAGTTCTTATGTCCATTTTGTCCTCATCGCATTTATACAAACCCTCTACTGCACGTTTGCTTTCAGTGAAGGTTAGCACATTTACACTTCAGTTACTGCCCACAGARTTCGTGTTTTCATGTTTCTTTTCCATTTCTTCCTTCTTCTTCCACTCATTTCAAAGAATTAGGATATTTTTCATGTCATAGAGGTAATTTGAACATTTGACTAAGGAAAGCAGAAGAGGATGTTTTTCTCTAATTTCTTTTGGTTATTTTATTAGCTGTATGCTACACTTGAAATATTTTCCTATCATATTACAGAAAATATTATCTGCTGTTTTTTTCTTTATGTTTCTTAGAAGAAAACTTAGAAGAAAACAGGAGCTTATTTCTCCTGTTCTGGTGTCTGACATGTGTTTTAAGCTGAATTTTCTGAGTATAATCACACAACAGGATAGTGATGCCCCACTGTGGGCCAAGACCCATGTTCACACTCCAATTATACAATATCATATCAAATTTCTTGACTAATCAAAACCCCAGCAGATTTTTTGAAATATTATCACACAGAATTTACTTTCCAGTCAGAAATGGCATGGTATAAATAGCAAAAATACTTCTTTTTCATTATATGGTAGAAGCGTTTCTACAGATTCAAACTCTTTTTCATCATTACTTATACTGTGCATTTTAAGCCCTGCAATTGCTTTCTAACATACTTTCTGTGCCTTTTTGCAAACACTCATTACTGGTTCTTTATATTTAAAATTTAATACCCAGGACTGCTTTTATTTTATTATTTCATTTCTTCTGATTTAATGACCACTAGGCCCACTACAGTGCTTGAAACAACTATGTAATTTTAGCAAATATATTTATTCAGAGAAGTTATATTTTTCCAAGCTTTGAGAACACCATAAATTATGTACAACAGAAAAGTGTTTATATAAAATAAATGAAAAATTTAACAAAAAAACTCCCACATTAAAAAAAGCAAAACAAAACAACAAACAAGCCCATGCACAAATGAAAGAGACATGATCAAGGTCTATAAAAGATAGGAAAAGAATAGGTTTTCATCTACAACATTTATTTATAAAAATTATTTCAATGAGGAAGTAGTCTACAACCTCTTATTACCTTCATTGTTGTGTAGTGGAATACTACATTCAGTGATTACAAACTACCTCAGGCAGAAAAGCCTGCCCTTGATGCTATCAAAGGGGTCTCCCTCTCCCATTCTGTCCAACAGGAAACCTGGGCACTCACTGTAAAGGTCTGCTGTCTACAGCACTGATAATTTAACTAACATGAAGTGCTTAGATTTGGTAGATAAGGTCCTGTTCCAGCAAACTGAGTGGTCTGTGGTCTTTGCCAGGAAGGTGCTGGCACAGTCAGGACTGAAATTGCTGTTTTACAGCAACTCCAGGGTCTATCCATCTAGACACTCCTCAGCCAGACTGGGAAAGCACCCCATCCCCCATGGTGATGCCCAAAGCCCCAGGCAGGTGCTGAAACAATAAAAATTGATTTAAGTAATTTTGAGGCACTCAAGATTAGAGCTGTGATTCAAAAACTGCATTCTCTTAGGCTGCTCATAGGTTATATACTTAAAACCTATYCACCATAATCACAAAGGTAGGGAAAAGACAAGACAGAAGAGGAGCTGCAATAACCTGAGCTGTGCAAACAGATCACCCTGACTTGGCCACTCCTGCAGTTGACAAAGGGGGAGCAACCAGCCCTGTGCCCAACTGTGAAATCTACTTGGAGAAGTCATGCAAATTCTCCCCAAAATCTCTTTCAGGCTTTRGATTATTGCCTAACAAGGTACAGGGCATGCTAGGTGAGATTGTGAAAACGTATTTTGGGATTGTGCAAAACTAATGGCATGTTTCTAGAGATATTCTAGAAGCAAATGCAGTAAAAGGAGAKATAAGAATGGGAAAACAGAGGAAAGAGGATAAAGAGGCCGATGAGATGTGAGCAGGGGATGTGAGTCCTTGTGCCCAGCCGTGTCTCCACCAGCCAGTGCAACCTCTCCTTGCTCTTCTAAATAAACTGCATCAGGAGGGCTTCATGAGCAAGAGCTTCCCATCTGCCATGCCTATGTGAGAGGGAGAGCACCCACTCTGCCACTGTGCTGAGTGCATAACCCAGGAGCTGGGTGCTGATACCAGGAGAGTCTGGGGTGTGTGTTTTTTCCTTGGGTTACCTTAATTTTCTGTGCATGCAYGTGTCATTCATAAACAAATTTCAAGCAGTAGCAGCTGGCACAAGAAGTTTGAATTCCAGCTATTGGGGAGACAAGAAGTCTGGAGGAAAGTGATATGGAGACAAAGGCTCTGCAAGTCAGATACAGCAGACCACAGGGCAGAACTGCTACCTCAGAAATGTAGCCTGAGTCCCAGCTTCTGGGGAGACTGTAGGACTGGAGCAGCTCCTGGAGACAGTTGTTTCTGTTTGTAAATGTGTGTGACAAGAACAGCTGGAGTGGAGCTGCAGTCTCAGGGGTTCAGGTGACCCTGGTGCCACAGCTGGGCAGATTGTGATCTAGGGGTAGCTGCTGTGGAAATGGGGTGTTGGGACAGAACACTGAGAGTACTCCCCACAGAAAATGGAAGCACAATTGTTTGTTATTGTAATGTTAATGAGTTGATAATTCATCAGGCACTGAACGAGTTGATAGATGCTATGCACAATGTTTTTGTTTTTTAATGCACTAATTAGGAGTAAGAAACCCTCCCCTAAAATATGGCTTCAAAAGGCTTAAAAGGAGTAATTTTTAGAAGTAACATTCATTCTRTTTACTTGATGGACCTGAATGGCAGCTTTTACCGGTGATTTTTCATGATTTAGCAGTGATATCTACACTATGATTCAGCTAGAAGAATTTAACCATTCTTTGTAAACATTTCAGTCATACAGCAATTTGTTATTTCAACAAGAATATTCCATTAGGTTGATTGTCTTCTGACAGCAGCAATCAGTAATACTCAGCATTATCTTTCAGATTGATAAATGCTTGCATTTCTCTTGGTATTATGAAGTGCCATTTAAGCCCTACATTTAGGCATTTCTAAACAGATTTTGGCCAAATCGTTTTCAATTCAATCAGTGATGCTTCAAACTAATAATATAAAACATTAAGAAAATCAGTCACTAGGCTTCTAGTTAAGGTGATGTTGTATCTTAAAAGATTTTTGTTAGTCTAAAAAATCCATAAAAGTCAAATGCATTTTGGTCAGCTAATAAACTTTGTTAGTTTATGACTATTAGAAACCAGATTTCAGATATGTGGCCATAAACKATACACCACTTCATTTTTTCAAAACCATGTTAGTCCCCTTAATAAAGTCTTATGGAGACTGAGAAAAAGTTTCCTGCAAGTGCATTCTAATTTTGGAAAAAATACCTTCAAAACTATTGACAGCCCTTGACTAAACAATTCTGATGAGCTTTGGATTAGATCCTCTACTCTCTACATATGCAAATATTAATCACAGTAAATTTGAAAAAAAAATTATATATATGACAAGTTAGATATATGACGATGTTAAAAAATACTTTCTATTTTGTTTCTAAAATGGGAATGAGTAAGTGTRCAATGATACGCTGTAGGTGCTAGTGTTGATTCTCTGAGACTTTCGTAGTTGAAAAACCAATATTAAAAAAACAACATGATATTTCAATGATTCAATCAGTCATTCAGAAAATGACCCAAAATTCTGAAAGGCAAACTATATTTTATGAAACTTTATTACTTAGAGCTTTTTCCTTTCCATTGTATATGACCTGACAGTTAAAAGAATACCATAGGAAAATACTTATTTTATTTTAGTCTTGTATAATACCAGGCTAATTAGTCATTGGAAAAAAGTCCAACCAACAACCATGGCACTATTAGCACCATGCTCTCATCCACTGAGCTAATTTTAKTTGTTACTACCACACCTTAAAAATGAAACCAGCAGCAGGCAGAGCTGGCTTCCGGTAGCAGGGGCATGGATGTCCCCARGCACAGCAAGTGATGATCCAGGGCCTGAGGCCCGCTGGGGGCAAGAGGAGATGGGACTGGAGAGCAAGACCAACTTTCCTGAAATATTACTGGGGGAAGGGATGGTGGCTGGGCTGTAATGGAGTCCTGGGCCATGAGCAGGGGTCAGGAGAAGCTCTGGGCATGCTGGACAGGGACAGTAAGGCCCAGGTGTTCCCTCAGAGCCCTGGGCTATTTTGGGTTATTTTGGACCTACAAGAACAGTATTAGCCAGTTAGCAAGACTAAATTAAGTAGATCAGTTATGAATGTCTCTGTGTTTTCAAATGAATTAAGTTATTGATGAATGTATTTGAGAAGAATTTTGAAAAAAAAATTACCTTTTTCTATATGCTGCTAAAATGATATACATGATAATAAAGCAAAAAAAAAACCCCAAACTAAAATTCAGTATTTCAAGATGTGCATAGATTAGAATTGCATAGAAATACTACTCGTGCTGCCACTTATTTAGAATATTGTCTCAATTATATGTATAATTAAAATATTTTTAAATATAACTAAAATAATTTAAAATTGATTAGTTATGAATGTTAGAATAAAAWAGTGCAAAATTTTCAAAGCTCTAGGTTTACTGCTAATTTTAGGAAATCTCTACAGACAATGTTAATGGATCATAGCAGATACATGTACTTAGATTTCTTAATTTTTCTGTGAAAAATAAGCAAATTTTAAAAACCTAGGGAAATGCCCTTATTTTTCAATAGAACAGACAGAATAATTGCAGGACAGGAGAAAAAAATTTATCAAGTTCTTTTGTCCTCCTACAGCTCAGTACTTCTGTGACTAAGAAACATCCCTAAACTTTTAGGATCAGTTTACTTTTGTCACTTCTATACTCCCCAGAAAATCTGCAATTGTCCAGGTACTCTAAACAGACAGGCAAAACCAAAGCTTAACATAAATATCTTAACACATTTCATYGACTGTTTTCGACATTTTATAGAAGAAAATTTGAAGGAAAGGCCTCTTAGGAAAAATTATATAATTTATCTTTTATTCACATTTCTCCTTTAAGCAACCTCTGAAGAAAACCCTTTTATAAAATTAAGCAGGATGGAGAAGTGCAGCTCATCATTTTCTGTCAAATGCAAAACATAAAATTAAATAATCTTGATTTTAATTTCCATGAGATGTAAAAATGAATGTACTGTGTTAGATATAAGATTAACCCAGCTCAGCAATATCATTCTAACAATATTGCCCAATATCTAAGGACTTAGAAGGAATACAGGGGGAAGATAGCAAACTTTTTTTTTTATGAGGATATTAACAAACTCCCAGAAARGTCCTGCTCTGAGCCTCTTGAGCCAACAATATATTTTTGATATTTCCATCCAATATCCCTGGCTGGATTGATATTCTATGTTGTGTAGTTAGCAGAGTTTTCAACACCAAGAATATGGATTTTGGAACTCTGTAATGACTTCAGTGCGCTACTCACAGTTCAACTCCATGTTCTGGGAGGCGCTTCCTATTTTGCATCTGCAGCCTGCCATTGTCTTTAGAGAATTCTGCATTTCAGGAGAAAGTGATCAATTGTAAGTGCTCCATTTCTTAATGACATACATGATCTTATGCTTATCATATCTTCTCTCACTCTGAGTACTGAAGAATGTTTTTAATTTAGCTATTCCCACACAGTGGGTCTATCTTTAATTGTTTAACTTTTCCTCTCTGTAACTGACCCAGAAGGGCTTGTGATTAACATWTTCAAATTGAAACTACATATTTCTGCATCTTGTTTCAATATTTCTGCTAGTTTTTAACAACTTTTGCCATTAAYTTCTTCCCCATATCTCTTTTCTGGATCATTATATGACAAGCTGATATATTTCTATAGAATGTTCTTTGATAACTTSAGGATATTATTCATGAATAGTAATTGTCTGGTTAAAAACATTATCAGATGCATAAAAATCAGAACATTATATCCTATGTAAATTATTTTCTATTATTCTTTTTGTGCTTAATTTCATCAACATTTCATTTCTGCGTTTTTCTACACTTCTAGGACTCTTCACTCCATAGTCTACTTAAATCCACTCTACCGCTCATAATATAATCATTAAACAGTATCTACAAAAAAAATTATGAATATCTATTTAAAAGGACTTTCATAGATAAAAAAGTCCTATAAGTTTTCTTCATGAGGGTCTTTGTTTGAGTAAGACTTTTGCAGGTGAAAACTGAGGATTAAATGGAGCACAAAATTTCAGAATAAGGCAATATTCCTTGTCTGGGCTTATTCTGTGAATCTAATCAATAAAATTATGTACTGGAATTTAAAAACAGATTTAAGCAGTTAGGAGAAATTTGTTAACAATTTAATTTTCTTAATTGTTCCTTCATTGTTTGTTTTTTTTTTTTTTAACTTGAAACATTTAAATGGAGTTTAAATTTTAATTCAGTGCATTTTTCTTACATTTTGTAAGAAAAGTTTTTAATAGCTGTGAAGGGAAGTGGGAGTAAGAGACATTAAAATAATCTACTATATTAAGGTTACCTAAGCACCTGAAGGATTAAATTGTCCATTAGTGTTTCAAACTCAGAATACACTTCTGTCACTCGTTTTTCATTTCATGTAGACTACTCCAGTGTGGGTTTTTGCACTGAGATATTAATGACACAAGTGCCTGTTGCACCTTGCTATGCAAGCTGCCTACTTGCACGTGTTTGCAAGTGCAGACATTGTTAATTCTTATGAGAAATCCAGCCCTTACTTACACAGGGTAGATTATGAAGCCAAATAAACCTTACAAAGGATAATTTAGATGATAATCACTGAACAACATTCAAAACAACTTTTACATAAAGCAAAACTCTGAGAACATATCCTCCTTTCCCTTTTCTCTCAGAAAACATGTAACCAAGTGGGAGGATGCACTCTCCAGAAAGGTAACCGGTACAGCAAGCTTATCTTTTCAGGGGCATCTCTGGCAAATGTATTCCAATATTGTTGATGACTACAAACWGTGCAAATTAATATTAAAATATKAATTACTACTGCACTGAATATGAATCAGCATATTTACTGAATTTGCTAAAAGAGTTTCTTGGATGAAGGTATCTGATGAATTGAAAATGAAGCTTCTTCATTATAACACAGTGCATTTCAAGTGGCTTATCCACCCCTGCAGAAATTCAGTTTATATTTCCCTGTGCCATTGCAGAATGAGAAAAAAACCTCTTTTCCAAACTGTCATTTTATTAAAAGAATTATGCTTGAGACTSTCTAAGAAAAATATAATAACACCCTGCACTTTCTGTTCTCTGCACTATTCATGAGTCTTTGTCAAGGGAGCTGGCTTTCTCATGCACATGCTGTTGCAGCTTGTTTTCTGTTTATTTGAAATCTTGTAGTGTCTTGAGCATCACCTGGGAAATCAAAGTCCATGTCAGACGTGTTGAARCCCTGATGATAAAAGCTGATGATTGGATGTGACTGAGCTTGAGCACAGTCAAAGGCTGTCTCAAGATAAACATCTGATGTTAAAGGACTTGGAAGATGAAACTGGTGATGTCCTTGCTAAAATTTTGGGAAAGATAAAGTAGAAAAAAACTTATCTCTCAAAATCTCCATTACAGGGATACAGAATGACCATAAGAGACATGTACGTTCCCAGGAAGATATGCATAACTATTCATTGCAAAATCTTACACATGTCAAAAGATGCCACACCTTGGATAATAAAAGAGTATTTATTAAACATTTYAGCAAAAGAAATAAATCTAACTGGAAAAAAAAAGAAAATAAAAAAAGACTTCCAAATATAAATTTACGTTGATTCTTTTATTAAAAAACAAAAAAAGAAAGAAGAAGTAGAAATTTACATTTTTTTGTCTTTGTATCGAAACAAATAGAAGTTTCAATACTAGAAACCATTTGAATATAGCCAAAAATATGTTTAAAAAATCATCAGGACATAACTAGATTTTTCCAGCTTAATCACATGAGATCTTATCCGTTTCTACCACTGATAGCTCAAAACTGTGTTTGTATCTGATTTTTACAAAGTCCATGTTAATGTTAATCAAGCTGGAGAGTTTTTCCCAGTGTGAGTGACTGTCCTTGCAAGTTAGAGAGAGCTGCATCAATGATCTTCTCACACACCTCCAGCAGCTGACCCTATTCTAGAGGGTTTCACACATAGGATTTTTTTGGTGGTAATAACTTTCCTTCAAAATTTGTATTTTTTTAAATGTTAACTGACTTCCAGARCACCTATCATGAAAAAATCAAACACTTGTTTATGCTGTTGCTGTGCTGCTGGTATTTCTTTCATAGTGTTCAGATATGTTTGCCTTTCTCTGTAATTACCAATTGAAATTTAGGTAGCCTTTAAATTACAATGAGTTTCTCTATTTGTGACAGGAACATATTTTCTGGCTTGTCTTTCCTGGYCTCTTTTAATATACAATGGAAAGGTATAAAGTAGAAAGAGTTCAGGTAGCATAAAGTCCTGGTGAAGGCTAAAAGGTAAAAAAGAAAGGAAAATCACTGAGGTCAATGTAGAAATAATCAGATAGCCTTTTCTTCCATGCATGTATTTTGAATTAAAAGCTGTATTTTTTAGTTTAYTATGTTCCTGAAATCAAAACAGTAGAAGAGGAAAAGAAAAACTCACTTCATCAGGACTGGATGAAAATGAAATCTATTTTAAAAAAAAACAACAAAGTCCAGCCTAAGAGTCTGACTTGAAAAGAGTAGGATCCTTTACTGAACGGCTGACTTATTTTCAAGCAGGAAATTGTCCTTTCTGCTTAGAAAATATTMATTTCTGTTATGAAATTATTATGGCCTGAAGCTAAGCAATTCCTGGGTATTTGGAGAATGCATTATCAGATTAGCAAGGTGAATATTACCCATTCTTTGTTTGTTTATTTTTATCCAAAAAACTATGTTGCACCTTCACTTCATTAGAGATAAGTAGCAGTAATATTTCAACAACATTATGTCAAGGTAATCTGATATGTTGTATTTCTAAGACTATAAACTATATTATTCTCTGCTTAAGATGATCTTAACCTGGTGAGCAGTAGCAACAGTTTTATTTCCAATTTGTTTGCGTGTCTCAAGTTTTCCCTCTGCTACCTAGTCCTGACACATAAAACAATTTACAGTTAGAATAGTTAATGTAGTGCATCACTTTGGGAAATATCTAGCATTTTTACTTCTTGAGGAAAATCCCCCATAGAGGAGTCCTTTTGTTACGAGTTTAWCTTTTCATTCACCGATTTTTGCTGATATAAACAACATTATTCAACTGACCAGAAAGTGAACATCTTCTGAAGCATATGGTGCCACAATCATTGTTCATATTTCAAAAGCCTTCACACAGAAGCATACTGCTTCTTCTCATTAATGACTTGACCTAAATGCTTTYCTGATGTTGTCTTTCCCTATCTAAATAACTTTAGTCTGCCACATGGAACTTCTACTGAGCCAAGCTTAACACTGTAAAAGAAGTTTCAGGGGTTTAGCACACAAAAGTCTCACACGATGATGTATATTTCCATGGTTTTGGAAATTGGTCTAAAATCGATTTTTGAGATGACTGCCTAAACTGATGGAGATAAATGATAAGTAACGTTATGAAGAGGTTTCAGGAAATGTTAGAATTTAATTTACACRCCTAAATTCTACAAAATTTTGGATTAATTAGTATTTTATTTGAGAGATTAAGTAGGGATGTATTGTACTGTATTTTATTCACACTAAGAACATTTTTAAAAGAAGCTTAGTTCTGGCAATAAATCAAATTTTGGTGGTAAGGAGAAATTTCAGTACTCGTATGTATGAGAAATCTCATCCTCATACATATAACCATATCTGAAAAACAGCATCATTCTGGATAAAATTTTTGTTATATAATGACTGCTACTGTTTTAGCTACAAATATAACTCTTCGTTAACATTTTATACATACACGCTAAAATATGATAAAAGAAGATGAGTAACCTTTTAATATGACCTTGAGCTGATAAAAACCTCTCTTTCTGTGATAAATGCAAGCCTGCATTTACAGAGAGTGGCTGCACTTTCAGTTGTCAGTAAAATAGTTTTATGAAAGTTTGAATGAAAAAAGCAACATCTTGAAGACTTACCTAATATTTCATTTATGGTAGGTAGAAGACACATAGCTGGCACAGTTTTATATGTAAGTCATATATCATCCACATAAAAGTGCTGTTGGCTATTCATGTAAGTATCAACATAAGAGGACATATCCAAGGTGAATTGGAAAATCTCTCTCCTCATACCAGTTTATGCACTGTAGATGCTTCTTTCAGGAACTGACAGACCTAGTGATGAGTTTTGCATTTAAGTATATTCATCAATTCATTTTCCAAGGTATTCAAGGGCATGAAGTTGAGCTAGTAAAATTCAAATCCTGTGAAGTTTCTTATTTAAAAGTATGTATTATTTTTGCTGAATATTTTAATATTTGTTTTAGGGATGAGAAAGGAGAAAGAAAGTTACTCTTTTTTTTTTTTTTTTTTTTTTTTTAATATCAAGAGTCTCTCAATCAAGTGTGGCATCACTTCTCATTACAACCTTAACAATATCTTATCTAACAATATTGTTAGATAATAAAGTTATCTAACACTGCTTTTCATGATATAAAAGCTTACAAAAGAACATGATATGTCCTTGTATTTCTGCAGTACAATACATACCTTGAAGAAAAAAACTATTAACTCACCCTCTGAATTAGGAAATAATTGTGTTGACTGCCCATACAATGAATGAGTAACTAGAAGGCATGTGGCTTCAATAACAAAGGACTGTATTTCTTCTCTGTAGGTAGAGCTACATCTTTTCACTAGGAAACAAACAAAAAAGTATGTTGGAATATCTCCATTTGAAGGTTCCAAAAGAAGGAGCATTGCTAGTTTGTTGTGTGGCTTTAATTTTCCCTGAAGATTCTACAGTGGGAAGTAGAAAGCAGTCTCCCACGTTGCCATTTTCAGTATCCTAAGTCCCAGAAGGGAATTTCCTTCCAAAGCAGAGAAAAGGGTTTGCACTACCTAGCCAGCAATTCCCAGTGGAAGCCAGGGAATGAGAAGGAAAGTACACCTTCCTTTTTCATGAACGTTTGGTGGTGGCAGGGGGGAAATGTTTATTGAGAGGTGAAACTGTGATCCCGTTCATTTCACTGCATTTGCAAGCACTCATCCTAGTCCAATGAACTACAGACTATTACTTTTGAATAGGTATAAATGTATTTTTCAGGATTGGAAGGCAAATAAATTCAGGATATCAGGTAGTCTGTAAGTTTATCTGACACCTTATTTGAAAAATGCTTCAAGAAATTACTTTCCATAATGTCATAGTATAACCCCAGGTGGCAACTTAAGTGCTATCCAGTCACCCACTCCCTCCCCCATCCCCCACTGTTCACTAGAGCTCAGAGCTTAATCTTTGAATTGAGTACCTATTAATATTGAACATCTCAACCAAGGTATCTAAAAGTCAAATTGAATCTCTACAAACACATGCAAATAGAGGGTCTAGTTATTTATTTATGTTTTTGTGACTGAAATAGATGGATCTTTCTTTATCAGGAATACTGAGAAGCATTCTACTGCACAGGAATTCTAATTGTGTCTTTCAGCACAAACAAAGGCAGGAGAACTAGATGTAGAAGCTGGAAATCTAAAGCCTAACCCACAGGGAACTATTTTTAATTTACAGAAAACCTTGGACCCAGTTAGTTTAAAAATAAACACCTGCAAAAAGCTCATAGAATTTACTAGGAAAGTAACTAAAGAGAATCCCTTCATCCTAGCATAATGAGCTCCATATCAAGTTACCCTAGTTTTATATGACAGTGCAATATATTAATTGCTTCAGTGTTTATTTATCCTTGTAAGGCACAGGGCAGAAAGAAAAATCCTGACCTTGCAATTTCAGATTTATAAGGAAAATACCTCTTCCTAAAATTAGCATATCAAATGAATGATTTGGTTATTTTAAAAAAAAACCGAAAACAACAACAAAAACAAACAAACAAACAAAAACCCAGGGCTCAAATAACCCCCCCCCCCAAAAAAAAAAACCTACTCTTCTTGGAAAATTTTCACAGTTTTGTATTATCCCTATGGAATTTTCCTATACATTAAATATCTGGGTGTAAAATTCTAAAACTATATCACAAATCTAAGCATAAAAGCTATTGTATGCTATGGAATGCCATAAGCATTTTGTGYTTTGTAAACTGCTCTAGTATTTATCTGCAAAAACACTTACTTTAATTTCTTATACATTTATTATGCCTGTTTCAATTCAAAAGACACTGATTTGCATGTACGCAGAAAAATAACTGAAATTCCAGAAACTGCTCAATAAAAATTGTTTTATAAACAACAAAAACAGAAAAAAACCAAAYCCAAACAGGCTWACAAAAAACAGCAATAGAAAAACCTGAAAAGGTTTTCTTTAAATGCRGATGGGTTTTACGTAAATTCAAAGGTAAAAAATTAATATAAGTAATCCATGGTACTAGTAAAACTTGTTAAACCTAAAMTAGGGACTAGAAGAATTAAAAAGCATACAAGAGGTATAAAACACAGTTTAGTATCATTTAATGGGTGACTTAGATGAGCACCTTTAAAGATTTTATCACTTAATTCTTTCTTAGGGATTGCTGTAATCACACAAACAGGCACAAGCACACTTATAAACCATATAAAAAGTATAACGGGAATATAGAATGTCCTGACTTTGAAGGGGCCATAAGAATCATCAAAGTTCACCTCCTTGTCCTGCACGGGACCATCCCTGTGCTGGAGATTCTTATTAAGGGAGACTAAAACTGGTGTCAAGTTTCTTTACTAAAAGAGTGAACAAATCKGATCAAACCCAAGGAAGAGTATGGMCATTGATATTTTGTTATGTTATTCTGATTTTCAGAATGTTACTGAAAGTGGTAGTTAGTATTGTCTATTTAAATCTTTGTTTAAATAAAAAATGCTGATTTCCCTTGAGGCCTTTATTTTGCAGTGTTGATATAGACAACAGTGTAAAAATTTGGTTTAATTTTTCATTCTAACAAATTTCATTATAATATGCTTCAATTTAAATGAACTATTTTTCCTGAAAACAAATGGAAAAAGGTAAAATATTAAAAAAATTCCATTTCAACATTTCAGAAGATAGTTGTCCATTTCTAAAAGGCATTTAATTTTAGCTATTTTTAATTTAACTTAAATGTAAGAATTTGAGGGGTGGGGAAGATTACTTTTTGAAGTATAAAACCTTATTGGTGTGCAATCTTAGTGTACAAAAGCGTTCTTCAAGTGTTTCCATAATCCCAGAAAAACTAAAATGAAAATTTAGATCCTGTGAAACAAAGAAAAATTAACATAATTATTTTTTAAGTGAAGAACTGATGCATAGAGTGGTTTCAGCCAAATACTTTCATTAATTCTAYGTATTCTGAATAAGACCACTAGTAGCTAATTTCCCAAATGATTTAAGAGTGCATATTCCAGTAAAACATTCTTTCTCAGGGCTTCCAATTTTTCTAGTAATCAGGGTTCTGAGCTTCAAAACAGGCACTCAAAAAAGTGAGAAAAATGCCATGAATGACTAGCTGTAAAAAGCCTGGGGTTTATGCTATTACAAGTTTTTATACAATTAAAAAGTGAATTGTCTGTCATCGGATGCAAAGATGTCATCTAATAGTCCAAATTAGAATTCAATTGTCTTCATAAAGGCATTCCTTTTTTATTCCCTTTCTGATAGTCCCATTCCTACCATATGTAGATGGTTCAACTCCTTTGGTGGCTGCCACTCCACTGCTGAACACAGCACTGAAACATTTGATTATAATTATCTCAATATTCTGAAGCATCAGGCCCCTGTAATTTAAAAAACCTTCTAGCTCTTCAGACTTTTAACTGAGAAGTTCTGTATAGACCCTGATGTTTCTTTTTTAATCTTTTYCATGAACACTAGAATTCCCCTTATTCCTATAGCCATATTAATCCCTTCTATAATTACAGAATCTGAAAAAACATCTATAAATTAGTCAATTGAGTTTTCATCCATCTAAGAGCAAATTGAAAAAGTGTGAGTCTTTAGGTATGTTCACTGGTAATTAACAGAACTTAAATATGTGGGGCAAAATAAGGTCAGCAAATGTGACATAAAATCATCAACTTTTACTTAGCATTTATACGTAAAGCAAAATGTATTCCTTGCTGGGGAGAATGCGCCTCACAGACATCTTCAAAAGGTCTTGCTAAATGATGGGAGAATGAYCTCTTGAATGGAGTATTTTCACAGAGCTGAAAAATGAAATAATTTTTAAAATTGTAAGGTTTTAACAGGGTTAAAAACAGAAGAGCTAAAAGGTATATGGCATGTCACCATGACAAAAACAATTTTCTCAAAAGCAGTTATAAAGAATGAAATCTGCTGTTAAATTGCATAAACTTGTCATGCACTATCACTTTAAAACACAGTCTGCATCTGAATTCGACATTAGGGTGACATTGAAATTTATAGGCCAAAAAGGAACAGATGTATCCATTAAAGCAAACAGGTACAGCCAAATTCTTTATACTGCAACAAAGAGGAAAAACACCCACTGGTGCTGTATATAGTGACTGTTTCTTTGAAGCTAATAAAGTGCAAAACTTTCCATGTTGCTCTATAAACCCTCACTGAGGCGTTTGACAGTCATAAGAAGTAGTGGCTGGATTTAAGGAACATGAAGCACTACTAGGAGAAAAATTCTGCCAAGTAATGAAGGAGTTCAAAAATAGCTTGATATGACTAATTATGCAAAACTGAGTTTTGCTGTGATTCGTATCTACTAAGTACTTGTTATAATATATGTGGCTRTAGCATACTGGGATTTTTCAAAAGGCCTCGATGTATACAACTGCAAATTGATGAATAGTTTGATCTTTTCCAGGAGAATGATTATAAAGTAGAAGTTATTAATGTCTTCATTGTCTCTGGGATCTAGTTTTATCAGCCATACGCAAGACCTAAATTAAATAACTAAAGTAAATGTCAACTCCAATGTCATCCCTTAAAAACACGTGGCCCAGTCCCAGGTTCTGGCTGATAGCTGAAGGTGTACACAACTCAGTAGAGGCCTCGAGGTCAGTGTGCCTTACCTGAGCAAAGAGCAAAGGCATTGACATCAAATGACTTAGTAAGAAACRGTCTTTTCTCTCATAAAATTGAAATTTGGCAGTGTCAAGATGCAGATTTAAAGTTGACCCTCTTTCTGAATTGGTGGTCTTCTACTGAGACCAGGTGACCAATGKGGAAAGTTTGAATCTTTCTATAAAAGACAATTTTCTAAGCAAATCACAGTGCAGGCAAGCTGTAATTCATTTTCTTTTCTGCTGTCTCCAATATAAAAAGTTCACATTCAAGCTATTTAAGAAATAAAAAAAATCATTACTACTTATATTATTATGTATGCATTTGCTATTTCATATATGCAAGTGTATAAAGAATCTATATGTACACAACTTGCATATAATACATTTTTTTTACTCAAATTTTTTGCCAAAATATCCCTCAGTGCTAATGTTTTCCGGAATGGGTAGGTTTCCTCCAGAGAACTGTTGTTTCTATCTGCATAGTAAAGAATTGAGTTACACAGCAAATATCCCTGTATAGATAGAGAAGCTGTAACTTGTGCTTGCACAATTATAATGAAGTCTGATGGTTTTAATTGGCTCTATCAATTTGCATAGAATTTACTTAGCTTTCCTGTGGCCTTTTTCCCAGTTTGATCTATTTTAGTGTCTTAATTTTCAAGAGCATTTCTTCTTGCTTAAAATTCACATCTGACAACACCAATAAGCACTTTGAGCCACTCTTTTAATTTCTTTAATTTATCTTCAATAAAATGTGTAGGTAGACACAGGCACACACAAAAGGCTGCTTCAAACACAGCCACATCAGGTCCACAAATGAATATTCTAAATAAAGCTTCCAGTCACCTAAACTGAATCTGAATAAATGAGGACATCATTTAGTCTCTTAGCAATAATCTTCTGCTTAGCTGAATAATGTTTTGTGACTCCAGGATTATAGAAAGTTGCAAAAGCCAAAATAACACGCAACCAACCCAGAGAGTCCAAGAGTTCATCATAATGTACCCCATGGCTCAATAATTACTGTTCAGGGATGAGCACAATAAACAGAATCTTCCTAAATCTTAAGCTACCAATCCATCAAAGCCCAGCTTTGATGGATTGAAGTAATGGAGTTTTACAAGGTTCATAAAGTCACAAACACTTGGGAAACACTGATTTTTTTTTTTTAATTATTTTTTTATTTTTTTTATTTTGTCACTTTATAAAAGAGTAGTGAGATCAAAAAGCTCTTCCACTCTTAATTAGGTAATCTGACCCTGAAAGACTTCCTGACTGTCCAGACTTCACGTACAAATCAATTTTGTTCTCTAAAAGCTCTTTAACTGATTCTGTGCAACATTCCTCGTGTTGACTGGAACACTGTTAAAGAAACAGAAAAGGCGTGAAGTCCTAATTAACACATTTTCAGGAAGGATTAACTACTCATCTTAGCTTTGATGTTTCTTAGACAGGGAAAAATTAAGGGAAAAAACCAAAAAATACCTGAAATAACCAAACCAAACAAAAACAAAACCCCAAACAAACAAAAAAAMCCCCACAATCCACAAACCAAAACCAAACAACACAGATTCTTTCATCCCTGGGTAGCATGGCAGGAAGTTTTATTCATATCCAGTTGCTGCTACTACCACTCTCCCATACCATCCTTTTGATATAGGCAGATTCTCACCAGAAAAAGAGTGGGGTGTGCCACACAACCTATTGATTCTTCTACTGCTCTGATCTGCTTTTCTTTTTTGGATAAACTTTTGCAGCTAATCTTAAAATCCAAAAATAAAGTTTTCTGAAAATACAACCCAGTGTTTGAGCCCTGTCAGAGCAGAACTCTTTTCTTATGTTTGAATGTAATTTTCTGCATTTTCTTTTGCATGCACTGACTTGTCATGTTACTGAGCACCACTGAGCAGAGTCTGACTTCCATCTTTTTTAGGCCCTGATGTAAGGCATTTCAACACATTRGAAAAATCACCTTCTAGCCTTCTCCACTTCAAGCTGAACAGCCCTAGCTTTCTAAGTCTCTCTTCCCACAAGAGGTGCCCCAATCTACTGACCATCTTTGTGGTTTTTTGCTTGACTCAATAATGTGTCTTCGTGTCCATCTTGTAATGGGGATCCTAGCACTGGACTCAGCATCCCCAGAATCCAGATGATTCTCATGTGAGTAGAGCAGAGGGGAAGGATCACTCTTTCAATCTGGTGGTTGCTTCCTCATGTCATCCAGGAGGCTGGTTTGCTGGTTTTGTTTGKTTTTTTTTATCTGCAAGTATGCACTACTGGCCCATATTCAGCTTGGTGTGCAGCAGGGCTGCCTGATCTGCAAAGCTGTTTTACAGCTAGTAAAACTCCAGCATGTAYTGGCACACAGAGTTATTTCTTCTCAGCTGCAGGACTTAACACATCCTTCTTGATGAAATCTCTTTCTGAGATTTCTGYCTACTTGCCCATGCCTCCAAGCTGGAAAGGTGCCTCCAAATGGTGGTATAACCCATTTTCACACTACTATGTAGACAGTCTCAGCCTTGCACAATGGTACTGATGTAATTCCCTTAGCACTGCCTTCCTTGCAAGATCATACTCTGCAAAGATTCCCGTGCTCCTCTCCATTTTTGTATGGGGTCTGGCTGTTTCTATTAACTTGCCTTCAGACCTGTGAGATCCAGCCCTTCCTGATGTTGCTACCTGCAGCTTTCATCACTTTGTCATTCAGCACAAGCACGATCAGCATTTTTTCTGTTCTCAGCTTTTTCAACATCTTCTTCAGTTGTCTAAAATTCATTCCAAAACCTAGCCTACAAAGTAGTTGCTTGCGRTTCTTTGAAAATGCATTCAACACACATTTTCAAATTTCATCATTTATGCACTGCAGTTCAAGATAATGTTACACAGAATTTTAAGCTTTTATATATTTAATAGTCTGATTATGACAGAAGAAAAAATCATTCTGATTTCAATATTGAAGWTATCCATAACACTAAATGGTTAACAAAAGAAGAAAGAAATTATGAGAGTGCAGAGGACATTCTGTTCTCTTCTGTTCTRTTCAAAGCTATCTCATAGAATACCAAATGAAGTGTACTCAAATGATCGATAATATATGCAAATTGTTGTGATGGAGTATGTTGTTTTTACTTTAACACAATATCATTTATTTTCTAAACACAACCTTCTTATTGATTAGATGTGGAATTTATTTTACTCTTTTAAATTYAAATTATGTCAGGAAAGAGCCAATGACTTATAAGAAAACATGYTGGATTTTAAAAATGAATCTTAGGACAATTTTCCCTTCTGGAAGCTACCCACTACTAGCAGTATAAAGAGAATGATTTGAATGCCAATTACATACCRTTTTCTGCAAAATAATATGCTGAAGGCAAATCAACATTTAGATCACAGTATCTGCAATGTACATGAGAAAGAAAAAGAAATAGTCAACTAGGGCTAGCAATGTATTAAATTTTCAAGACCTTTTTCATTTTTTATTAATTAATTAATTTATACCACTGAGTCAGGAAACTGCTTTAATGACACAAACTGTCAGATATAGAAATCTGCTTAAAATGAATGATTTTGCATCCACAGTGATTTTAAGTACGTGATATATTACACAGCTGGACCAAATGCATATTTAGTCATCTCGACATCTCTAAAATATCCAAGAAAATCAGCTAGCTCCATGACACTTTTTCAATTCTGATACTTTTTAATAGCTTGTTTAGTTTCTCTGTGGATGCACAAACCTGTTGTMCTTCTTTGGACACACTCCAGCACCTATATATCTTCCTTGTAGAGAATGGTCCAGAAGTGAACACGGCACTCAAGGTATGGCTTTACCAGTGCTGAGTACAAGGGGACAATCACTGTGCTGGTCCTGCTGGCCACACTATTTCTGATATAAGCCTGATTTCTGATACAAGCCAGGAGTCCACTGGCCTTCTTGGCCACCTGGACATACTCTGGRTCATGTTCAGCCAGCTGCCAACAAGTACTGCAGATCCTTTTCCTCTGAGTCCCTTTCCAGGCACTCTGTCCCCAGGCTGTAGTGCCTCATGGGTTGTTGTGTCCCGAGTGCAGGACCTGGCACTGCACCTTATTGAACCTCTTGTAATTGGCTCCAACCCACTGACCCAGGTTGTCCAGATTCCCCTGCAAAGCCTTTGTTCACTTCTGCAGATAAATACTCCTACCCTGTGAGAGGTTGGAGAAAAGGATTACTGGCTCAAAACAACTGAAATATTTGAGAGGGAAGAGGAGGACACACACACACTCACACATGCATACACACACATGCTCCAGTTGTTTTTAGCCATTTCTCCAGTTTCTCACTTGTTGGTGACAAACTTACTGAGGAGGCATTCGATCCCTTCATTCAGATCATTCATAMAGACGTAAAACAGGACTGACCTCAATACTGAGCCCTGAGGACAACACTCATGACTGGCTGCCAGCTGGATTTGACTCCRYTSAGCACCACTCTCTGAGTGCAATCATCCAGACATTTTTTTACCCAGGGAAGAGTGCACCCGTCCAAGCCAAGAGCAGCCATTATCTCCCTGAGAATGCTGTAGGAGATGGTGTCAAGTGCTTTACTGAAGTCCAGATACACAACATGCACAGATTTTCCCTCCATCCACTAAGAATGATCATGTTGTCATAGARGAATATGAGGTTCATGAATGAACTCGGCCTAATAGTTTTCAATGGACTTTTTGGATTTTACACATAGGKYTTTTTTTTTCTTTTGCTTTACTCCTTTGTTGATTTTGTATTCCTAAAATTCACATGCCAGCTTRGTATCATACTTCTCACTTGCCAGATGCATCAGTTGAATGAAAATTTATACAGGAGTTGCAGTTTATCATTATATTCACTGCTGACCATTTCCTCTGCAGACTATTGTAACATATTTTCACTGYCTGCACGTGCACCTCATGTGCACCATGCAAGTTGTTATAAGCAATGGATAATCTCTGTGTGAATTTCTGATGACAAGCAGCTGATAATTAATTCTCTTTGATTTTGTTTTTTCCCACCTGACCTTAGGGTGAGATGTTTAGTTAAATATTTAATGTTGCAAACACTGTGGCAGCATCCTATTATATTTTCCTCTCAATAGCTCAACCTAACTCTCTTTTTCTCTTGTTATTGGCAGTGTTCTGACAAGCCTTAAGGAAAAATGAAAGGGTACCCATAATATTGTGAATTTGT
Organism: Mixornis gularis; assembly: GCA_003546035.1. Taxonomy (NCBI): domain Eukaryota; kingdom Metazoa; phylum Chordata; class Aves; order Passeriformes; family Timaliidae; genus Mixornis; species Mixornis gularis. The sequence goes on from QVAJ01000012.1 coordinate 4,109,305, forward strand.
CACAAGGAGTTATTGTGCTACTAGCAAGCTGGTAACAAAATACTTGCTTGACATCTGGGAGTCTGCCATCTTCATCACATACAATAAAATAGGGTTTCCTGCTGGGCTTTAGTGCTAGGAAGATTACTACAAAATAGGATCTCATTGTTTGATGCATCCAATCTTATGTACTTCCCCCAGAGATAGGGGTAATGGAATTATTTAAGTTACTGATTTTAGTAACTATTGAGATTCTAATCTTTCAGCCTGAAGGAGGAARCAAAATATTTTGATGGCAAAGTAATTCTTATTAAAGCCTGAATAGTTCTTTTAATATGACCATCACTAAAAGAGAAATTTTTGAAATGAGAAAATATCACTATCTGCTGTTAATGTCTAAAGAATGCTGCCAAGTTATATAAACTTTAGACCCCTTCTTTATTTGGCTTCAGCAGCTGTCAGGAGSAGAAAACTAAAATGTCCTTAGCAGACTGCAACATTTTTTTTTTTTTTTATGGGTGGAGACATCAAGAGGCAAATTCCTTCATTCAAAACTGTCCAAACAACTAACATTAAAATCTTGACAAAATTTGTGGTTTTCCTATTCTTTTATTTTTCATTTGCTTTGGGGGGGGCAGTTCTTGTTTGGTTGGTTGTTTTTTTTTTTGTTTGGAGTTTTCTCTTGTTTTCATTGAGATCCTTTCATTAGAATTCATGTTTTTGGCACAGTAAGGCATTGCATACTGTTTTCTTGCCTGGAAGCTCTGGACTTTTGATATTTCTTCCAGAAAGACAGGAAGAAAAGTCAGATACACTGCATGTCCTGTGGGAATAATAGAGACAGTACCTGTTGTCAGAAGCTTTCTCATGGCTCAAATAATTTAATTGACATACATTTAGGTGAGACATCAAAGTAATTAGGCAGATTTACTCAATTATGAGTTTTCAATTAACTACTTTAAGCAAAACTTAAGCCACAAGTTTTGCAGGGAATAGCACAGTTACGTTAATATTCTAAATTCATATCAGCACACTCTTTAAACTCAGAAGTAAACAAAAAAAGGAAAATAAAAGGAGAAAAGTTTTATGATATATAACTTTTTGTAATATCAATTAGGTACTAGATTCAGCAACAAAGGAGTTCATATAAAAACCTTATGCCTATAGAGTTTTAAATATGTAAAAGATTTCTAACCTGCTAAGAAAGAAAAAATAGTACCCTTAATTCATCAAGGCAGGGAAACACCTGGAAACACGAGGAAACAGCTTTAGAACATATTGGTCCTCTTAGCACCATACAAACCCCCCTGTTTCTTCAAAGGAAAGCTGATTATCTCTTTCTTTATGCTCAAATTGATATATATCTTAGGAAAAAAAAAAATACATTTAAGCTGTGGCCTTCTACTCTGTACCCAGTTCTTCCTCTGCACAGAAAYGTGCAGGTAGAAACTCAGTCAAGGGCAAAAAATCAGCCTATGGTTGTACCAGCAAAATATTCAATAYGTGAGCTTATTTAGCTACTTCTTCTGAGCTTTTTGTTTTTTCTAACAACTCTGGTTTTTCTCTTCTACTTTTTTCACTTACTTAAAAATATTTTTTCTCTAATTTTATCCAAGACAAAGAAACATAGTATCATCAAGTAGAGCACAGAGGAGCATAATGCATAATACATTAACCCTAGGAAGTGGTCTGAAGTTGTATCAGGGTAGATTTAGATTGAATATTAGAAAAAGGGTCTTAACCCAGAGGATGTTTGAGCACTGGAACAAGATCCCCACGAAAGTGGTCATTGCACCAGCCTGTCAGACTTCAAGAAGTGTTTGGACAATACTGTCAAGCACGTAGTAAGATTCTTGGGAATGTCCCTGTGCAGTGCTGGGACTCAATGATCCTCCTGGGTCTCTTCCAACTCATCATATTCTGTGATTCTATGATTAACTACTCTAAAAATAATAGTTACTGTAGATGGAACTAGACAATGATCTTGTAATAACTTTTCAAGCAAAACTAATCTCAGATTGATTTTAGTTATTTCTATTGACATCTTTTCCACAGATGTTTGCAAACAAATGAGACCAAACATGATGAGATCAAAAAAGCATACAGATACATGTACATATGAAAAACAGCAGTGAGCAAATTTCAGTTACTTCTATTTATGTTGGAGTCACTTAGCCATTAAAAATTTCTTATACTCTTCAATTTCTAATGGGATTAGTTTTCTTAGTGGCACAGAATATGTAATTAAAATGTAACCATTTAAAAGTAGTTCCAAGATTAATTCAGACTTTATGCATTTCACATTGCACGGAAATGGATAACAGGTGGTATATCCATTGACAGCGAGAATCAATATCTAATTACCTACAGCACATTCCAGCAAGCCACTATATAGGAGAACCTGAGGCATTTATTTCTAAGAAAATCCCAAGGGTAGATTCAATAACATTCTGAAAATTCATTCTGAAAGTCATTTGCATACTTATCTTATAAAGATYCCCCTTTCTTTACCCTGGTAATATTTTTATTAGCTTTCCTTGATGACTTTTCTGAAAGTTGCACTTAACCTTTTAGGATCTCAACTGYTTCCTCTGAAATCAGACTATTGAGATGTGTCTGCTCTGTGTACAACTGCATATTAATTTTAGAGAGTAAAGTCTTCAAAATTTGTATTTTGCCCACTGACCAATTCAAATAAGAATTTATTAAAGAGAAATCCACTCATGCAACATTATTATTGGTATATTTTTGGGCATGTTAAAACACATGCTTAAGTCACCAAAGGAATGCAGTTGATACAGTAACAGGAGAGCAGGACTTGATGCAAACAAACCTCTGACAGAATGCCAGGTTCTGTAGAGACTTTCTTAACTTGTGCTACACTAAGTTGGAATTTTTGTGAGAATTTTTTTTTAATGTTGTCAAATATCCATTTTGGAAAAAAGCAGATTGTCTGCTCAGAATTTCTAACATTTTAGATCCAAAACTTGATATTACACTTCCTGAACATGGAGGAACTTGTCGGTTTTATTAATTTACTCTCAGGTGTTGCAGGAAGCCATGGCTCTCTCTTGATTCTACAGCCAAATTGTCTTTGTGGTAGCTAAACATTGAGAGGGAAGAACTTGGGGCAACAGCCCCTAGGAGTGCTCCAGGAAACTGATAAAAATATCACAGATACAGAGATGGGAAAACCCMAAAAAATTATTGTTGTAGTTTAGGAACAACACTCCCTATCCCCTTCTCCCATCCCCTCCTGAGAGAAACAAAAGGTGGAGATTATGGCTTGGGATACAAACAGTTTACTGGTAACAATGAGAAAACAAACAAAGCCAACAACTATATCAATTACAAAAGTATACAAAAGTAGGGTGATTTACGTACAAAAAYTTCTCATCAAGCCTGAAATGACATGGCACAACCATGAGACAATGAACAAAATGGTGAATAAACCCTTAATGGTGACACTTTTCTTCTGAAAGCCAYGGCCACCTCCTTCCCATGAGTGAGAATTCCTTATTTCTTCCCCCTATAGATGGTGTAGAATAACAACCCAGACATGTCCACAGGGCTCCAGCCTCCACACCCTTCTGGCTACTGAGAAAAGGGAACTCCATTGTGGCTGAAAACCACAACAGTGATGAAAAATTTTTTTCTTTTAATTGAATTATATGATGTTCATCTCTGCAAACTGCTTTCTTTGAGAAGAAGCAAACAAAAAAAGAAGAAAAATTGTTTCTCGTTAGATGACAAGGTCAATTAATCTCTTTGTGAACCACAGAAAAATATTTAAAATAAAACAAAAAAAGAAAAGATAGATTGGGGCTTTTTTTCTGAACACAATCTGTATCTCTTAAGAAAGAAGTACCAGTTTCAGCAGAAATGGCAAATACTGGAGTTCTCTCTTATAGTATTCCCTTGTTTTATTTGTGTGATTTCCCATCTGGYATTCAATTATGCTAAAATGTAAAGTCTACTTCTGTCACTATGAATTTAGATTAAATGAATGTAATTGCTTTGAAAGTAAAAATGAATGCATAATGTCAGAGTATTGGCTCATTGTAAGACTTCTCTTTCTAAGACTTCTAAACTGTGTATAATTGTGGTCATAAATTCTTTTTTTTCTTGCTCAATACTCTGTTCCTGTCATTTGTAGCCATATGAGAACCCCACAATTAGTCTACTTGTTATAAACTGTGTGGATTTAAGTCTGTGTCTTTTTCATTTGATTGAAGARTGTTCCTTTACAGCAGGTTAATTTAATCAAAAAGAAGTGCCAAGAAAATGTCTCCTTCTTGCACTGCTATCTCACTTAAGAAGTATTTATCTCTAGATTGCGTAGAATTGAATTAATCTAATGGGTCAATGCAATTGGTATGATTGTGTAAAGAACTTTCCAGTAATACGAATTCAATGCCCAGGTATGAAAACAAAATTAAAATGCCCAAACAAAACGACAAAAACCCAAACACATGCCATAATTTTGCTGAAGATTCTAGGTAGGACTCTGACTAAAATATCTGTGGCTTGTTCTGTGTGAAGACTTTTAAAATACTTAAGGAAAAACAAAGAAAAGCTCAAGTAAAATGATCATGCAACAAAAGAATTGTAAATAATCTATGTTGCAAAATACCAACCAACCAACCAACCAAACAACAACAACAAAAAAAAGAATTTTAATGTATTTGAACTTTGAAACTTACATTTCAGTTAATTACTTGAAAGTTACATTACATAAAAAACTATTTTCATCTATTTTATGTTTTAAAATTAATTCTATGTTTGAAAAGTTTCATTTTWAATGCACTTCTTATTCTCACAGAAATCACTCTCTTTGGTCAGTTCCGGTCATTTCTCCTCCGGGTTTTACAGCAGTTCTGCACTGGCAGAASATGGAAAACTGAAAAGTCCTTGATTTAGTGTAAGCACTGCTCAGTAAAAGCCAAGACATCAACATTATCAACACATTATCAAGATTATTCTCAGCTTAAATCCAAAACCACAGCACTGTATCAGCCACTCAGAAGAAAATGAACTCTGTCAAAGACAAAACCACTACAGGCATTCACAAAGTCCATAATGGAAGAACAAGGATGAAGCTAATACAAATTTATAAGAAACTAACTTTCAAATTTT
>QVAJ01000012.1:4114507-4142107 GCA_003546035.1 Mixornis gularis
TCTTTAGCTGCTGTGTAGACTGAGCTTCATTTATGCCTCAGGGATACCAATTTTTTGGCAAGGATGCGTAGGAATACCATTGCTCCATTATTTCTGAATCCTCACAATTGAGGAAAATGCAAGTCTTTGACAAGGAAGAGAAGGAAGATTTGCCAATGCAAGGTGTTCCAGAGATGCAGTTAATGAGCTCATCTTCTACATGTTGGCTACATGCTATTAGGAACAGCTCTGATGTCTCCCTGGGCAGAAAAAACAGGATATAATCCTTATGGGGAAATCCTGTTAGCAAATTGCTTGAAAAGCTATAACCACAAKGTTTTTCATGTGCTTTGTTCCTCTACAGCCCTTAAGCTCTAAATAAATCTGGCTTCCACTAATATAAATGATCTGGYGATCTATTTCTGTGTAACATATTCCCAGTTATGGGTTTTAGACACAGATTTATTTATTGTTTTCTTAGTCAGGAATAAGTTGGTTTCAAAATTAACAAATACCCATATTAATTTTATTGTTCTTGAAGTTGATCTCTAGGCCAATTTGTTATTGTTTAATGGTTTTGAGGCATATATTTAGTTGGGATCTGAAGCTCTTTTTATGAACTGGAGTAATTAATTTCAGATACCCTGAGGGTTTTATCTCTTGCAGTACACTATAGYTATAGATTTGGAAAGAATTGCACCTATTGGGGGAAAATGTCTAAGAGAATTGTATACAAATAAACAAACCTTTCTTCTCTGCATCCCTGCTTCTTTTTTTATACATGATGCATTATGTTTTTTGAGAAAATAACATTTATTAAGTGGACATCGTTATCTCTGAGGTATAATGCTACCATCAAATTTCATGCTGCTACTAGTGAGCAAGTCTTCATCAAGCCTCCTTCCTTATGTCTTTCTCATTTCACCCTGTGAACACAAAAGTATAACTAGCATGCTACCTCAGGACTAAACCCAGTGTTCCTTGAGAACTCTGACTTACATCCCAAAATATTTTGTGTGCAAAAGTTTAGACTAAATGAAAATTGCAATGAAATTTTACTGTTTTCCAAAAGTGGATTTTTGCAGGGTATATTTAAATCAACCACTCTTTCTCAAGTTATTAAACACAGCTGCTCTTCTATAAGCTCTTTATTTCCCTTTCCTCTCCTTTCTTCTTCTTTTCCCTTTCCCATGTCTTTTTGTGTTAATTTTCTATTTTGTTTTCTTTTTCTTTTGCTCTTCTTATTTTCTTTTTTTTTTTCCTGGATGTCTTATCTGGAGGTACAAAGATACAGGATAAGAGTCTCAAAATACAAACTGTTATGAAAGCCCATGTTATTTAATTAACTCTGTGTTAGGAAAAGTTATAATCTAAAATGTAACATGAATAGTTAGACCACTACTATGAAGTGGTCCAAACTGAGTTTCAATCAACACAAAAATAACTGCTCTTCCAGTGTCCCAAAAGACCTGCTCAATCTAATACTTTGAACCCTCTAAAGATCTCAAAAGCCATCTATCTAGGCAAACAGGCTTGATTAAAGTGGCATCATTTCAGTTAACAGATTTCAAAGTTCTGGACAAATCTAATAAAAAGGATTTTTTCCTGTTTTTATTCTCTTTAACAGTAAAATTTTGATTGTAGGACAAAAAAAGAACCTATTTTCTTTGAAAATATAGGTAAGTACTATATGCAAAAAGGAAGCAGGTTGTACCATGGATATATTGTTGTTATTCTTAGTTCATTAATTGGCATCTCATGCTTTCCAGAGTATTAAATTGATTTTGTAAATTCTTCTAAATATATTATTTTTCCTATTTAATCAGGTGGGGGCGTGGGAGGTCCAAACAGCCTGCAATTGTTGGAAAATACACAAAATATATAAAAGATACAGATAAGGCAGGTGAAGATTAAAATGTCCAGATGCATGAATGAAATGGAGCTTATTGGCCTGAATCTAAATAGCTACAAATGCACTAACAGTTCAGTAAAATACAAATAGTTATTTGCTGTGCTTTGTTTTGGGGGATTTTTGTTGTTTGTTTTTTTTTTCCCTTCACAATAAGCCTGGAGGAACGARGACTGTTGTCCTGTGGTGAGGATGATTCCTTCAGTGTAGGAAGAGAAACTGTGGAAAATTAAAGCTAAAATGACGCTTGAGAATGTCTACAACATCTCTATAAACTTTAAATGCATCCACAGTTACTTATCTTGGAATTATAAATGTAATATTAATGCAACATAGTTCAAATTCTGTGTCCTAATTGCTGCAAAATATCTGCTCATTATGGACTGCATAGAAATTTTGAAATATTATGTTAGACATTAAAATATTTTGAGGTATGATCATCTAATTTTGAGAGTAAACCTAGCCAAAAAAATCTACTGGTAATTGAKCTTAAAATTAGCATAAAATTATTGGGTATTTTCTGGACAAAATTATATGGAATTATTTGGTCTCTGTATCATGCCTGAACTTTGTTACTAATTTTAATCTGAATAGCCTTAGGATACACGATGGGAAGTGTTTGGGACCTTGAACAGAGTGTACATGTTATACATGTACTTACATATATACATTATGCCATATATGTCAGCTCTAGGAACCCTCATGCTTGTCAGAATTATCTATCAAAACTTTATTGAGTTCAGTTCACTCCTGCTTTAATTTGATAGTTTAATCATCTAAACCTCTTACTACATCTGAAATTATGAAAACCATAAATAAATTAAAAAATTCTGAAATTCCATGTTTAATAGTGAGTAGTAAGTGATGATCTAACAGCCTTGATACTCTTATAATATAACAGTAGTGCTTTAAAAACATAATAAGAGAATAAAGCTCTCATCTGTTTTTAAGGTTAAATAGTTTCACTGCTTTTGTTTACCATTTTTTCTTCACCATTTTTTCTTCCTATTTGCTGTTTTCAGCAAGGATGAATTCACCCTTCCATGACTAGTTCAAGGTGTCATTCACCTCGTTATGTACACTGCTATATCCTTTATCTTGAGCAGAATGCTACTTTGTGAGCAGACAGAGGTTAAATTTTGCATTCTTTGACAGAGATATCTGTGAAGAGATCTTACTCCATTCACCACCCTTCAGTGTACAGAATTCACAGGATGACTGTCAGTTTCTGGTATTAGATGTGGAGTAAAATCCTTTGACAGTCTTTGAGGTACAAAAAGTGCAGGGACTCTGGTGTATGTACTGAACTGCACTGAGTTTTCCTGAAAAGACAAGATGGATACATCCATTATTTATTTTTCTCACACTGTACTCCAGCTGAGCAGCACTTCCAATTAGCTGATATTCAACTAAGTGCTACAGTAAGATATTTGATCTGGTTTGCATATGTTCTGACATGCCTTTCTTTTATATTAACTAGACGTTACTAAAACAGGTAAAAGACAGTTAGAGAAAAACAAGGAAAAATTGCATTTTTTTCCTCTTTGCTGAAAGCAGAGTTAAGGAAACCCCAACCTCCTAAGCACTGCAAAAAGAATGAATCACAATGCAGACAAAAAAAGGCTGCAGAAAGCTAATATGTGGTAATACATAGGATGTAAAGCAGACTAAGTAAGCATCAAAACATCACATACAAAGAAATAAATGGAAAAAAACCCCAAAAAMCAGACCAATCAAACCAAACCTATCCTCCTTAAATGAGCATAAGAGAAAAATAGCTAAAATTAAATTAGTTTTACATTTTGGATTCAGATCAAGAGATGTAGAACTGCTGGAAAATCCTCTTATTAAGAGTTGTCTCCTCTGGCCTGCATGCAAAGGATCACTGTGCTCAACAAATGAAACTTTCACATCCAACCTTATTTAGTAGAATATGGTGAAATGAGGATTGTCATAGAATCATAAAATGTCTTGTATAGAAAGGGACTCTAAAGATCATCTAATTCCAACTCCCCTGTCACAAGGAGCAGGGACACCTTCCACTATATCAGCCAGATGTGACTCCATTCACTACAACCCTTTGAGCCCTGACCTTCCTCCAGTCTTCACCCAGTGCATGGTGAACCTGCTCATCCCACTGTTCGGTAACTTCTCCAGAAGGATGCTGAAAGGAACAGTATCAAAAATCTTACTGAAATCCAGAGAAACTACATCCCTTGTCTTCCCTCTGTACAATAGGTGGATGAATTTATCATAGAAGGGTCTGAAATTATTTWAAAAGATTTTCCCTTTGGGACCCACATTGACTGTGCCTGRTGATTGCATTATTCTTTCAATGACTTCCAGTAGCACCCAATACAATAYGTTCCATAATTTTTCCAAAAAATAAAGTCAAAATAACAGGTCTATATTTACCTGGGTCTTCCCTCACGCTTTTTTTGTGTATTGGAATAACATTGACTGTCCTCAAGTTTGCAGGGACTTACTCAGAGTCCCAGGAACTTTGATAGATGATTGAGAGGGGTTTAGCTGCAACACCCACTAGCTCCACACCCTCCAGCACTGTGGGATGAATCCCACTGGGCCCTTTGCTATTGTGAAGATGCAGCTGATAAGGCTGCTCCCTTACAATTTCAGCGTCCACAAGAGGAAAGCTGCAGTTTGCTCGCAGTGGAACCACACTCCTCTATCAGTATAGTTAAAGACTGAAGCAAAAAAAGCATTGAATGCCTGCACTTTTTTTTCAACTYTATCAGTCAGATGACCATCTTCATTGAGATAGGTCCAAATTTATTTATGCCAGTGCATGGACTCGATATATATTTTATAGATGAGAGACAATTACTTAAAATTTTCTATTATTTCCTGTCTGTCATTTCAATTTTGATGAAGCAAAATGTATAGCCAGACCTTTTTTAACTGTTTCCAAAGGTATGATTATATTGGTAGATGGAAGGGCAATTGTAGCAGCTTTCTTTTCTGACAGAAATTCTCCCAGAACTGCCAAACTATAAATAGGTACATGGTCATTTCAGCTAAAAATTCAGAAGRCTGTCAAATACACAGTTAGCTACATCACTGACTTCTCAACTACTGGCTCATTACAGTTACAGCATAGCAGTTTCTATGTTCAATTTCTTATTTTGTCTTTGACCTTTACCTGGTGTTCCAGAACTAAGAAAAGAAAAAGAAAACAAAAATGTTTCTCAAGCCTTTTCCTAAGAGTATTCCCAGTCTAGGTATATGATGAAGTTAGATAGTCAGTCGATACAAACCCTTACAGCTCAATTTACTTACTGAATCTTTGGTGATTTCTGCACCTGAAGATCAAGTATGATAATTAGGACGGGTATGCATTATCCAACAAACCTCAYAGAAATGTATTAATTCAGTAAAGTACTAAACCAGCTAGATTGTGCAAATAAGGGTTCAAGTAGGCATATGCAGTAATATCCAACAAGGAGAAATTTATTTTAAAGGAAAGACCTACATGTTATACTACTCACACTTGTACAATTGGTATAATCAGTGTATATTATATGTCTTATTTCTGTAGTGTTTTTCTTGAGAATCGGTAGTATACAATAATAGTGTATGGAGACTCTTCCCACTCACTTTCTTGCCCTTTTTTAAAAACTCAAACCTCTTTTATATTCAGCCTGAATGTCTGCTTCTAATACTGTTCTAGAGCACAACAATTTACAGGGAATTGAAAAAGCAATTTTCTTTGGACAGCTAGCTATTCTCCCTAATTTTCACCTGCCAAACTCTTTTCTATGAATGTTGACTCAATCAGATAAAATGCAGGCTTTAAAGATGTTTGATTAGCTGCCTGGCTTACCTTTAGCTACTCACTTTGYATGTAAAATATCTACATACCCACCATTCTTCACTTTCCCCTCTTCACTGACAGAGCTTTCCCAAGAGCTGCATTGAGCACTGTGGGCATGAGCCAAGGCAATAAACACTTTTCATTGATGGACTATTGTCAACTTCTGGTTTATTAAGTGAAATAAGAATTCAGCAATAGCAAAATAATATGTACATTACTTACAATGAACACCTTCATTTTTTATATGTTAGTTCAGTTCTTTACATCAGTTCATTTGAAATCACTACAATAATCACTGAAGAAAAGCCTTTACATATTTCTCCTGCTGTACTACCACATACTTCCCAACAAATGAAAACTGAGTGATATGTCACTTATATTATAAAATTCAGTTCCCATACACTTAAGAATTTTGCCATCATGAGGTACACTGAATGGTCTCTTCTTGGTAAACAATTCTCATGATCTCAGTGGAATGGCTCAATCAAGCGGCCAGTTGAAAATATTAGAATAGATGACTCACAAATTTTTACATCGAGTATAAAAGAAAACTGAGGATCTTAATAGCTCTAGAATGTTGCCTAATTTTTATAACWCTAATTGGAAAAAATATTACCTGCCTGCATTCTTAGCTGGAAGCTATTTTAAAATTCTGAAAAATCATTTTAAGTTTATAGAATGTGGGCAAACTGTTAATGTGAAAATTATGAATTTGAACTTGTATGATTTGAACTTGAATATGATTGTAATTGGACATGTTTTAGACACTGAAAGGTAAGTTTTATCAGATGAAAGAAGAGTTAAAATTCACTAGATAACGGAAGGACCTGCAAAGCTAATAAACTAAAATTTAATTAAATAAAATTGGTGACACCCAACTTAAAGTAATTGTGCTCTGTCTAGCAGCTGCTTTGAGTCTCTAGAATACTATACCAATACACATATTCAGATTAGTTTTGTGAAACTGCTACGCATTCATTCAAAGCATTGCCTTACTGCTTCCCTGTGCTTTATGACAGTTAATATGCATGTTTTCGTACCCTCTGCATCACTTCTAGTGCCCCAYTATAATTACATCTTTTATCTTTAGATTATTTTTAAAAAGAAAGAAAAAATATGTTGCAACTGCCATGTAAGCTGACAAAAAATAATTGAGATTTTATAAGAAAATTTCAGAGAGTTCTATGGAACTTTCATTTCTTTTACTTAATCCATAAATAATTCTGATACAGTGTTTTGCTTTGGAAAAGACAAAAAAATGTTAAATTCCTATAATAAGCTTATTTTAAACTTCATCTTTATGACTTCATTTTGTCTGCATGGTGTGGTATTAAACACACTAAAGATTAGAAGGCTAGTTGCAAAATTAAATTTGTCAAACTAAATATTTTTCCACATGTTCCTGGATCCTGAATAAGTCCTGCACMTCTACTCCAATTTTAATTTCACATAATTTATTTTCGCCCATTCTTGGTAGTTCAGATGAGAGGTATTATATTTCCTCTCCACTGTAATTTCTATAATGTCAAAACCGATGTCCTTTTTGGTGGTTTTTTTTTTCTATTTTTTTCCCTGACTACTTGTGGTGTTTTGGTGTGTCTCGGGACCCCTGTCCTGCGTTGCCTGGCCAGCCCTGACACTGGCTGCAGTGAAGGTACAGTTTGGTATCCTGAGATACTTCCCCGATCCTGTGGCTCCCTGCCCCACAGAAGCGTGAACAGTGGTGAAGRAATAAAGGGAGGACTCTGGTGGGGGACTTCAGCTGGGTTTTATTAAGTCCACACAGAACTCCTTCACAGCCAGAGAGTCAGCCCGCCAAAGCCGGCTTTCCTCTCTGTACAGCACCTTAAGTATGGGGGTGAAGAAATGGGAAGGGGACAGCTTGGAACCAATCCAAAGGGTGAAGGGAGTGACCCAGRACATAAATGACAGTCAATAGAACAAATCAATAAATTGAGGGAGGGGAGAACCGGAACCCTGCCCAATCCCTCGACATCCTCACTAGAGCCTTCTAGACATCAGGACAAGGCTGTAAGGTGTGGACAGGACCCATAATTGTGATTGACACCTGACGATCACTTGGGGGAAACCAAGAAGGGTTTAACATGGGATTACATGGGACAAWCCATTGTAACTTATATARAAACAGTATAAAACAAAGAACAGAYCCATACAGAAAACTGGTAAAACCCCAAATGCACCACTACAGCTACTTTTACTGGATTTCTCTGTAGGCATTTCAGACTTTCTGGAACGTATGGGAATAAAAAAAAGCCATGGATTTTCAGATGCARTTTCACTATTGCCTTGTATATATGATTAATACTACTGTGGTCTGACTCTGTATGTTGTAGTACATTTACTCTAGGATAAAATTCCCCACTCCATGTCACTAAAAACAGGCAGTTTTGTGGTTTGTTCCTCTCTCTCTCGCTCTCTCTCTCTCTCGCTCTCTCTCTCTCTCTCTTTCTCTGCATCTCTCTGGTTAGCTACAGATAATTATCTGTTTAATGCTATGAATTGCTTAATTTATGCTGAAGTAGCTCTGCCATGAACATGTGATTTTCGTCTCAGTTAATCCAAAACACACCTAAGTATTCTCCCTTCAAATTTAAACGTCAGGTTTTGTATTCTTCACTCTAAATCACAAATCGTAACTTTTAAAAAGTGAGTGCTGTTTTCAAAGTGCCCTTTTTGATAGTAACTTCCACATGATMCTATGGGGAACATGCTCTCCTAAAAACACTAATATTCAAGAAGACTATAAGATTTACCTGACCAAAGAGAGGGTCTCCTAACTTACAGATATCTTGTTAATTAARTTCTCTTGATAAGAAGAAAAATTAATTTCCAAAGCTGAATTTTGTCTCTTCCTTAGCTGACCTCTTAAGCAAACCAGCTAAAATTGTTTTCATAATACACTTTTTGAGACAGTAAAAAGTATTCTCATGATAGACACTTTTGTTGGAGCAAAGCAGTTGAGATTTTAATGTACGCACTSAACATGTAAATGTGTATTTCACTGCATCAAATTATTTCTGAAGCAATTCTATATGATCTGTAGCTATATTTATGTGTATATATATATAGGGTCATTGTTAAAAAATAGTACTGCTTTCATATTGCTGTAGTTAGTGCCAGAACACTTTCACTAGATTTCATTTAGACATTTTTAGGAGATTCTCYTTTTTGCTACACAATTTAATCTTATGTTTTTTGGCGTTTTTTTTAATCAATATAGTTTCTTACTAGAAGCAAACTAAAACTGTCCTCCAGCTAAAGTGATTGCTTGAGGGTGAAGCAAAAGGGTCAAAGCTACCAGCTGTACCTGAATCATAATAATACTTTAGAAAGCTTTTTGGTTWTTTGCTGGAAGTTGAACACAAGTTCAAAAACAAAGAAACAAAACAAAACAAAACAAAAAATATTGCACTTTACTGTCTTGTAAAAGGATAACAAAACCAAACTATGTGTCTATGAGTGCCTAGCACTTTGCATAATGTGCTAGGTAATGATTTTTGCTTTTGGTTCTTGTTCTCTTGTTCATTTGGGTTTTTTCCCTTTAGAGGTTATCTAAATAGATGCATTCCATTATGTCATAGATAAAACTGTGGCCTTTGTGTGTCTAGAAATATTTTTTCAGTAGAGYTAACATGACAGTAGCAGTTTATTTCCGTGGTATTTCTGTTCCATCTTTATGTTCATTCCATCATTATTTGCTTTGAAAACTATACAGATATTGGAATAAGACTGAAAAATATTAATTTCATGAATGAGAGTGTCAGAGTTTAGTCCTCCTCTGTTTTCAGGACTTCTGTGGTGGTATTTTCTTTGTTACCTTTCAGAGGATAATTCTGTGATTAGGCATGCAAAAGACTAATGTTTGATTTTAGAAGRCTGTTTCAAGAATTACCTGCAAATAAGCCACGCAAAGTCTGTTGAAATCAACAAAATACCAGAAATTCATAAGACCCTGAAGTAGGTCTCTATGACTGGGAATGAAAATAACTGTGTTTTCTCCCTTTTCTTTGTATTTCTTCTGTTTGGATTTTGTTTGTGTGTTTTGGGGTTTTTGTTTGGGTTTGGATTTTTTGGTTTTTTTTGGTTGGTTGGTTGGTTTTGTTTGGTGGGGTTTTTTGGGGGTTTTTTTTGAGACATTTAGGGTGTTTTTGTTTTGGTTTGGTTTGTTTGTTTTGCTATGTTTTCTTTTCTTGRGTTTTTTAAGGGAATAGCCTGACTACTAGAAATATACTTCCTACTCCTTAACACAGTGCTGTCTGATGTATGATAATTGTACATGCATCATTTTACCAGAAGGCCTAATTTATTTTAAAAAAAAAATCCCAACACCTAATCTACTGATCTCTGGCATAGAGTTCAGCTTCTCCACAGAGGACAGTATGTTGTGAATTTGTGATGAAAACATTGTTGATAACATTGTGATGATTACTGCTGGAAAGTTCTTGCACAGTGTTGAGGTATTTCAGCCTGGAGAAGGGTCCAGGGAGGCCTTTTAACAATAGCTAAAGATCTTGTTTCAATACCTAAGGGAAGCCTACTGGACAGCTGAAGGGCAACTTTTTATAAGGGTGTACAGTGACAGAACAAAGTATGATGACTTTAAATCGAAAGAGGGCAGGTTTAGATTAGAGATCAGAAAGAAATCCTTTACTGTGAGCACGGTGAGAGGCTGGTACTGGTTTGCCAGAAAATGTGTGGATACCCCAGGTATAGCAGAGTTCAAGGCCAGCTTGGATGGAGCTCTGAGCAGCCTGGTCTAGTGGAAGGTGTCCCTGCTCTTGGTAGGGAATTTGGAACTGGATGATCTTTAAGGTTTCTTCCAAGCCAAAGCATTCTATGATTTTATGATTCTTTCTTGCCTTGTGTGATATCCTGTCAGTGAGTAGGACACACACAGCAGGAACCATTTACACAACTGACCAATAGGATTTTCCATACCATACAACATTGTGCTCATCATTACCAAATGGATAAATAATAAGAAATTGGAGTACACTCGTCATGGCATTTGTCTTGCTAAGTAACTACTGYGTATGATGGAGCCCAACTTTCCTGGAGATGGCCAAACATCTCTGTGGATGGGAAGCAGTGAATGAGTTCCTTGTTTTGCATTATTTGGGCTTTTTGGTTTACATATTAACTTGCTTTTATCTTAATCCTCAAGGATTTTAGTTTTAACCCTTCTGATTTCTTCCTGATTACACCAAAAGAAAGCAAGTTGTCTGGGTGGTACTGAGCTGCCCRCCAGGATTAAACCATGACAAGTAAAAAAATACACAATATTAATTTAAATTAGCTTGAAATTGTCACCTTTATTTCGCTTTGGAACCAAAGGCAATATTTGAGAATATGCTTTGCCACCAAAAATTCCCCCAAAATTTGGGTGGAGAATGCAGGACAAGATTCTACTTCTCTCCTGAGCATGCTTGCCACATAAAATTTTTAGTGCTTMCTCCTGTTGTGTATTTCTCTTGCAATCTTATCTATTTTTCAGCTGGGATCTCTTTCCACTGCAGACACTGAACAGATTGTTACTCTTCAATGGCAGAAGATAGCAAGATGTTAAGAGATCTCTCCTGATTAGAATCCTGAAGGTAGCACAGTTTAGAATAATGGACTATTGAGAGAAAACAGAAGGTCTGAAGGCTAATGTACCTAAACCAGGGAAACACAATTTTTCCACCATTCCAAACAAGGGAAATTGAATGTATTTTTATCTTTATGAAACCTTTTAAAAATCTACATTAAAATAAAATCTTTCTGTGTTCTATTTATACTTTATCAAAATATAGTAGCATTAATAATAGTAGAATCCAATTAACAGTCATATGTTTATGTTTAAGAGCTGAGAAAAGTTGGTGAACCAAAATTAACATATACTTTGGTTACTGCTGATTGAGTTTATGAATTATATACTCTAATTACAAAGTTGGTTTTATGAAGAGTGTTAGAGGGAACMTCAAAATTATGATCTAGATATCAACTGCATTCAAATTTTTCAATACCATTGTGTTTCTCCAATTGCTACCGGATGAGAAGAGCATGGCTCTAGAGTTTTCCAGGAATAAGTATTGGTATTGAGTATTAGGAACACACATCATAAGGCACAGATAATTTGTATTTTTGAAGAACCTTCYAGGGTTCTGGTCTGATGGACATCTGGACCAATCTGGTTGAATTTAAGAGTTCCCAACACAAAGAAGCATATGAAGRTACTTAGAACTGTCTAAAGAATAGTTAAGTTCTTTATAATGGTTAAGCTGTGTGTGTTCAAGGCAAGGTTGGATGGACTTTGAGCAATCTGGTCTACTGAAAGGCGTTCCTGCCCAGGGCAACAAGATTGGAACTAGATGAYCTCTAAGGTCACCTCCAACYCATGCCATCCTATGATTTTGTGGTTCTATGATGCTATGAAGACCTAGAAAAGGAAGGGACATCACTTAATATACACTTACCTGAGATAACTCCTCAGGGACTCTCATCAGACATGGGAACGAAGCCAACCTGAAAGATAACTCTGGGTGAAAATGGGCTGCCTTATATTTTGATAGTACTGAGAATTGTCTTGTTTTATGCTTAGCATTTAGCATAAATCAGATTAAATCTGCTGTCAGAGTTCATTCTTCTGTCCTTATCCACAAAAGGAACCCCTGAGTGACTGGCTGAAATCCAAGWATCTACACAAAAAATCCTTACATTTAGTTGAAACAAATCTTCAAAGACTAAAGTTAAGTTATTTAAATTCCTGTAACACACAGTGGGAAAATCCTCTTGAAGTAATTGTATCGAACTTCAAACTGACAAAATGTGCACAAARTAAATACACTTTAAAATCATAAAATTCTAATCACCATATTCCTATTTTTTGTAATGTTGATGGTAGTGCATTTTTCAGGGCAAATTTGTTATTTTGGATTTCAAAGAAGTGCGGCAGAAAGTAAGGAAAATTAATAATTAACAGTTTTGTGGTGTTCCTGCRACTAAACCAATTTTAACAAAGCTGAAGTGGATATAAGTGGGCTATCCTAAAGAAACTTTTGTACGCTTTATATATTTTCTGAATCATGATGGTGTGAGGACAAAGTTGAGAAATAACACGTTTGTGGGTGGAATGTTGAGATATCAATTATATATTCTAGCCTATTTTATTGCATTYTAAAATATGGTAGGTGGTGTTCTGTCCTAGGGTTTTTTAGTTGAGAGTTTTATACCAAGTTTCTCTTTCCMCAAGCTTGCACTCCCTCAATAAAAGAATACTCTGTGAAATTAATTAGTTTTTCCACCTTACCAATTTAGAGATTATGCTGGTAAAATTTCTTAATTGTAAGAAGAAATCCTAGGTGTCTTATCTTTTTTTTTTTTTTTTTTTTTTTTTTTTGGCTGCCAAGGCAACAAGCAGAAAACTTGGAGTTGGCAGCAGGATTACATCAGCTCATATCAAAAAACTGCTATATCAAGAGCAAATAAACATGCTTGTAGTCTGCCTCGTATGTGGTGAATAACTACATTAAATCAATCTCAGCTGTCTGTCAAAGTCAAATTTATTAAAGCACAACACTGAAACTGAACTGAATTTTTGAAATCAATATGAGTGATGGCTAACAGCATGAGGTTTGCACCTGCATTTACATTTTGAAAGACTGACCTTTTCCACCGTCTTTGATTTTTCTTTAATGGGCACCCTTCCGAAACTTGGAAAGTAAGAATGAATGGCTTCTTAACATTATAGAAGCAATACAAACACTGTGCTGTTTCTTCCAGAGTTATATAAMCCACAAATGAAAGCAGAAACATAGAACAGCAGAAATAAACCAGCCATTTCTCAACCTGTCAGCTACATAAAAAAGGCCTATTAAAGCAGAGTAAGTGGCATACACAAGGGCAGCTGCTTCTACAGGAAAACTTCATTGCAAGTATGCAGTAAGTCAGATGCATTTATTTTTTATTAATTTAAAAACATATCCAGAAACCCTGCCACATGAGTCAAACTGACCCTCTAACCCATGACTTCCAAGCAACTCTACCTTGTTGGCTCCAAAATGCCATAAGGTTATTTGACTAAGAGCTAGCTTTCCTTCAGTGCTTGAATATTTAACAGAAGGAATGTTTCACATCTTGGAAAAGATTAGCTTTTAAAAAATTAAAAAGCTTCTGTATTTTTTTTAACATTTTGAAAATATCATCCACTCAAAGTAGAATTGWGTGATTTTATTAGATTTTTTCTTTCCCATAGATTATTCTATTGTGAATTCTAAAGAAAAGAATGATCTCAAGTCATTTATGTCTCTTTATTAAGCATGAGGAGAAGGGAACAACTCATGGAAGACAAAAAATTGAAACCTTCCATAGTTAGGAAAGAGATACAAGTCTGGAYCTCATAATGATGTAGCTATAGGACATCATATTTTATTTAGTTGTGTAAAATTCAGGAATTTTTGCCCCAAGACATGATTCTGCTTCTGCAGTAGTTGTCGACACTTCATATTGGAATACAGTAGTTGCTAAATGTATATCTAATTAAAAATTTCAGATAGAGAAAACTGTGTAAAAAAATTTAAAATAGCAAGATTGCTATGATGTCTCTCARGAAATTACTGAATAGATGCTAATGGAATTTTTAAATTTGAAAATAAAATATTTTTTCTTACTGTCATCTTGGAGTTTATTTTCCATATAACAGAAAGTTTACCAATAGTCTCAAGGCCTATTGACAAAATATTTACTTAATGTTTTAATGTATTTGACTATAAATCCGACATACAACAAATAATGTGTAGTTTATTTCACATTGCTTAAAAAATATGGTTTTGAAGTAACTAAATTTGGGAGTATAARGAAAAAAAATAATCCCACATTTATTAAATCACAATGGAAATGTTCTAAACAGAATTTATAAAATATTAAGCAGAAGTTTTTTGTCCTTTCTGTTATTATATACTTTTTTTCCTAAATAGGTTAACTATTATGAACCAAAGAAAATTTAAGCTTATAATAAAAAMCAGAAATAAAATAGCCAAATTTTCAGTATTTTTATTTATAAAGCCCTACTGCAAATGACTAATACTTAGGGGAAAAAAAATTAATTGAATCTAGAAAATGAACTGAAAAATACCACACTTATAAGAATTTTGCAACTTTGTAAATGGTTCCAGGTRGTTCTGCATGAACAAGGGGACAGGATGAGTTGCCCCCTTAATATCTCTTCCAACCTGTGACGCATTATATAAATAAAACTTTTTTCTTTCTTTCTTTTTCTTTTCCTGTTTTCTTTTTCTTTTCTTTTTTTTTTTTTTTAATTGGCTGTGGCTATCCACTGAAAGAAAAGAAATAATACCATGTGACATGGGTAGGGGTCGTATCATGCATGAAAGAAAATGATGCAGAATTTTATAAGAATAGTTGAGAAGCTGGCAGTGGTTCAAGCTATAGTTGAGCAATTCTGAGTATGGAAGTAAATCAAATGCTGCTGAGAGACAATTTACAARTAAAAGATTATATGTGCCAAGTATATTATACACTGTGAACAGTTTGCCCAGTTACTTCTTCAAGTGAGTCTAAGCTCCTGTTTAAACATATTTTAAGAACATAATATGCCTCCTGGAGCATGTATACATGCAAAATAGTATCATTGCTAAAATAAAGCTTTTAAATTTCAAATGTGGCAGCTGCTCTTCTTTTCTCAGAGGAAGTAAGAAGAACTTCTAAATATCAAATACATATATGATGAATAATGCTGCATATTGRCATATTAGTGAATATCACATAACACAAAATAGCAAATAACTATATATTCTTATCCAACTGTTGAAAGCAATTCATTATTTTTATGACTTCACAGTACTCCTGTAGATGCTTCATGCAAAACATGAAAGGAGAAGTGATGCTTTCCTTGGATACTAAAACATCAGAGGTTAAAACAGTAATATGTAATTAAGCATATATTCTTGTAAATGTTGAGTATTTTTTATTTATGTTTGGAGGATTTCTGGGGGAGAAATATTATTTCCTATGTCATAACGTCTCCACCAACCTTCTTCTGCTCTAGAGAAGGACTTGAATTTCCATAAATATCCATCTGTTGCACTGTACTTTTCTCCCCACAATGGCTGTTACGGGGCTGACAAAGTCACCATGTTCTTGGTCAAATCCTACAGAGCTGTGGGAGGTAGGATATAGCCAGCTTACACTGCCTACCACCTCCATGCTGTGGAATCTGTGGGACTGCACATTCAGAAAAGACTAAAGGGCAGATACTACTCACCTCAATCCACTTAGTGCCACTTGTTTTCACCACTCCCTGTGGTGGCACTGGTCTGYCCACAAATGGTAGTGGAAAAGACGGTAACAAGCACATGTCAAATAGCAAAGATGCAGGCAAATGGCTGGTCATTTTCATCGTAAGTGGACAAACAACTCAAATGCTGCTKTTACATCGTAGTTTCAGGACAATTTTGCTACATTTAGTGTGTCTTTTAGGGCCAGGTTATGAAGAGAAGGTGACAGTGACTGAAAATTCAAGAGTTTTCAGAATGAGGCAGCAGCTGAATAAGCAGGAGTGTTGATAAAGCATGTGAAGTATAGTGAGTAAATATAAGTGGGAGACAAAATAGGCCTGGAATACCAGCTTTCAGTGCACTGGAAAGAGTATGTTGRAAAAGGGAATGGAAGTACACTACACAAAACTGAAAGCCAAACAGAAGTTTCCTTTAACTTTGTCAGTGTGCATTTCCTTCTGCCATTTGGCCTGTAGGATCTTAGATTTCTYTTTTGAGCAGCTTTGTTTCATTTCATGTTCCCAGAGATAAAACTTTGGCAGAAAATCCACGGATACTTAGGATTACTGCCAAGGGGAAATGCTAAATAAGTCCTGCCACCTAAAGCATTTAGATACCTAGGTCATTCATTTTGATAAGAGATAGGCATCCAAGGGTTCAAGTTTGTGTGTTTCAACAAATATTTTTTCAAGGGTGGTTTCACTAGGATAWGTGTGTCACCATACAAGTTTTTTTTTATTACTGTAGTTGTAATGGTTAAAAAAAAATTACACTATCTGACATAGTCATAGAAGTAAAATCTTGTAAGTGCAGGCCRAGCCTTTGCCTATAGGAAACTAAGATGGAAGATTATGTCTCCCTTGAAAGCTCTGTGTAAATTTACAGCAGTAGATAAACGATGCAATTGGAAAAGTATTTTTTTCATAGATTTCTCTGAGAGTAATGTAGGCTGGCTGTGAAAGCAGTACTTTTAGAGGCTGAGAAGCTCATAAAGGGAGATGGTGGMGCTACAGGCCATTAATATAAGCAAGCAAGCATCCAGTAAAATGTGATGCAAATGAAATATGAGTTGCCTAGGAGGGCTTTAATCAGGCTGATGTAATAGCATAGATTTTGTGTAAAAGTAGGAACATGCTTTTGGACTTACGAACTTATTTTTCTTTTTTATTATTTTTTTCCAGCTGGCTTACCCTTCTATCAAAATAAATTAAAAAAAAAAAAATTAAAAAAAAAAAAAAAARAAAAAAAAAGAAAAGAAAAAATAAAGAAGTATGGATGTTAGTGCCCAAGTGCAAGCAGTGAACTAAAAAAATAAAATGCCTCGAAATTTGGTTTCTCAGCATATTCTGATACTGTACCCATTAGAACCGAATGTTCTGAAAGGCTGTCACTCTCTATAGTGYCAATCCATTGTAAAAAAGAAGGGTAATTTGAAGTCAATCAGCCACCACTTTTCAGCAAAAAAATCATAGGATCTGCCTTTTTTTGACATTCTATCCTAAAGAAAGTTCACCAGCATTATAGTAGTCTTAATATCCTCCTGTCATTAGTCAGAGAAGATTGGAGAGATGTGCAAATTCTCAGATGGTAAAAGATATAATACTTTTTTTAAACAAAATGAAATGTTCACAAATACTAACTGTCTGCAGATTTGGATGATAAAACCAAAAGACAAATATGTTCTCCATTTTAATATTAGGCTGCACTGTAGATCTTCATAAGATAATGCTGATAAAATTTTCACAGATCTGTTGCATTAAGAAGAGGAATTACTTGCCTTCACTATCATACTAGTTGTTCCATAGGAAACCTTTTATGTAGGACATAGTTTTGTTTTCAGAGAAATTTATGATGATTGTTATTTTTGCTGTTATTATTATTAATTTGTATCTGAATATCTGTTACACTGCCTTCTATATGCCTAAGAGTATGTAGTATTTAAGAATATGCTTCTCTGCCTTGTGTGTCTTTTAAGCATAATTATTGGCTTTTGCTACAGTAAAGAAAATTCTTGCTATGAATAGCATGTAAGTTTTCATGTGCAGCTTTWACATTCGGATCTCAGTAGAGCTGATTACAGAAAAAAAGGGAACAGGTTTGAACATATACCAGGTAAAACATGCAAACCTGTAAGATGGTAAAAAGGCATGAACTCTGCCCCACTCCCACCCATACCCTTCACAGAGGGTTTTGAGAACAGATTCCACCTGTTTGCTGGTCACTGTTTCATCTGCATGACTTTTTCCTTCAAGAGAAGATCCCTTYGGTTTGCAACTTCTGTAACACAAAACCTACTTTTTAATGAAATAAAGAAGTCAATGTCCAATTAAGATTCCTTCATYGAGTCTTTGCCTCACAGACTGTATGGCGTTATGAAAGAAAACACATCCTTTCATTTTCTCAGAGCAAAGGGTTTTAGAGGGTGCCTATGTGTGTTTGTGTTATTGGTCAGAGGATGAAAAAATTCGGTTAAGGGGCTTTCCATGGATGGTACTTTCCAGCATCTGACAGGCAGAAATTAAAACTAGTAGAATTACATTCAAGCTTTTCAAATCTGTGTGTATAAATAAGTGCTTCTTACATGCCACTAGTTGTAACCTCAATAAATATGAAYAGGATTTTGGGGCTAGAATTAAACAATATCCATTAAATCTTCAACATTGTAGACATAACCAATTCTTTTATGCCTCTATCTAAGAGGAATTAGACTGTCAACACAATTTCCTACAAAATTCTTTGTCAGAGCTCTAATTTCAGTGGGGTGTGAAAGAATTTTTTCAGTACTTCTCAGTTTTGAAAATTCTTCAAAATATTTTTATTAGCTTAACTTTGGTGTTAACTTGTTAAYCCAAATATCTCGTGTTCATATTCATAATAAATTTGAGACGATTTTCCAAAACGGAGCCTATGGAGATGCAGTTTTTTCTATTTGCATCCAAATGCTCTTTTGATAACCTCAAAAGGCAATTGAAAATATCCTCCATTCTTCTTTAGCAGAAATACACTCATTTTGTAGGTGAATCTACAACTACACAAAAATCTATCTAGAGAGTAGCTATCAGAAAGGAGTAAATTGCACTGCAAGCAAGGAAAAAAATTGAAGGAAATTGTTCAAAAAGAGGTAAAAAACCACTAGGAGAAACAAAATTCCAGGTTGAGAAAGAATAACAAATAAATGAGGGAATTTTTTTTTAAGAAATGTACTATATAGTGTGATGCGAACGCAGTTTTCCTAACAACCATAACTGGCACATGTTGCATCATTTTAAATGGCTCTTGCTGATTAATATTTACTATTTGCCCCATGAAAGTGCATTTAATTATATGAATGCTGTAATGAAACTTKTGTTCATATAGATGCTTGCCAAATACTGCACATAACGTTACTCAGAAATATTTTCTATTCTGATAAACTTGGGAAAAAAAATCAGTAGAGATTGTACTGGCTGTTGGGCATTCATCCACCAATTGATTTTTTTTCTTTAAAATCTGTAATAAAATTAAAGCACCACAACTTACCTCCAKTCAATTTCCAGTTAAGATCATATCGTAGATTTTGGTCAGATGGCTTTTAATGCTCTTACCAAGAAAAGTGCAACTGAAAAATATTTTTTTCACAATTTACCAAAAAGATACTTTATTAGATATTGTTCCTTAATATTTAAATTCAAACAGCATACATGCAATCATATCAATGAACTAATTTGAACTAATTTCGATTTTTATATGCTTTAGTATGACTTTATATGAATTTTACCTGAACTTTAAAGTATCTAAAAATACAACAGAAAGAAAAATTGAATTAAATCAAAGGCCAAAATAGTCTTGACTCTGTYATTGTGCCTCTTAGCTATGAAAAATGGCGCTCTTTAAATCAGATTTTTTGGGTTTTTTTCTCAGTCTTTTAAAGCTGCTGTTCGCTACCTGTTGTAACCTGGAAAAAAAAAAAATACATCCCTTTACTTGCTTCTTGCTGCTTTGAATTTCTATACCATTCTCTGCTTCCTGAACCCAGAGCTTGAGACCCATCCCTGCAATAACTGAAAATTCATTAGCACTCAGTTATGAAATCTTCCTGTAGGYTATTGTTTGACAATGAGAACTTCAGGTACTATGAATGTTTTCTTCACTCTCTGAAAATAGAACTTGACACTMTGTATGTGTTTTTAAAATTCTCAAGTTCTGACTTTTAGGACCAAACCCAAGGTACAGCAAAAGTTCCTTCAAAAAGAAACATAACTATTTTTACCTGACACATGTCAAAGAAAGAATAATCAGTATACTAATATAAGTTTGCTGAATCTGTGCCTACCTRATATATATAACAATATTATAAATTGAGTCATTATAAATGGCAAATTCTGCCATCAAACATCAAGAAGATTCCAATTTTTCATCTCAAGTCTCTGAAGAAGAGAAGTGTATTACACAGTCAGATGAGTACTTACCTAACTAGCTGGGAAGTGCACCATGTGTGATGTGACATGACATTGAACTTCAACACATCTAGRCAGTGTTCCACAAGGTGCTGAGGCTTAAAAACACTTCTATCCAATTTAAAAAGATTGTGTGTTTACTCTATTGTATCCAAAATGACATAGTTACTTTGGATATTTCATAGTCTTCTTTTTTGTTAATATGGATGATGGTGAAAGATGTTATTATTCTCTGTATTTTCTGAGGTTATTATGATAGTTCATAGAATCTGCATTTAATAATTTCTTACTATCCACTCTGTGCTGCTTCTGAGCCAAATCAGCTGCYCCTGTACCTTCCTAAAAGTTTCTGTATGGTTAGTACATTACATTTTGTYAAGGGAAGGTCTCTTTCGTTTAAAAGTAGCTATTTAATTTACATTTATATAGTTCTATTCAAATCAGATGACTTCTAATGAAAAAAATCCGAATTCTATGAATAACAAATTTTTCTGCTGAACATTTTGCAGAAAGAAAATATTTTCAATTATTTGCTTTTAGTTTTTAAATAGTTGACTTAGTATTTTCCTTTTTTTACTTTTCTTTCTTCAGTAAGTATAATGCAGTAAGTCAGAAAAGAAAAACAATATGTGCAGGTTTCCCTAAAAGCATATTTCTAATGGTGTGACCCGCTCACCTATGCTAGAAAATTTTCAATGGTCTATTTGAAATGCATAATTAAACACCTGCTATTGTTTGCAAGATAAATGCCAAATGCTTCAACAGYAATATTCCTACTGTTACGCTTTTCCAGTGAGATAGGAAAATGAAGAGGGTAGAATCCATTTAAAAGTATAAAATGTTTCTATAACATTTTCCATAATAACAAAGAGAATATCCTCCTCAAAAAAGTTTAATTTAATTTTATCATCTGAAAAGTAAGGGAGTAATCTTGCCTTCATAAGAGGTAAAGTACTTGAAAAATTGACTTCAAGAGGAGCCATGATATTTTTAGCATGCTGAGGGAACTCAGTTARTACCTAACTGAAGATATTCTGCCTGCTTAAATCAGTCATTGACAAGAGGATTTGATCATAGGAGTTTATTTTTAAAAAGCAGATAGGAGTCTCATTTTAAAAGCTTTGTAATTTTAAATTAGAGAAATATTTTTAAAAATTATTGCAGGTAAGACCATACTTCTTAACAAATTAAATTAGTTAAAGAAATTGCTAAATTATTTGTAACCATCAATGGGTTGCATTTGTCTTGAGAATTTTGATAACATTATAGTGTACATTCAAACATTAAATAATTTTAAAGAAAATAATGCAAAAAATTTATTAAATATTTTTTTATGTCAATGTTTCCTATTAGAACAAGAAAATCTAAAATACAGTAAGTGGTTGTAGTGCAAAACCCCCTTAAATATTATTTTACTTTTTAAAGTAGAGAGAAATTTGTAATTATCTGTGTTTTTTTCAACTAGGGTAATATAACTGAACCATAATCTCCACTGCTTTATTTGCTGTACTAACTTCTGCTATTCAAATTGATTTAGATTCTAAATTGTGTAGAAGAGACTCTAAGCAGTTCTAAACGAGACATCAGGCTCTGATATTACACTGGGGAAATGAAGAACACCTGGGGATGTCTTCTTCTATGTGTATTTGAGCTGGTGTGTACCAGTGTCCTCAAATCTTTCCCTGTCAAATAGAACAAAACTTTTGACCATCCACCAAGGGTTGGTAGGGTTCTATTTAACTTGGGCATTATAAGAAATGTGAGACTACTGGCTCAAAATACAAAAGATAGATGATGGGGTTGCCTATAAAGCAATTTAAAAGATGCTGGTATCTGGAGCACGTCCAGTGTGCGATACAGAATCACTACAATATAACCATCTGTCTCCTTTAATTACAGACAAAGATTAGTGACCCTGGGATACAGTTYCATGAGGGATAGATAGGGAGGATGCAGGGGAACACCTGAACACATGCCTGACTTCAGACAGCATCTTTTTCACCGTGAGCCACTGAGGGGAGGCCACAGAGAAATTCCTGTGTGCACAGTCCAGAAATGGAGCACCATCTCACAGAGAATGGGGTATTTGGTGGATAGCAGGCAGCACAGTAGCTCCTCTAGATGCTTTAAGAAAAATAAAATTAATACAGATGCTCCTAAGAAAGAATTACAACAGTTAATGGGGACTTTATTGGAAAAAACATATACCAGGATTTTCTACCATTGCTCAGCCACATTAGGTCACACCGGACAAGGAAGCATTTTATTTTACTGTGATGCCTTAAGTTTTAGCTTTCCTGTTTTTCAGATTCTGTRCTGCCGAGGTGTGTAGCTCTGAGCCTCATATTAAGTGCTGATAAGCTCTCTTCAGAGAATAGCTAGACAAAACAAATCCTTTTCCTTCTGGAGACCAAGGACAACCAGTACAAGCTTCAGGCCCAAAAGCACAAAAAATGGAGAACCGAAGAGACTGACGAGGCAGATGGAACTTCATAACCTGGAGCTATAATTGGRCAACTAATCCCAATATGCAAATGGACCAAAACTTATAAATGTGTAGAACCTCATGAGCTGTGGTCCATTTTGTGACCATTTCGGGTCCATCTTGGGTGCAGCCCTGGCCAGCCTCCTGTCCTGCCCAAGGTGTATCCTTTAAGGTCTTTTAATAAATATCTACTTTATTCTTTAACTCTGTCTAGTCTCTGTTCTAGGTCAGCCTCTCAAGGCATCAACTGCATAGGGCAAAGGCTGGCCTCCAAACAGGAAAAGTTGTGAAACTATTCTTAAAGAATGCCCTCAATGTAGAATAAAATTACAATTATATCACCATGCTAAAGTCAACCACACAAAACAGCAAAGGAAAAACCTTTGGATGAYGAATTGATTTTATCTGAATACAGACCCTCTACAAGATACTGATACATCCTCACAGATGTTGAAGTAGTCTCCAGGCAACTCATGGCAACTAAAGCTCAATCCACTGAGTGGAAACYCCCACTATGTTCACCTATAATGATAACTATGGTACAGATCATCACCACTCTTAATCCCAAATGTATTTATATTAAAATATTAAAATTATAYTAAAATTGCTAATGAATTGCTATTGAGGCAAGTGTACAAATTTAGGATCTCTGCCTAATAACATGGATGTGACAGAGGGAAATATCATAATATGTGAAAAACAATTTCTAAGTAAAAACAGGGAAATTAATCAGTTTCCAAGGTACCTCCTTCAGAAGTGGAAAAGATGTTACAAGACCAGCAGCGGTTCAATGAGCATTACAGAGGGTATGGAGAGGGAATCAGTATGCATCTCGAGGTATGA
Organism: Mixornis gularis; assembly: GCA_003546035.1. Classification (NCBI taxonomy): domain Eukaryota; kingdom Metazoa; phylum Chordata; class Aves; order Passeriformes; family Timaliidae; genus Mixornis; species Mixornis gularis. The sequence continues at coordinate 4,138,287 of QVAJ01000012.1, forward strand.
TGAATCCACAGTTGTAACTGAGATGATGTATATTGGCACAGCAAAACTTAAACCCTCAAAATCCATACCACTACCTCCAGGTCTCTTAATAARACTCTTTGAATCTCATCTCCAGAGATTTTCTAAATCAGACCCTTTTCCATCCAATATAAAAGCCAGTAGCAAGTGGTATTTAATCTTCCATGGTCCTTCAAATGAGTGGAATTACCAATGCAGAATAAAATCTCTGCAAGTAAACTCGTTAACATCTGATGCAAGGTTGCATGGACAGACCCTCACCTCTCCAAAGTTATCAAGGAGAAATGTGACTAGTAACCTGGGGACAGGATGAAGAATATTAAAGGGGATGTATGCTGAAATCTTAGCAAACAAAATAAATGACATGTATAAAGATCCATTAAGGTTGTGACTGACTACTTAAAATAAATTTTAAAAATACATACAATGGAGAAGATTAGTAAATTAAAATAGCACATCAGTAGCTCTTTTTCTTATCTTGAAATAAATAAAAAAATAGAATCATTAATAGTTGAAAAACCAAGTTCTTACTCAAAGAATTTAGCTTAACCTAGATGCCAAAAATCCTCCTAAGTAAATATGACTGCTGATGCTTTGCTATTGTGTGAGTGGCATGTGGTGCAGAAGTAATTTAATGTGCAATTCTTCTCAGCAGTAAGTCATTCTTGACACGGCATTTATAACATCAGAAAACATAAACAAGGAAAAAGAAACAAAAAAGAAAAAGAAGAAGAGAACTCCACTTAGTTTCTACTGTCATTTTGACTAATAATCCGCAATACATTTATTACCTGCAAAGGAGAAGAAAATCTTTGCAGTCTGGGAGGTTTAAAGAGTACTTAGACAGCATTTAATTGAAAAGATTATACAAAAACGTTCATAGAACGATGGATGTTTCACCCCAGAGAACTCATGACTCTGGGATATTTTTACAGCTCTGAAACAAACATTTTGTCACCTTTCATTTTGTGGGATTCAGGAAGAAGCTGAAGACTGTAACGCTGTCCTAGAAAAATCTCAGTGAGAGATATTTTTTAAATTAGAATGCATATCGTTATTGCAAAATTGCAGCATTTTGTTATTGTTGATGATGATGATGATGATGATTAGGAAAGAAAGTTTTTGCATKTTTTTTTTTTCCATAAAAACAATCTAAACTAATGCCTGTGAAAGCCACACATACATATGCAAGATGACCTGGAAGTTCAGAACATAATTTTTTAAAGTATTGGGATATAGGTTTTAATTTCAAAATATATAGAAAAAATATGAACTCAAATTATGTACCATGTATATAATATTGGAGCAGAGACTCAGCAAAATTAATTATTGGACTTCAATTTCTCCTTTGCAAGAGGGTGTAACTGTAGGAGGATGACTATACCATGACATCAGCAGCCCCTTCCTTTAGGCTCAAGACAGATTGAGGTTTGCACCCACTGTGGTACGGTTATCTCATGAAAGCCACTATGTGTTCCAGATAGACCACTTTAAATAACCAAAAACCCTATCAAAGCTTTGCTTTAATACATAGAAATCCCACAGTGTAAAAATATCAGTTATAAGAGTAAAATTCAAAATACGTTCACAGTAGAGGGCCTGACTGGTGCAACATTCAAGACATCCAGTGAGAATTAAGAGGGCATGAAAGATATAACACTCAGSTGTGTTTACAGCTGCATTACATCAGGGTATCTTAAAAGGCTCCAGGGGATTACCTTTAGGCAACCCAGTGGATCCCTAGCTGTTCACATGATTTCTCCTAATGGTCAACAGAAATCTAGTCTACCATCAGTGGATCTTTATTCAGCTTAAACTTAAGTGTTCAGGACTATTCAAACTTTTAATCAACATGTAGTTTATTGTAATGACATAAAACCCTCTGGAGTTCTCTGCATATTTGAAACACTATCAGGTTATCAAAATGAAAATAGATAATGACATGAACAGACATTGGTTATGATCCTAGCTGGGCAGCTCTGCGGTCCCTAGCACAGGAAGAATATAGACTGCTGGAGCAAGTCCAGAGGAAGGCCAGGAATCCTTTATTACTACTACTATTATTATTATTATTATTATTAATAATAATAATAATAATATGTAGATGATGTAGATGATGTAGTAGTAGTAGTGGTAGTGGTAGTAGTATCATCCACTTGAATGACTAAAATAGTATTTTCATTTCTGCCCAGAAAAATGTGAAAAAATAGCGATTTTTTTCTGAACGGAATTAAATGGCTTTAGTTCAGACCTCCAATACTGACCTCCATTTGTCTGTATTAGAGGCTGCTTTACCARTCTCCAGTTCTGATTGTATTGTGCCATTTATTCTACCTTTTAGATCAAAATTCCAGGTTAACTGATTATCTGATGGAGTAAAATAGTGTTTTCTCTGCATAAAATATTCATATGTATCTCTGGAGTCCCATACATGTCGAACTTGTAGAAGATACGTGTCTGGGAGTTTCTCACATGTAGTAGATAGATTTRGCTTGAGAAATCCAAAAGAGAATACTAAGCATGGCCAAACAAAGAACATTCCGTATTGAAAGAAGGAACATCTTTAAATTCTTTTCCAGTATTTCACATGTTATKGCACAGATAAATTCTTTTTATTGAATTTCTATCTTTGTATCCTATTTTWAAAAAAWAAATTATAAAARTATCATGAAGATCTATGAGTTTAGTTTTGATTGAACCTAAAAAGAAATGTTTTGAAATATAGAAAAAAAAGTTATATTTTGAAAATAAGTTCATTTTTGTTTTTCTTTGTAATAATCACAAACTTCAAACAACCTATGACCTATTATAAGCATTTTTAACTTTAAATTTAAGTGGATTTTTCTGTACATGTAAGTTGCATCACTATCATGATTTCACTAGAAATTGAACATGACGATCTAAAGGAAGAGGATATAACCTACTACCAAAAATAAAAATTAAAAAAAATATAACATTATTTTAAAGTAAATTTATCTTCTAGTACAATTATTGTCCTGATGCAACTATTTTCATTAAAAAATCTTAAGAAAATAATTTAAAACCTCAACAGAATAGCATAGCACATCAGGTACAAAATAACATTGACACACTGAGCAGGGATAAACTTAAAATAGTTAGTTATTTTAGGCAACAAAATTCTGAAAATGATCCTACTAACACAGAGAAAACCAACTTAAACTTAAGAAATAAAAAATGGTATTCTTAAAGTAAGCAGTAGCAGATATTTTGAAGGAAAGAAGCTTACAATTATACAGACTTAATGCTTTCTCAAAAAATACTAATTACACAAATAATGAGAATATTAAAGTAGCACTAGAGGACGATTATAAATCATGCTGAACTTCAACACAGAGATKTCATCTCTGTTCATACTACAGCTCTAAAACTTAGTGATGTCAAGTAGGACAACAAGGCATCTCTATGAGATCACTCTGTTCCAGACACCCATCCTGATACTATCAGTTTCAGTCAATGTTTTGTTCCCTTTTAAAAAAGATAAAAAGTAATTGTATGGTCTTAGAATTAAATTTTCTATCAAAACAAACAGAAGAACTTCTGCAATTTCCTAATCTTCTTGAATAGCGTTATCACAGGTAGCGATATTGCTCATTTTCATTGTTATTAGCAATCTTATGTGGAATAGATTCACACCTTTTCTAATTCATTTATTTCAGTAAGGCACTTTGATAGCGCTATCACTTATCTCTAAGGGTGAACATATCTCATTTCTCATGGGGCTTTTCCAATCATTGCAGTTGTTAATAGTGTTTGGGTTTGTTTTTTTTTTTTTTTAGTCAGTT
>QVAJ01000012.1:4143902-4166325 GCA_003546035.1 Mixornis gularis
CAGGAATTGCATAAATTCTGAAATTCAACCTCAAATAACCGAGACAGAAATAAACATTTCAATTACCTTTTCCCCAACAAAAGAAAAAAAAAAAAAAAAAAAACAACACACTGAAAATTTTGAAAAAAGTATGTTTTAATCTGAGTATCATACTGGAAGTTTCAGTTCAGTATCTTCCAAAAAGTCTTGGAATATAATTCATCCAGGTTAGATGAGGTAAAATACAGAAAGGCAGATATGGGCTTTGCTTCATGAAGAATGATAAAAGTTTGAAAAGGTCTTCATGGAGAACCTGCTGAAGGAAGACCAATCATCCACTGCCCATAGATGAGCTAGCATGGCTAAGGCTATCTAAGGACCATAGGAAGGCAAAAGCTCCAGGAAAGGAGAGAATTTTAAATTGTTGGCAGTAGGAAAAATGCTCTAGTACTTGCAGCTGTTCACTTGGAAAAGAAGTTCTGGGGCTGATATATGGAGCTGCTGCTATGAATAGTGATCAATGAGCTTCAATGACAGTTGACTCCTTCCTGCAGGATGAAGAATTATTTCTCTTCCAGCCAGAAAAAATATAAGGGAAAATAGTGACAAACTATGTCTAAGAGGTTCAAACTGGGCATGAGGAGAAAAAAACCCCAAACTAATCTAGAAAACCCACAGAAGCTGTGCCTGCTCTCATTCAATTTTGGCAATAGTTGTACTTTGAGGTTAGTGTGAGACTTGATGACCTCCAGAATCYAATGAACATATATATGAATCTAATGTTTTACTTCAGCTGTCATTCTGTAGCTAAGCAAGTCTTCTTGAAGTCCCATGTCATACCTGCCAGGCCCACAGGATGCTTCAGTCACCTTGTGAAATCCAAATTCATGCTAGAAGATTATGCTTTGTAAAATAAATCAGTCCTATAATGATACTAGGGATACATTTGATAAGCTTTTTTCTTCTTTTGATAATTCATGTGTCAAAAATTTCCACATAGTTAAAAAATACAAAACCTTTAACATTTAGAGACTACAAAGCGAGGTGAACCTTATCACAAGGGAGAGCCTTATGTGACACCAATTTTTCACTGMAGCAGCCATGGCACTGAAACCTGACATTTGATTCATGGCTCTGAAAACCTTTAATGCCTTCTGCCCGGAAAATACAATGCACTTCAAATGTTATCACAACATTTTGGGACAGTGAATCCGTTAGTATAAGTATAGAATGCAAAACCTACATTAAGGAATTAATAAGCCCTTGTTTGATGCAACCTATGAATTTGATGAACTAAAATTAATAAAACAATAATGCCAAATMATTTTTCAGCAACAGCTATCCTGATACGTGCCCTGTGGGTGGCATCCATGCTGGATCAAACTGTGACAAGCATTTCCCTCTAATTTCCTTCAGTGCCATCGARTAAATCTCCACTCAGCATATGTGAACTCAAATATTTGGAGATATTTCATCTGCCTGAAAATAGATTAGTACTGATGATGTGCATTTTATGTCTTACCTGGAAAAAATTGTCTTTGATCACCAAAGATACATGTATCTGTGAACACCCTTGAAGTAACATAGATTAAATAGAATAAAGAGATTACATTGCCTAATTCTGTTTGTAGCAGTGTCATTGTATCCAATCTGTCTACAGTGAAGACCTTATGGTATTTACACGCTGTGTGAAGGAAGTCTGCTCTTCAGTGGGAGCAATAAGTTTTTATATAGGCATATGCAGACAAATATGCTACCAAGCAGGGTAATTTAATATTCCAATTGAAAAATTAAAAGTCGCTTATTTTCTGCATAAACCCAAACAATAATTCTGCAAGGCTGACATTTCTTGGGAGGGGATGAAGAATCAAAAAAGACTTCTAATCATAAACATCCACACTGTAGTGAACTAAAATTATTTCAGACTCATTAACATTTTCTTTCTCAACTTTCAGTGGTTTTTTTCCCCATCATTAAATCAGAAACACTCTAGATGTTAAGGTGAATTAAGTTGTCCTTCCATCTAGAAATCAGAATGAAAAATCAAAAACCTTTCCATAAGGTAAGCAAGGTAATCATATTTCCAATTCCTTGTGTATGATGGAAATTTATAGGGAATGACATCCAGGGAAAGAGATGGTAGTGATTAGTCTTACTTTGTTCCACATGTTGTTGAAGAGGTGTCAGATGAAGACAACTCAGTACTATTTTGGGTTCCATTTGAATCAGTACTCTGGAGGAAAAGTATTGTAAAAAAGATTTAGCAATTTAAGATACATGACTCCACAAACAATGTGTATTGTGGAAACAGTAAGATAGCACATATGGTAATGGGCAATTCATGTGCTCATTACTTAGTTTTTCCCCTGGAGGAAAAAGAGTTTTCTGGGTTTTACTGTACAAAACTTAATCATTTCTTTCCGATGATGCTTGTACATGAAAGTGTCTTAAGGATATATTGGTGTTGTGGTCATCAGCTAAGGACCAYGCAGCTACTTGCTCACACCCAGCCCCAGCAATGGAGGACAGAATGAGAAGGGTAAAAGAGTAAAAGTGTGAAAAGACGTGGATGGAAATAAAGACAGTTTAATAAAAAATAAAATTAAATTTAAAAAAAAATTGCCAAACCAAAAATCCCCAAAGAAAAAAAAAAAGCCAGTATCAACTAGTGCATCCCCAGGCAAACTCCTTTCGTATAATTTAGTTTATAAGTAGTCTAGATCATACATAGTTGTAAATAATCTACTGAATATATATATAATATGTCCAAATATTTTTATTTTATATTTTATATTTTATATAATAATGCATTAATAWTTAATAGTTGCTGCGGTGCGCATTTTGGGTTTCCCAAAATTGTGTATGATTTTGTTATCTGTTTTATAATGGTTTGTTCCTACACCCCCATCCCTAAACCCCCTGTGGTCTTTCCCTGGTGATGGGTCTTGTCAATCACCCTATAATCCTGCCTAAAARCCTGGTAAATTCTGGTGGAGATGCTCGGTGATTTGGCAAGTTCTCAGGTTCCCTACTTCTTTCATTGTTCTGTTAAGTTTCCCTGATCTGGGTCACACCCCCCCTCACTGGATTGGTTCTAGGTACTCCCTTGCTCTGTGTACGCCCCTGGTATTTAACCTGAAACCCAAAGCCCAGACCTCACTCTTCAGGTGGGTCTCTGAGTGGATTAAACTGGTTGCTACCCACGTGAGAGTCCTCCTTTCTTCCACGCCATTTGCCACGTTTCAGCCTGAGGTTCAGACCCACCAAACTGAAAAGGTACAAAGCTATATGCGGACCAGTGAACAAGCTAGCTGGTTAGCAGCACCAGACACCTGCATAAATATTATATAAACATTTATTCAAATATTTAGTTATTATTTAACATTTWAAAATTAGATATATTAAAAATGCAATGACACATAAAGAAACTGTATTTTTCAATTACATTTGATAGCACTACATTGTACTTAAATTTCTAAAGCATATTGATACACTGATGTTCTTAATAATTTTCTCTTTCCTTTATGTGTGAAGAAGAGCAAAGAGATGATTCAACAAGATTTTCTGTTGTAATGCATGCCATTGTCCTAGTCTGTTTCTATTTAACTTGCCTAGTTTTGCTGATTTATTCAGTTCAAAGGGAGATGATCAACTCCTAGGGTTGATTGTTTATTGAAGGAMCACCTCCAATGCCAACTGTCTTATAAATATGGAAAAAAACCCAACCAACAACAAAACCAAAACACAAAAAACAACCCACTAGAGATAATATCACTATAACAAGACAATGCCCACAAAATCCTTTGATATTTAAGCAGCACAATCCAGCACTTGAATATGACAATATCCAAAGAAGGCTAGATGACTATGTGAATTAAGATGCTCTCTTTAATTACATTAAAGCATATTCAACATCACTGTTTCAGTGAGTGCACAGACCAAGAGCACTAGAGATGTCTTAAATGAAAATTCAGAATTTACATTCATGCAATTCGGAATTATCTGTGGAAAAGCTGGATTAAGTTACTTACTTAGGTGACAAGTCCAAGTATAAGAACCTGTATTTTAGATAGACTAATCTGGTCAGATGAATCCATGGTCTCCATCTAGCTTAGTGAAAGGCAGAATTTGCCTTTCACTAAGCTAAAGTTGAAGCTTTTCTGCTCAAGAAGTGCATTTTATTGTACATTTTGGATACTGGCAGAAAATTCTKTATTTCACTATACAAGATAKGTAAATAATTTCTAGATTCTTATGKCTGTAATTGGATTTTTCTCTAAATGCCTTTTAAATTCATATATTAAATACAAGTTTAAATTATTGAAAGTATTTCAGGAACATATTTAMTTTTATTCTGTTTTCACAAACACAATTTTGCCATTAAAATGTAGTGACAGAGTAGTAAAAAGCCCATTAAATTATAATTTCTTGTAATGCATCTATTAACATTCCAATTACCATAACATTTGTGCATAAGTCATCTCTGTCTCCTCTATTCAAGGCTGAAGCCTTGAGAGAGTATTTCAGTCTAACATTTCACAATGAAAAAATTAGGGGTTTCTTTCTTCACAAATCTAATATGGTATTTTTGTGTGTGTGTGTGTATTGACTTGCACTGGATAAATTAAAACCAAAAATAATTAAAAACTTTATTTCATGTTCTGCAATTGATATTTATGCATCTTAATAGCAGACAGTTTACAGACCAGTGCAGTTAGCAACTTCCTTGGTCATCACTGCTGTATCTTAATGCATTTGAAATTAGGTCAATGAGCTCAGTTTTGCCTATGCTTCAAAATGTGTGCACACAGCATTTGATTAGACAGAAGTTTGAAATATTCTCCAGGCAAAAAGAAGAAAAACTGCATGCTCCACTAGTCCTTACAGGAAGTGTAGCACTGCAAGATATGTAGACTGCCTTTTTTGGGACAGCATGCTCAAATAAAAGGKCTAGATAAGGAAATTATATAGCAAGACATCATAGAATTTTTGTCTTAGAAGATTTAAGGACACACAATCCCAAATGCTGTAGACATAGACTAAGGAGATACTGACTGTTTTATAACAACACATTATAATATTTTATTTGAAATAAAAAATTAACTCATGGGAAAAAAAAATTGGTACGCTTTAGTCATGTTGTGGAGAWAGTGCATCTACTTGTGCTCCTGGACAGCAAAAAATCATGTAAATATATGTAAATGACACCTTATTAAAATCTGGCTRAAACCCACCAGTGATTTTATTAGTTGTGACCTGACCCCAAACATAACCAGAGTGGAATTTATATATTAGTGTCTGCACTTGTCCCAAACTTATACATATTTATACACCATATAGCCCTACACGTCTGGAATGCTATTGAATTAAGGATTGGGAGAAATTTGTATTCTGATTTTTTTTTTTTTTAATTTCTTTGTTTAGTTTTTAGTACCTCAGGTGAAAAAACRGTGGGAAATTTTGGTTCTGTCTCGAATTCAGCCTCAGAAGCCCTTCATTCTTCAAGAAAAAGATCAAAACAGCCTGTGCTGAGGTCTATCCCATCTTCACTAAATTAAGAAATTAGGATCCAAGTTAGTCCATTTCATTAAAATCCAGTCACTTACTGTAGACAGGTATGTGAGTACACATTGCTGTTTGGGTATGTCCATTCTTCACAGTTATTTTGTCTTATAAACATACAGAGATAATTATTTTTTGCTTATCTATTTCATTTTGATAAGTTATCTAAACATACCTTACAAATACATTTGCCTCTTTAAAAACAACGCTGCTTCTTAAAGAATTTGTTATGTTTTGCAGCGTAAGGATCAGATGTTGCAGGTTTAAAACGTAGCAGTAACTACATTAACATGGTGTAACTAAAATATGTATATACTGTTTGAGTTTTTATATAAGGGTTTTCTCCAAGGCCTCTACACTGGTTAAAAAATATTATTGCTAATGACACCTGTTGCTACAACTATCTTATTGAAGTAAGTGAAAGTGTGTGGGAAATTGACTGTGGCCTAAAAGATAACAGGGCAGAAATTATAGGGGAAAAATACAGTTGTTCTTCCCTGGATGAAACGTGGCCAGCAGGGCCAACCTTCCACACAGTACAGTCTGAGCAGTGGAGACACCGGGGCCAGGCTTTGTCAAAATCAACTGCAGCAAAACATCTCTCCCTGGACTGACACCTGCCCCCATTCCAAGGCTGTCTCAGGTACTGATACCCACCTTCAAGGTATGAAACACCCTCACTGAGTAAGAAGTGAGAAAAAAGTCACTGAAGCTCCACCTAAATGTAAAAAAAGTAGTATAAAAATGAATTGAGAATGGGGAGAAGTCAAGGAAGACTTAGGAGTAAATTCTGGGATCACCTAATGGGCTAAACCTGTCTTCACCACTCTGGGAACATCTATTGGGCAAGAACTGTACTCTATGCATGCTGAAAAATTACCTTGAGTTAGCTTTTCTTTGTATATTGCTTTAAATTAACATATTGATTTGAATACATCTTTGCAGTCAGATAGATCATCAGCAATTCTCAAACCTTAACTTGTCACAATTTTATTAATAAAGTGTTATTCTGTAAATTCTTAATATGAGTCTTTCAAGGACACTGGCAGCCGGGGGCAGTGGATAAAGGTGTGGAGACTCAGGAGGGGGTCACTCTGCTGGGTGAATTTATCAAACCAACCTCTGACCCAGTAAACTCAGTGAAGGGTCCCCAAAATGGGATGCTGAATGACTTGTCAGGCACAAGGGTCTTAGCATTCCTGGAGTGCTGAAGGACTAGTCAAATACTAAGGCTTTGAGTAAATCTCTCCTTTTCAAAYGACAAAATATCAGGCAGCATGTAGCTAAGAGAGCAGATACAGTCCTTATGTGTATAGTTTTTAAAAAATCTTTTAAACCTCTTTCACACGTAGAAGAGTATACAAATCAGAAGCCAGAAAAGAAAGCAATAAACATAGTTTCCAGCTACAAAAGTGTTGGGTCTCAGTTTTCCTGGTAGATTATTAAAAAGCTCAAGACAAAAAGGGACTTAAAAATGGATGATCAGAGAAAATAAGGTATCTTTTTTACTTAATTTAAAATCATATGGTGATATTGTGGTTTAAAGCCTGTCCAAAAGCATCTCTTAGACAAATGACACCATGACCATGTCTGCCCTGCTCTAACRCACTAAATGGTTCTGGTGTCTGATGGGAAAACAAAGCATAGATAATTGAGGCTRCACAAAAATACTTTAGACTTGTGYAGAGAAGAAACAAAGGTGTGCAGGKGAACTCTTAAACAATTTTTCAGACTTACAGCACCATGTGGAGACCAGAATGTAATAGCAATGCAAGAAGAAACAGTTAACAGGATAAAAAGGTCTAAAATGTTAGGTTGGAGGGATGTCACYAATAAAACATTTGGTGAATTCCATGATGCTTTGATTCTTTGTTGTGTTGCAGAGTACTGCCGTTAGGCTGAAACCATTAATTGCCCTCTGGATCCAAATGCAGCAGGATCTTGAAATAATCAAGATTTTATTAAGAGACATAATGAACAGCACAAACAAATCAAGATTAATATTATTCCTAAAGTCTCTCTGTCTCCTGTGTTTTATAACTCTCTGGGCTGATTGAGAATGAATTGTATGGCAAACAGGGTGGAGGCAGCTGAAAAAACCGACATGGAATTGGGATGTAGTAAAGAAAAGTTGTGATAAATATGCAGTGCTTATGCAAAAAATATTACACAGTCTAATGCTAAATTTGAATTAAATCTTTAAAAAAGACCTCAAGATTTCTAAAGCTAAGAAATAAAATAGTGAAAATATCTTCATCAGTTTTGAAACTTTGTCATTGTATTTATTTGACCTTCCTTCTTAACTAATCAAATAATCAAATAATAGATTTTGCAATCTTCATGAAAGCATTTTGATTAAAAAGTCTGGCTCCATGTTAATAGTTACGAGGTATTAAAATCTATGGGGAGGCACACAGAGGCTTAAGTGCCATAATTGACAGGATGATGATAGAAAGAGCAATTTAATACTGTTTTATCCCAGGTATCACTAGGACAACCTCCCAACTCTGGAAATCCAAACAAGATTTTGATATACAYACCAGAGGCAATTCCTGTTTGTATGACATTCATCAAATTGTATTTCAGATAACACTGTAAAAATTGAATATTAATGCATACAATGGCAATAGAAGAATGAACYTATTGCTTCACCACCAGTGCTTTTCCAATTTTTTTCTACTATATTCCCAAGGAAGCAAAATCTCATATGCATGATTTATAATGTCCTGTATCATTCACCTATCTACATCTGCAGTTTATAGAGATCTGTCTTAATAAATATGATGGTGCTCACGATGAAGAAATTTAGACATTTTAGTCTACCTTTTCCTCCTGCTTGAATCTTCAGTGAAGTTGAAATGAAAAGTATGTGACAATGCTGCACTTCCAATAGCAGCAGTTTGTGCTTTCATAAACAAAAGATTCTGAAGCAATTCAAGGTACAAACAGATGGACAATTTGGCTCAGTTGGCAAAAAACCCTGCTTTTTGATCGAAAAAAAATATGGTGTACTCTTTTTCTTGACAGTCTTTCCTTCCTAAAATGAAAGTTCAGAGGAAGTGTCTCTTAATTGTCCATGACCCAGTAAAAGACTAAATTATTGAAAGTTAGGAAAAAAGGAAAAAAAGGGGAAAAAAGCACAAAACCCCCCAACAAACAAACAAACAAACAAACAAACAGCAACAACAACAACTAAAAGCCACAACTAAATGCTCTGTACTTTTACATCCTGATTTTATGAAGTTATGTGACATCTATCAGATATTCTGCCTTTAGCAATGCACAACAATGGACATTGTATGACATTGAATTTTCATAATATATACATATATTAGAAGATTCAGAAATAATATAATATATACATATATTAAAAGATTCAGAAATAATAAGACTGAGGAAGACTGACAACATTTTAATTCTGCCAATTGTTTCATGACATCTCATTAATATTTTGAACACCTAAACACTGATTATTTTTTGTTGTTTTTTTTTCCTACGACACCATTGCATTCATTATCTCTGACCAAAGTCAGCATTAGGTAAATTACAAATTTGTTTAATTGAGCAATAAAATGTTTAGACTTATATTGTGTATCTAAGGTGATTATTTTGCATACATTATCACACTAATATTTTTTTTGCACTATTCATTCTATTGCATTTAGTTAATTTTTGGGTTCAAAGCAAAGTACATACAAAAGAATGCACGTGTTCTTTGATAATAAATGTCTTGTTCAAATGCCAGTTTAAAAGCAGACTATTTTATATCATTAAGAGCACCTTCTTCCTTGTGAGTCTAACTGATGTCAATTTTTTAAATTAACTTGAGATATTATCTTTGTAAAAATTATTCCTTGCGTTATTTTTGTCAATGAAAATCCCTGACTTAGATAAAATATCTCAAAGACTATCTGTTGGAGAGTTGTTGCAATCATAAAGCTATTTTTAACAAATATACTCTCACTATCTGTATGACCTAATAACTAAATGTGTCTAAAATATTCCCCAACAAAGAATGACACTCAATGCTCCAAAATCAAATTATTCATGCCATTCTGCCTTCATTTATAAAACAGAAAAAWTTATTTCATCCATAGCTACTGAATTTTGCATATGATTTTGTGGATGATATGGAAATGTAAGAGTTTAAGAATTTCCAAGTAATGAATACATTGTTTATTTAAACATGTTGCTTTTCACTCTGTCCTGTTCCTCCAAAACCAACAAACCAACCAAACTCTAGATTGGAGGTATTTTATATCACACTTGAAGACAGAAAAAATAAAGAAAAAATAAGGGACCGACATTGCATTGACTATTTGGACTCCATATTTATCAATAACACATTTTCTTGCATTTCTATGAACTCAAAATCAAGTACAAATAGAAAAAGACATACATCAGACAAGAGTGTGATTATTAAACTTTGGATAGACTTACTGATACTGTGTCTTCAGAGCAGACCATGAATGAGACATGGACAGATCAGTGACATTTCATGCATGAGATGAAGGGTTCTGTATTGTCCTGCAAGGAGGCTGACTGCAAGCAGATGTTTCTGTCTTTTATGCTGAAAATATTTTKTCACTTAAGGCCAACCATGGCTTCTTTTACTTTTGAAACTATTTCCATTAACAATAGTGAAAAAAATGTGTATATGTAAATKACTATTCTGTGATAGTATACTATTTTATTCTTCATAGTTTAGAACATAAAATATGAAACATTATTTTTCAGTAGCATGGAAAGTAACATGGAAAATGTAAAAATATACARTGTTTAAAAAGTGCAAGTGTTCAATTAAAATTTAAAACCTCTTCAGTGATGATGTGTGATTTTAGATTCAATAAATGGTAAGACTATAATTTTGAATGATAAAAGAAAAATATAATCAAAGTTTATTTATGATGTTAGGGTAAMAGTGCATGGTCTCCTTGTGAGATAMAGGAGRCTGTATACAGCACAAGTGTTCTTTAGGAAAGCASAGAAATAGAGCCAAAGAATATTCTCCTTGCTCCATATCTTTGCAAGATATTGCCAATACTTACTTGCCATTTTGAAAACTGTGTTGCATTCAATTCATTTGTAAACTCTGGACTGCCATCCCACAGAAACAAAGGTAGAAAAGAAGGATAGCATATACCATAATTTGTTCCCTTGCTTCTTTCCAGCAACTGCTGAGAAATATGGCAAAACAAGAATAAAAATAAAATGAAACCATTTGCTATTCTCACATAACAGAATAAATAATCGGGAAATCAAAACAAGCTTAGGCTTGAAAGCTTCATTAATGTAGAATAGAGGAGACCCTTCCCAARGATGGTGGTAACCACTGAGTATGAAGCACTTCCTCCTGCCAGCTGTCGAAAACAGAGATGAGGAGAACCACTTTGTTGGACATAAATATGAGAGTTTTGCATGTGGCTCTGATTGCTGCATGCTTTTCCTTTTGAGTCTTAYGACATGTACATTGTGAAGAGCAGAATATTATCAAGAAGCCATTTGAAAGAATTATTCAGGGTATTTATTCAGAAATGACAATACTAGTAAAGAGAGACCCACATACCTTGAGAGAAAAGGCATAATAATCATGTATAAYTGTGACTGAGGGAAAGGTAAGCAAAGGAAAGAATACATGATAAAAGGAATAGCAATTARCAATTTAGATAGTAATGTTTAGTTGAACATGAATTCACTTTAAATCCTTTAGAAAATGCTTTACTGCAACCTTTTGAGGGCCTGAGGAAAACTTGTATTTCGAAGAGATTTAGTTCAAGCCCTAATATTCACTATGTGAATATTTGCCCACCTGCAACTGTAGCTAGATCAGCTCAAGCAATTTTCCACATAAAACAGTTTAGACTTACTTTTGTGAGGCAAAGGTTAAACAAAGTAAAACCATTTATTCACTTTTGGAACCTACTATGGTTTTCAAGCATAAAAATAAAAAAAGTAGACTTTAGAGCCAATGATTTGGGACAAAATAACATCTCATTTTGTTTGTGGCAGGAGGYTTCAGCAGGATTTGTTGGAAAGCCTGCTAATAATATCAGGCACACAAAACTCTGGCCCAGTATTGAAAACAGAAAGTTCCATAAATTTTACTGGAAAATAGTTTGTCAGTTGTTACACAACATAAGGCTGCATTATTCTGATTAGATAATAGAATACAGAACAGATTAAATTAAAGCAACTGTTTTGTTTCAGTTTAATTTAGATTTTGACTTAGTGAGTAAATGCTGAAAWATTTGCAGTTGAAAGTCCAGACTTAGCCAAAGCCACAGTACGAGTATAAAATACATAATATACAGAATTATCGTAGTATCTTTCTGGCATTTTAATGTTAATTCAAGGAAGCATTCGCTGTATAAATGCCTGTAAGTTCAAGAATTCAGAAATAACTGAAGAAATGATAATACTGAAAAACGGTGAGTTACCATGGAAATTCAATGTCTCATCTCCTGCTGATCTCAAGTTCCACCCCTCTCATTAAAAGCAACAGTTACTAGAAAGTTTTAACACTGAATTTTCTACAGACTTGCAGGAACTGTGTCTATCTCTCTGGCTATGCAAAAATGAAATATTGAGAAGGATTTTGGAAGAAATGGAATAAAAATAATTTTTTCATGTTAAATCAAAACAATCCCCTCTGTTTTTTGTAAGTCTAGAATTTTTATACTTAAATTTTCTCTTGATAGCAGTTACATATTGCAAATTATGACACTTTTGTCAGAAATAAAAGCTTTGGCATAAAAAAAACCTCATATTTTTTGACTGCTGCATCAGAAGAGGTTATCATATACTCATTTTTTTTATTTAGMYATTGGACTATAATGTAGTCTAATAATCAAAGGTAGTTTCGCGAAAATTGATAATATGTTTCCCTACAAAATGCATACAAAAARAAAGATTTTTGTCTTTCATAGCTTTATCTTTAATATTTGCTTCTTTGTGTTCACTCAAGAATTATATTAAACATCTTGTATGATTTGTGGTCAGCAAACACGCTGACAACTTGCAGCAAGCTATCAACAGTACCTATTTGAAAGCAATTTTGCCTCACAAAGTCATTCACAAGCAATTTACTTGAGACAGGCAAACAAAATCATTAACGCTGTGAAGCCACTTTGACCTAGGTCAGACCTGGTAAAAACAGCTACTTTATAATGACATCCAATTTCCTTGTAAACCCTGTTCAGAGAAATTTATAAATCACAAGTTGCTATCAGGCTATGGTAAGCCTCCCTTTCAAACCACAGCCCTATGGAGATTATTTGAAAGCATATTATACAACCATCTGAAGGGTCAGGTGTTGCCAACTGGAGCATTAAAAACTCATTTATGGTAACTCCTATCAAAGGCCCACAAGTTGGGAAGCAGAAATATAATATACCCATAATTTTTTCAAGTCACCTTTGATTCTCAATGTTCAAATGAAAAAAGAAAACCTGCTGCCTCTAAACTACAGAGAAACAGTCTAGGAGAGTAATTCAGGGGACTAAGTAAAAAGTGACAGTTAAGATACTCTGGGATATCCTACCTGGCCGTGAACTGCTGCTCCAGAAAAAAATCCCAGTGTCCCCCAGTCCTGTATGTCACTGTCCAGCCCTAGGCTTTTGTTGTGTGTCCTGCATCACCTAAAATGAAGCTCGTCAATTATATTCAGGCATCTCCATTGCTTTTATTGCACCTTAAGGGTAAACAAATTTTCCTCAATTTACTACTAATCTGCAGATGTAGTGTGTATCTAGAATTTTATTAATGAACAAAAAAAATCTTGCTTTCCATCTTTAGAGGAAATATACAGGTTGCATTTAAAGTGAAGAATTTAAATATGAGAGTAATACTATATGAAAAAAAAACCCAAACAGCTAGCACCAGAGTTCTTGGTGTCAAGATAGATACTTGAAGAAAGGTCAAGAAACACCAATTACATCAGAAGGTGGTATAATTTCTGCATTCTCCTGTATGCTTATCTCCTAGTAAACTTAAGTGTTCAACAAAAACCCCATATAAATATATATTCCTCCTAAATCTACAATGCAGAACAAAAATGATCCTAAATATAGCAACAGCAGGCTGTCCCAGTGTGCCAGAATATGAACCATTGGGAAAGATCTGTCTGGCTGAACAAATTTTGTTCCAGCCCAGGGAAATARAGAAGACTTTATGAACTTTGGAGGAAGGGGGACACTACTCAGGAGTACTATAAGATGAGGCTACACCAGGACACGATTAAAGAGCCAAAGCTCAACTAGAACTCAATCTGTGTACTGCCATGAAAGACAATCAATTATTTTTTCTAAGTATATGAATAAACAAAGGAGTATTATGGACAACCTCCGTTCTTTATTGAATGCTGTGAGAAACATAAAGACAAAGGATGGGGAAAAGACAGATTAATTTCTTTTTGCTTCAATCTTTAGTACTAAGATCAATTGGTTTTGGGTTACCCAGCCCCCTGAATTRGATGAAAGGAATGGGGAGCAGAAGGAAGCCCCCACAATCCAAGGGAAATGATCAGTGACTTTCTATGCCTTTTGGACATACATAAGCTTATGGGACCAGATGGGATCCACCCAAGGTTACTGATGGAGCTGGTGGAAGAATTCACCAAGCCACTTTCCATCATTTACCAGCAGTCCTGGTTAACCAGGGAGATCCTGGTAGCCTGGAGGTTAACAAATGTGAGACACATCTGCAGTAAGTTCTGGAAGGARTATCTGGCAAACAAGCCTGTCGGTCTGACCTCTGGGGAAGGTTATGGGAATAGGTCACCTTGGGTGCCACTGTGGATGTTGTCTACCTAGACAGCAGAAATTTTAGACACCATTTTCCACAGAATTCTACAGGAGAAATTGGCTGCCCATGGCACAGACAGGTGGATTCTTCACTGGTTAAAAACCGTCTGGACTGCTGGGCCCAGAGGATGGCGGTCAATGGAGTTAAATCCAGTTGACAGGTAGTCACTAGTGGTGTTCCTCAGGGTTCAGTATTGGGACCAGACACGTTTAATGTCTTTACCAATAATCTAGGTGAGAGGATAAAACACACCCCCAGTTTGCAGGTGGAAATAGGTTGGGTGGGATCTGCTTGATGGTAGGAAGTCTCTGCAAAGGGATCTGGAAAGACTGGATTGATGGGCAGAGACCAATAGCAAGGTATAGTGTCAGGTCCTACATTTACCTCACAACCACATGCAGTGCTACAGGCTGGGGGAAAAGTGGCTGGAAAGTTGCCCAGTATAAAGGGCCTAGTGGTTGTCAGTCAATAGCCACCTGAACATGAACCAGTGTGTGCCCAGGTGGCCAAGAAAGCCAATGGCCTCCTGGCCTGTATTAGAAATGGTGTGGCCAGCAGGGCAGTGATTGTCCCCTTGCACTCTGAACAGGTGAGGCCACACCTTGAGTGCCGCGTTCAGTTCTGGGCCCTTCACTTCAAGAAAGATGTTGAGGTGCTGGAGCATGTCCAGAGAAAGGCATCAGAGATGGTCTGGAGCACAAGTCTAATGACAAGCAACTGAGAGAGCTAGGGCTATTTAGCTGGGACAAAAGGAGGCTCAGGGGAGATCATTTTACTCTCTATAACTACCTGAGAGAAGTGTGTAGCCAGGTGATCAGGGGATCAGTCTCTTCTCTTGGGTTAAAACTGATAAGATAAGAAGAAATGGCCTCAGCTTGCATCAGAGAAGGTTTAGATTGGATATTAGGGAAAATTTCTTCATCAAAAGGATTGTCAGATATTCAAACAGGCTGCTCATGCAAGTGGTTGAGTCTCCAGCCCTGGAAATATTTAAAAGACATGGAGATGTGGTTCTTAGGGGCATAGTTTAGTGGCGGATTTGGCAGTGTGGATACTTTCAGTTTTGCAGACTCCATGGAATTAAACAAATCAAATCAAAACAAAACCAACCTACCACCCCCTTTTTATAAATTTAATTGAATTGTCTGAGCTTTTAAATATATGCAAAACTCATTCAGATTTCATCAGTAAAGTTTTATATGAGAATGCAATGCCGGATATATTTTTTTCAATATCAAACTATATGTGAGGTAATATTTGTGCATACATCACCACATTTAYATACTGCAATGAAAAACTTTTGAAATGCATAGCAATTCAGTGATATCCTGCAATCTTGGTATATCCATTTTCTTCTGGTCTAAGCCAAGAAATCCCATTAACCTCAACATCAACAGAATTTTAAAAAGCAGAAAATTGCTACTCAGCTACRTTTTTTTGTACAACAGACACCATACAAATAGTTTAAACATTTTTAATCAGTYTATTTTTCTATCTGGTACTGAATAGTTTTTATGTAAAATATTACTCAGTAAAAAGAAAAGTGTGAAAACCTGGTTACAGCTGTTAAAAATGTGCCTACTAATATACCATGTAAACTTTTAGGAAATGGTTGGAGGCAACAGATGATTAAGAGGGAGTTTGTTTGGCAAGTTTAGTAGTGCAGATCATTATACTAATTACAGTGCAGTACAACCAGGCTAATTACAAATTAGTAATTGACAAAACTATTGTTAATTATAGGGGTTGTGTTTTCAGCCAGTTTTTTTGATAGTTTTTGTTGTTGTTTGGTTTTGGGGATTTTTTTATAAATKAAAAGATGCATGCTTTAGAGCTCAATTTTTTTAATATGTTAAGTCCTTCTTTTAGAAGGTTTTTACTTTTTGAATGAAACAGTCCTTACTGAGAATATAACTTAAATATATGTCTTTCACTACTGAATTTATGTGAATGACTAGATATATACCTCAGTGTATTATCATGCTACTCAAAAAATTAAGCTCACAATAGCTAATCAGCAGATTAATGGAGGCTGACATTAAAACACAAAAGTAATCAAAAAGACCTGTTATTCCTGSATTGATTCAGTTTTTTATCAGAATTAATGAATAGATAAATATAAAGCATTTTAGAAAATATTWATTCAAATAGACTTCAGAAAAGCTAGGATTACATGACTGATAAATGGCAGATAATTCTGATTAATTTTAAAATTTTTCTGAGTTTTGAAGAATGAAAAAGACTAGACAGAATACAGTGAGTTTTTTACATCATAACAGTTAATGATGCTTCACTATTTCTTCACATTACTGACAATATATCATCCTTAGTAACTTAGAAAACCACAAACAAAACCCAACAGTCTACATCTAATTAAACTCTTCACTATATATAAATKATTATAGCTAAACTAATGCATCTAATCTAAGATTTTGTAACCTGGTAATAGAGGTATAGTCAAAATTATTGAGTATTTTCTATGCATTCACCCCACTTAGTGTAATGACACAGACAGTGGGATTCAGCACACCCTCAACAAGTTTGCTTATGGCAGGCACCAAGCTAATCAGTGCACTCTGTTTGCTCCAGGGAAGAGACATCATGTGGAAAGGTCTTGACAGCCCTGAGGAATGGGGCCATGAGAATCACAGGAAAWCCAGCAAGACCAAGTGTGAAGTCCTGCACGAGTGTATGGGCAATCTCATCCAGCTCTGGAGCTCCACAGCAAACAAAACACATGGACCTGTCTAAATGAGTCCAGAGGAGAACTAYGAAAATG
The DNA here is from genome assembly GCA_003546035.1 of Mixornis gularis. Classification (NCBI taxonomy): domain Eukaryota; kingdom Metazoa; phylum Chordata; class Aves; order Passeriformes; family Timaliidae; genus Mixornis; species Mixornis gularis. Next base: position 4,161,025 of record QVAJ01000012.1, read on the forward strand.
ATCATACAGTTGGAAGAGCTCTCCTGTGCAAAATGGYTGAGAGAGTAGAGATGTTCAGTCTGGAGAAGGCTGCAGAGACACCTTACTCTGTGTGGCCTTCYAATGTATAAAGAGGGTTTATAAAAAGATGGAGAGAGACTTTGTACAAAGGCCTGTAGTGCTCAGAAAAGGGGAAAAAATTTGAAACCTRAAGAGAGTAGGTTTAGATTGGACTCTAACAGGTCACCCAGAAAAGTTGTCATTGACTCATTACTGGAACCGTTCGAGGAAGGTTTGATAGGACTTTGAGAAACCTGATTTAGTAAAAGATGTCCCTGGCCATGGCACTGGGGTTGGAACTAGATATCTTTAAAGATCCCTTCCAACCTAAAACATTACATAATTCTAYGATAATATTATCCTAYRATTCTACAATTCTATGACAGATCTGATGAAGTTTACACTGAAAAACACACGAACAGATATGAGTAATCAGGAAGTTAACCTATAAAGTCTGTAACCTATCTGTCACATTTYGAAGTCTCATACAACCCTGGGCATATGAAATGGCGCCAAATATCTGTGATTACACAACTAAATAACATGGTGCTATGCAGGTGCAGACACCTGTTTTGTAAACACAGACTTAAGTATCTCAGTCTGAAGATAAATATTAATCAAAAAATTGGCAGTTTTAGCAATGAATATAAGTCAGCCCAGTGAATGAAATCACTAGTTCAGTGAGGTAGTCTATGATTCATTTCTGAAATTGCAGAAAATGTTCTTCTTGTTTCATCACCACATTAATGTGCTCTTTTACTATATTCGTTAATACTTTTAAATTTATTATTTAGTTCCCTCTTTTTCATTTCTTCTTCCCTTCCTATTGCCATTTCCTATTTAGTGTCATTAACTTTTTTTTTTCCTGATATATGTGTATGTATTTCTCTTTTATTTAGCCTGGAAGACAAAAATCTCAGAAAAACAACGATTTCTGTTTTCCTGTTGTGTCTGGTAGTTTTCTCTTCCCTCATCTATTTTGTTTATAAGTTTCTCACAGCAGTAAAACAATATTATTACACCTACAGAGTGAGTGACCATTTTTCTTGGAATTTTAGCACTATATTATTTAGCATAAATAGTAGACTACGTTTAGATTTATTTCATGCATTACATAGTGTTAACAGGCTTTTGAGGAAATGCTTTAAAAAATGAACTATATTTTAATTGCTATTCAACATATTTTACGTGTGCCAATTTTGACTTAAATATATATGACCATAAGTAGATACTAAGCAATATGCAGAGGAGGAAAAAACAAATAAAATATGTTGACCAGAATTTTGATTCCAGTTGACTCAGTTCTCTCATTCTAGTGTATTTAATGTTTCTGATTTATATCCCATAAGTCAAATCAGAGGTARATTTCATTAAAAGAGTTATGTGGCTAATTAGTTTCTAAAATTTTAAGTAAATATTGGCAATTGTATTTAGTCATCAGTCCAATAAAATTCATTTTTTTTCTTTTTCTCTTCCTCTGCTTAGACTAGAAATCATTAAAAAACCAAAACAATTTCTATTTTCAGTCAGTACATATTATATGCTACAGAAGTGATGTTATTTTTCACCTTGTTCAATTACTCTTTTATTACTTCATGAAATCTATAAAATAGCTTTTGTTACTTTTCTACCATGCCTTTCATTAATCAGTTTGGTAGATTCAGTTTTTATGAGCTCAAAAGGTCTAAGATTAGAATTGAATATTTTGATACACAGAGGATCAAAAAATTTAGGTGACATTAACGTGCYTCCCTTTCATATTAGCTGCTTTCAACATCTGAATACTCAAAAGTTAATGTCCTGAGATTGTGGTAGGTATCKAAGTTCCCAAAGTAGTATCCGAAGGTTCTTAGTAGTATTAAAGATCCTTAGGTTCCCTTGCTGTATCATGTGTCTTTTACATCCCATTCATGTTTACCATATATTCTCTTTCTAGGTTGCCTCAAACTTGATCATGTTGCCACTTATCCAGCTTCTGTTTCGAGTGTCACTACAGATGCACCTTTGCCAAATTAATTGAGCCCTTTATGGCTGTCTTTAGAAGACATCAGCTATTTTCCAGACTTGGCTGTATGGACTACATAGTCACCACTAATAGTTAGAAATTTCATATTTATCTGACATACAGCATTACCTTACAGATATATGGTTGTACATGTTTTATTATTTTACCTTCTTTGTAAAAGTTTTGTACATGTTTTATTTTTTACCAAAAAAGGTAAAAAATTATAGCTAAAATGTTGATTTTTTTTTATTTTAATCTATTAAAGCTTAGCAAATTAGGTAACAATATAAAGCAAAGGTAATTATTATTTAAATTAATAAAATTATTGTATGCTATGTAAACTATGTTAGAGATGCTAAACAATTTAAAGGACTCTGAAAAATATTGATCTTCTAGGTGACCTGCACCAGAGTATATCTAGGTAGATGGTATTTAGGACATTTTAAAAAATTGTGGTGGTATATGGTATACCTTCCGTTTCCTCTACCTGTTGCCTGTTCTTGGATCTGTTTGGCAGGTGGTTCTCTTTGTTACATTTGTAGAATATTTTGGGGAAAGAGGGTCAGGGRACGATATTAAAATTAAAGAATTAATACCAGCGAAAATATCTCAGTGGAATAAATAATCCATCTTTATTCCATGGTAATATTATTGAGTATGATTTCTGTTACCAATGTACTTATCAACAGCAATTTCTGAACCTTATTCTGTCACCACAATCATTAAATCACACTGTTTGTGCCTCTGATAGCTTATTAAATGCTCCCAGACCTACAGTGCAGMTCACACTATTTGTACACCTGGGATTGCTATTGTGACCAGACTTACAGTGTAGGCATGCTGTTTGTGCATCTGGTACCTTGCCAGACTTATAGTGTCAAATTGGCTACTCTAAAATATTATCTGTGAAGGTCTCCCAGGGGTTCAGACAGACAGATAATTTACCAACTAACATGGGGAAGCCTAGTGGCCCCCRGGCCTGCTGCATTTGCAGATAACTCAGAAAGCAAGATCTCCCTTTCCTAATTTTTTCCATGACAGTAAATCACCCCCTTTGACACTGAGATGTAGGTGCAAAATATTTTCCACTTTTGTGTTTCTTCAAGAATTCAAGSATGATTTCAGATTAGAAATTCAACATAATCTGTATTGATACTGCCCAAGGGACAAAATGTAAGATGTTATGCCTTAATGGAAGCATAAAATATTTAAAAGATACAGGTAATGTCAGGATGGATGATAATTTTATGCACCAGACAGGTGCACAATGTAAAATAAAAAGGTATAAGAACAGTTCAGGTTGAGAGCACACAGTTAGAGGGAAAAGGCTTTCACAGAATGARTAATAGGCTTTCACAATGGTTTCACAATCCTGCTGAGCTAAAAGATGATTTAAGGATTCTGAAATCACTTAGGAAAGGAGAGACTACTTACCTTGAAGTTTGGCTTTTCTAAGGATCACCTACCTAATCCTGACTCCCATAGAATGAAAAACTTGGAAGTTGTCMTACCTTTGGTTGTCCACAAAGCACTGATGGGAACTCAACATCAACCACCAAACACAGTTGCCAGGCTTATGGAGCGGAGGGAGATGAATCAGCAAACCTAAGCCACAGTTTTCAATTCTAACTTTAACCACAGGTCAATACACAGAGTTACCTCAGCACAGTATTTTCCAAAACAGCATAGGATATTCTTTAAAGCTGCTTTTATTATTGATGAAGATTACTAGAGAGCTAACTGTAAAAGATTGYTCTAAATTAAAATGTGTAACTGTAACAACTGCTGCATAGACAAACAATTAAATGTTAAATTTATGGAAATAAACTACCTTTTTTTTACATATCTTTATAAATAAACTGTAAACCATAATAACATCTCATTTTCTCTCTAAATACATGATATGAACACACACTACTTATAACACGCACTCAATGCAAATCCTTATATCTGTATTTAAAAAAGCAACTTCAACATGCATTTTGAGWTCTTTAATTTCAGCATGATAACATTCTCTTTGATGGTCTGTTCCTTACAATACTGTCTGGTGAAAAATGCAAATGATGAAATTAAATTAAATGTCTTGAGGTGGGCAGAGATCCAAATCAGGCCATTCTGCTACTGATAAGTGACTCCTGTGGTATCCAGCTAGCTTTGTGTGTGAAATAGACTGTCTTGGTCTGGGAGATGTAAACAGAAAATGGTTCAGACACTTTCTTTTAGAGATAATGGTGCCATGGAAAGAAAGCCAATGAATGGCAGCAAAAACTGTACATGGATTTGCACATAAGGTTTTGTATGCTCTAAGCTGAAACACTGAAGTGACTGCTGAGGTTTTGTATAAGCACCCTTATTGAGAAGGGATTTGAGGCTTAGCAGAAATCCTGGAAGGTTATTAAGATAGAGATTGGCTGCTGCATAGAATACAGAATCCTGGAAAAATCCCCAGCATGATCTTGATTTTTTAGCATCTGGCTCACATCATAAATGCTTTGAGCACTGTCATTCTGTGAACTGAATACCGGTGTCAGKAAAATGGCCTTGAAGAAACAAATACTCACCACGTCTTCACTCAGTGAAGAGGAATGTGAAATAGGAATAGAAAAATGTGAAATAGTAAGAAAATCAATATACAAATGCATGCACCTAATTTTKACTACTTTAAATAAATTTCAGTAAACTTTGATATTACCTGCAGGTAAGACTGTTAAATCCCAGGAARCATAGGAATAATTGTTCCTTGTCAGGTATTTAACATTTAACTTCAGGAGTATTGGGGYATTTCTTTAAGTTCCTTGTGGCTGTGCACAACTGTAAGACATTATTTTTGAAAACATATTTTCATATAAAAACATATTTGGACTGTAATTCCTTAAACTAACAAATGAAACTAAATATGTCTTTTCCATGGGGTCATATTTTGGCTGTGTTGGTCACCTTGCTCTCAGCAGAGAAAAGAACAAGCCGAATTTGGCAAATGACTTTCCCGGCTTCTGCAAGTAGTTCAGATGTTTGTAATTTGTGAGTTTCTGGGACTGGAGTGTATTGGATCACAGTTAATTAATACTTGCAGCATATCTCTGACTTCAAGCTCAGGATACTGTGTTCTGTGTTCTCCCTAGGGGAGAAAATCTGGAAAAAAAAAACAGGGAAATACAATATTCTTCTCTTCTCTTCTCTTCTCTTCTCTTCTCTTCTCTTCTCTTCTCTTCTCTTCTCTTCTCTTCTCTTCTCTTCTCTTCTCTTCTCTTCTCTTC
>QVAJ01000012.1:4166945-4177512 GCA_003546035.1 Mixornis gularis
AAAATAGCCACACTGAAAACTTTCTCTGATTTAGTTAGGGATTAAATAACCAGAGATAGTACCTTCAGATTTAGTTGAATTTAATTTATGATTGTATTAACTATATATACAGAGATTTTCTTCAGCTTTCAAGATGAGTAGGTTGAAGATTGTAGCACAAGTAATTGAGGTAATTGTTATCAAGATAGGCTTCCTGTTTATCTTGCCTGTGGTGTCTTTATATTAGTAATAATTTCCTATCTTAAATGGGTGGACCTGTTTTTGGGKTTTTTTTGTGTTTCCTCTTTTCTTCTCCTCAGCATTCCAGAGAAACCTATGTATGTGAATCCAAATTTGTCGATGGTTTAGCCTTTCCAGCACACTGCACTTGACCAGCACAAAAAGGCATCCACCTACTTATGACAACTTGGGCTTTGTGGTAAACTTAAGTMTCTCCTAAATATGATCAAAATATTTAATGGGCTTATTCCCCTACAATTGGTACTGTTTTAAAACTTTTTGAGTTAAAATTGGAGAGAGTTTAAAAGGGAGAACATTGAATAAGCAGTTGTAATTGATCTGGCTGAGATAATATTCCTCACAGCAACCCTCATAGTGCTGTGCTTTGCATTAATAGCTAGAAAGGAGCTTATAAGATACCAATGGTTTTTGCAACTTCTGGGCAGTGCTCAACAGCATCAGGGCTGTCTCTCCAGCATTCCCCCCTTACTAATAGGTTTGGTGTGGACAAGATGTTGGGAGGGTACGTGGCCAGTACAGTGGATTCAAATTGACCAAAAGGATGTTCCATTCCATATGACATCTTCTTAGATAGAAAAACTAAGAGAAAGAAGGAGGAAGGACAGGAGCATTCATTATTTATATTTATCTTCTTGASAAACCACTTTGCATACTGAAACTCTACTTCCTGAGAAGCAGACTGACACSACCTGTTAATGGAAACATAGAAAGTAAATCTATTGTTTTCCTTTGTTTCTGCAYGAGTAAATTTTGCTTTCACTTTATTAAACTGCCTTTATTTTGACCCATGATTTTTTTTATTTTATTTCTTCCATCCTGTCCTGATGAAGAGGGTCATGAAAGAGCAGCTTGGTAGGCACCWGGGATCCAGCCAAAGTCAACCCATAAAAACAATGTTTTTTAATAGGAGTATAAATTAAATATCATACAGACCCTTCAGCTTCTCCAGCTGCTGTTGCCACTGAAGTATCTGTCATTCTGGAGACTGCAGCACAGATTGGGAAAGTGAGAGAGAGGTGCCAGCAATCAGAAAAAATCTACTACTGCAATGACCATGCAGAAGCACCTTCAAGACTTTCTGTATCAAACTATGTTGCTTCATCTTTGGTCACTATAAGAATGTTTTAAGCACTTGCCAGATCTTTCCTTTTGTAGTTTTTAATCTTACTGTATTTTTGAAAAAGGCTGTTGAAGGAAAAAGTGAAATAAAAGAATGTGTATTAACTTCTTTTCACTGTTGGAACTCCTAAATGATGGGGGCTCCACTGTGTTTAGCATTTTACTGAAGTATAATAAAAGATTGCTGCTGCCACAAAGTCGTTTATAGTCTGAACTATAAGACACAACAGCCTGGGAATTGGCAAAGGTGCATGAACTCATTTTAAGGTAAGTTGCTTTGCCCACAGTGTCTGGGTGTAATGAACCATCAGCAGTATTCAGCATGCACTGAGCTCAGAAATCCAAGTGTTCAGCATCATCACTGGCATTTCTATATTGCATTGCCTTTGACAGCAGATTGGGGATGGTGGTGGAATCATTGTGGTAGCAGAACTGCTTCTCTGCTTTTTATCTAACCCTTAGCCTCAGCCCAGCTTTGCATGTGACATCACCTTCAACTCCTAGGTAAATATGTACAGCCCAGTACTGTGTACCTCAGGAGAGGGAGGTAGTCAGGCAGGAAGATGATATATGGGAGCAGCAGGTGGACTTTCCATCAGTTCTCCTTGGCGGAGTCAGGGAATATGCTAGTTKTCAGGCACAGTCATGGACTGAGGAAGGCCAAATGCGAGGGAGGAACAGGCTTCCTTGCTTTTTGGCTGTGTGGAAGCTACACATTCTCATGTAATTAGTCAAGTAATTAATCATTGGTAATATTTCAGTGATTGGCAGGATGGTTTTGTCTCAAAGTTAGATCATTCTCATCATGAAGCCATACTTTGGGTGTTTAGTCCTAGCTTGCTCACAGCTTAGTCATCTTTGGATCACACACTGAGTGCACACGTGCTCCAGTTCTGTCTTCCCATATGAGGAGAGATATTTTGTCTGATTTTCCTCGATGAAAGTGTCATATTTGTTGTTTTTCTACTAATATTTTTATCAGACAATTTTGGATTGTTCCATACTGATTCTTTTTTTGACAGTGACAAATTTTCTGTGACAAATGAGCTTTGTGTTCTCCATTTTCCAATGATTATTAAACGTTGATGTTCACCCCAGATCATAGTATAAACTGAAGAAGATAAAAATGCATTTACACTATTTTTTAAAAAATTTGGAACTGYATTTTAGTTTTTGCATAAATCCATTTGTGATTTCCACAGGTTCAACTTGCAGAGTGGTTTTCKTGCAAGCTAAATGTACTCCTTTACAGAGGAAACAACCTGTCAACCTTTTTCAGCTGTATCCCAAAGGTGGCCTAACCCTAGTAGGGAYATGTGTATTTTTTGTTCTCTCTTGGAAGATATTTTTACACATTTCTAAGATCTTCCTGASTCTTCTCTTCTTGATGCTGAACAGCCCCGCTGTTTCAGCCAGGCTCCCCTGCCAGATGCCCCTGGCCCTTGATAATCACAGTCGGCACCGTGATACCTGGTCCAGTCTGGGTGGGCAGGGAGTGGTGAAAAYAGAGGAGTGTGAACGATGGGGAGCCTGAAAACAGAACTTTAATGGTGGTAAAAACACCAATGCAGAGACTGYGTGGTCTGAAGAGCAGCATCCAAAGACCCAGGATAATGGCTAACTTAACAATATATAAAGTTTTCTGGGGGAAGAGGTCCTATAGAGATGTCCTGAGAGCTGCTTCACTGGCTAGCTCGYTCCCTGGCCCCTATATGAGAGAGGCTTGGTGGGTCTGAACCTCAGGCTGAAGCCCMGTCAATSGCRTGGAAGAAAGAGTGGRCTCTGCTTGGGTTTCACCTGGCTTTATTCCTCTCCGTTACCTCCCATGCGCAGATGGACAGAGCAGAGAGGGAGAGCCCCAGAGCGAGACTGCCAGCAGCCCCTCTGTCCCCRCCTTAAGTACAGGGGGTGTACCTTGAGCAGGGGAGAACTTAGAACCAATCCAAGGGRAGGGGGGTGTGACCCAGAATTGGGTAACTTAACAAAACAATGAAAGAAGGTGGTACCGGGGTACCTTGTCCAATCCTAGGGCTTTTTCCCCAGAATCTTCCAGATCTTACAAGGTGATTGACAAGATCTGTCACAAGGGAAACACCATTGGGAATGGGGGTGTAGGAACAAACCATTACAAACATATRACAAAATATACAGAACATTAGAAAACTCAAAATGYKCACCACTACAAGGTCCAATCCCAAACGTGGGATAGGGACATGACTTTATATGTCAAAAGTCCCAAACCAACAGAGAACCAGAACCAGAGACATGACCTATTTTGGAATGGTGCCGTTAGCATCCTAATTTCCATAKCCCACCTCCCATGGTCTCAGGTTTATGGTTTCTGCATAGGCTACCTGGGCTAAGGTATTATCCATCTCAGCTAGCTCAGTTGCCACACTTGATCACCCTTGTAGCCCTTAGCTGCACACACTTCAGTTTTTCCATGTTCTTCCAATACTGGGGAGCCCAGTGCTGAACCCAGCAGTCCAGATGTGTGTCCTTGGGGCTGACCAGAGCGGAAGGATCATTTTTGTCAATCCGCTGGGAGTACTGTGCCTCTGGCAGTCAGGGAGGCATTTGGCTGTCTTTCCCAGGAAGGAACATTTCTAGCTCATGTTCAACATATTGTCCATCAACATGCACAGATTCTTCTCTGCAGAGTTCTTTCCCAGACAGCTCCAGCTTTTGCTGGAGGAAGATGACATTCCTTCTCGAGGGCAGGACATGACATTTCCTGTTGCGATCATTATGTCATCACAGTTATTTTCTGTGTAAAATTCTGTGTAACTAGTGATGTTTCAGAATAATTTTTATACTAGACAGTCTTAAGTTTCTTTACTTTATTTTACTCTTCACTAGATTAAGGAGATTTTGTTAACTAGTAATAAAATTTACCATAGTGATTATTCAATACGTTTTCAGATTGATGTTTCCTAAAGAGAAATTATCAATACCTATTTACTTGATTTAATTGTAAATTTTATTTATGTTTATATCACAATATTTTCTTTAGAATGTGTAGAAATAAATCCTTTAGGCATGAAAATAAAGCACTTTTTTTTTCTGTAGAAACTTCTRTAGATTATACAATATATTTTGCACACATTTTGAGGTATTCTTCCGAGGATTATAGTTATCCCTTAAAATATACAGCATGACTATCTCATTTTCAGCCTTTTTTCGTGTTGTATTTAAAATTACATATATACATACCCAGCAGCATTATTGTGCAGTTTAGAGGCACGGTACCCTGAAGCAGTATATTATCCCTTGGTTTGAACACATATTGAGCTTTTCCTCTTCTTTGTAGTTTAAGTGCAGGTGTTCTATAKTCTTCACCAAGTTTTTGTCATCCTTCTTGAAAGCTATCTAGGGCTGTTTTTTTATTCCTCAGSGGAAGGTGGAATTACTGCCAACATTTTTTCTTTTCTTATCTTGACCTGGTGGCTGAGTGGCTTGTGATGGTTCCTGGTGCCTTTCATCCATACTCCTGCTGTGTGAGTAATGCTGAGCCTGGTCTGCAGCACCTCTCCCCAGTCAGTTCTGTTCTTTTAGGTGAGTGAGGATAATTACTTCACTGAGATACAGTCAGCTCCCACTGAAGTCAAGAGAGCTAATAGAATCTCAAATAGCTAATAGAAGAACTGCCTTGTTTCATGTGGGGTTAAATACGATGAAGTTGGTTCAGTGTGATATCCATTTCAAACCACAGTACTATGACCAAACTCACCTTCTGTGATAAAATTCTTGTTTTATTTGGACAGTGTGCTCCTAAGGTTGCATTTTTTGGTAGTACTACAATTAGATATAAAAAAAAATATTTAGCTGTATGTTAATTGGATATTCATAATCATTTCAGAAATAATAGTGGGAAAAAAACAACCTTTTTTTCTTTTACACATTTCTAGTTGGAACTGTCATAATATCTTTTTAACTGGYTATGAATAAAATATATAAAAACCACCACAATTTACTTACCAAAATATAGGGACAAATGAAGAACCCCTCCTATCTTACAATAAAAATCCCTAAGAAATATAAAWATATATATATAKTTCTTTTTTTCCTGTACCCCATCACGTCACACTCAGACAGAAAGACTGACTGAGGTAAAAAAAACCAACCCAATGGCACAGTGAACAAATAAATGTGAAGCCCATYATTTTGATATTTCTATTCCCAACATGCATTCTGCCCTACTTAAAGGGAATTAAGGAATTATTGCACTGTATTTTCTATTTGAATTAAAATAATGAATGCAGTTAATAACATTTTTTACTCAATCAAATTTAATAAAAGTTAAAATGTCTCTATAGATACACAATCACATCTAAATAGTATGTATGCATGCACARCTATATGCATATTACATATATTGCTTAAACTGATGTACTTAGGGGTATATGTAGGTATATAAGTTTGTTTACACACACAGATACACATAGATTAAATAGGTAACTTCTTCACTAAAATCCACAGTATTTCAAAGCTATTGGTGAAAGCAAAACCAGGTAAGGAATGGATTTGTGAGATCCGGTAAACACTATATTCTTCTTTATACTAATCTAGTTGTAATTAAAGTTGAAGCTCTCTATGTTGAAATCTGTAGAAAATAAAAAGTTAAAAAAACACATGGAATTATTTCTTAACAGTAAAATATCTTGTGTGGATCATCATCCAGAAACAAATATAATCAGACCTTCCTGCATTAGGTTCATAACTTCCATTTCCCTTTGAAAGCATCACTGTGTGATGATGCTTGTCTCTTGTCACCAAGAACAATCTTCTCATGTCCCAGATTCATTTTACATGTAATTAGCAAGAGCTTCAAATTTTCTAATAAAAGTAGATTGGTAGCCACAGAAGCATATCATCTGTAAAAAAGGTGGAACAGCACAAAAATATTTTGTCAGTGTTAATATATCTTTGATGCCTCATATATTTTCTCTTCTTAATTCTTCCTTTTGCCTTAAATTCATTTAAAAGAATTATTTTCTTTTGATCWCTAGAGGAATATTTAAAAAAATTTGTAAGCAAATGGTCTACTAACAGTGGATTTTTGCAATGAAATTATTTAATATTGCATGTGAAAAAATCCCAGTGACCCCCCCCCTCCCCCAAAAAACCCCAAACCCATTTTCCTTCCTCATTTCATTCATCTTTTTCAAACTTCTCTGCTGAGYTTCTTTATGGTCTATATGACAAATTCTTTTTCATGGTACATATAAACCTGATGGACTAACTGGCTACTGCAGAAAAATGCTGAACTATATTTTACCCCTAAAAGCTCAGGTATTTTCTAATGAACCAAATACTTATGGCCGTAAAGTTGTGAAGGATGAAAATGTCATAAGAACAGATTATTTTAAAGTTTTTTGTTTTATTTTGCATCACCATTTAGACATACTGCTTGGAAAAATATAACATTACTGGGAGCTATCAACTGAAGAAAAATATGCTTTATGAACCATGCACAGGACAGACCACAAAGAGAATTTACTAGATTAATGTCAATTAATAGAATCATTGTGTTTGATGGGAAAATATTATCACAGGAACACTATGGATGAGATTAGAGGACAGTTCTGGGGCTTGACTAGTCCAACATCTTACCCAGAACAGGATCAGTTAGAGCAGGTTGTGCTAGAATATGGCCAGTTATATCTTGCTTTTTCCAAGGATGTAGAGTTCACAACCTCTCTGTACAGCCCACAGTGTTTGACCACCTGTGTTTGATCACCCTCACAGTAACAGAGCTTTTTCTTGTCTAATTTCTTCTGATTCAGTTTGAGCCCTCTTGTCCTGTCACTGGACTCCACTGATGTACATYTAGGTTACCATTACAGGGATATATTAATTTCTGAAATAATCTTCAAGTGTAGGTCAGGTAATCCTATTACCCTCGTTTTACACCAGATGAATTCAGGATAGAAGAGATGAAGCACAGAGCCAAACCCAAGGACCCAACTGCATGGRCAGGCTCAGCCTGATCTCTGTTCAGACATAAGTGCTCCAGATCAACTAGAAGTGAAAAATTTGTTTTCATATCATTTTAGTACACAATGAAGCTAATGTACAGAAAGGTGCTTATCTGTAAGCACAGAGAAAGAAATATTTAGGTTCCTATATTGATAAATAAATGCCTCCACTTTACACAACTCAAATATTAGGTAAAATCTAGAGGTAGCCAATAGGAAAACTTCAAGCATGTATGTTATATAAGTCTAGATCTTATAGATCTGAATCAGTGCTGAAATTTTACTTTTTTTAATTACATGACCATTTGGTATTTGCGTATTACCAAAACTACCTCAACTTGTATTATCCTGAAAAGAAGCATAAAACACATCATTATTAACAGTTTAATGCAATTTCCCATTGAAATAGTGACTAACAGGAGTTTAAATAATTTTTAGATGGACATCTTCCTGCATGAACTGGCAAATAAATATTTAAAAAATATGAGTGGAAGATTATCAATATGAATAACATTATAAATACAAAGAAAATTCACGTAAGTACGCTGAAAAAATCTTACRAAATTCCAGTTCAGTCAAATATTTTTCACTTCTATTCTTGTTTATAGGCCTCTTGAAACAAATGTTAATTGCAGAATGGAATGAAATTAATCCTGAAAACATTAAAATTTAAACATAAGATAAACAGCATGACTTTATGACACCTGTCAATGTAATTTTTCTTCAATTCTTTTCTCAGTGTGAAGACTAGGAAKTTTGTCCAAATACAATTGCATAGCCATTTATACTGAAAAAGTATTTAAGATCAGCAGGTCTTATGTTTAACCCAGCACAGCCAACGCCACCACTAAACCATGTCCCTAAGTGCCACATCCATCCTCCTCTGAAATACCTCTAGTGAAAGTGTCTCCACCCACCAGTTTCTCGGTTGCCTGTTCCAGTGCTTGACAACCCTTTTGATGAAGAAATTTTTCCTAACATCCAGCCTATACCTCCCCTAGTGCAACTGAAGGCCACTTCTCCTTGACTTGTCACTCGTTACTTGGGGGAAGAGCCCAAGCCCCATCTCCTTTACATTGTCTCCTTTCAGGTGGTGGTTGGTAGAGAGTGATAAGGTCATCCCTGAGCCTTCTTTTCTCCAGACTGAACAGCTCCAGTTCTCTCAGCCACTCTTTATAAGATATTTCCCCAACTTGTTTGCTCTTGTTTGGACATTCTCCAGCACCTCAAAATCTATTATAAAATTATATATAGTTTGTCCCAAATGTGATGTTTACATTAAAAACTAGTTGCTGTTAGTAAAAATAGCTTTAGAAAAAAAGGAACCTGGAAACAGTAAATTTTAGTCACTGCTAGAGCCATATCTATAACTATTTAAATCATTATTTTAATGCCTGGGAAAAATGCAGCCAGATGGTGTCTTTCATGTGCCAAGTTAAGACCAGAAGCAATATTTGACCAGTACCCTTTGAACTCATTGTTAAAAGTGAAAGTTTAGCTGTGAACCTCTGACACAGCTAGTACTACATCTTAAAATTGCTGTAATACGTTTGTTGAATTTAATGCAATGTGACACTAAACTGGCAAAAAACKACCTTGTTCAGTAGGCTGTAGATTTGATTTAATCTATGAGACAATGACAGAGAAGCAGATGCAAACATTGGAAATCCTTTTACTCATTTTAGTCCCTGTGAAAGACGAATTTTACTGTAGGATCAGAAAGTATATACTAAAGCACCTCAAGGAATGGGGGATGTCTCATCTGCTGGCTGCATTAGGACTTACCATCCCCTTTTCATGCACCATGCATCAGCCTGAAGAGCAATATTCRGAGCCATTAGCATGATCAATAATGGCAGGGAAAGTCACTTCTTATTAACATTCACCTCACCATACTTAGGTTTCTTGTGCTTGTAAATAGTTCCTTTTTACTGACAAGTTGGTTTGGCATGAATAGTTTCAGGAAATCTTAGCTTTGCCTGCAGGACTTCTTCTGAAGGTAAATGCTTTCATCTGAACACTTCCTTCTTTTTCAKTTCACTCATTGACTTCCTTTGCCGTATTTTTTTTTCCTCTAATATCCTTGATTTTTTTATTTCTTTATCTCTAAAAGTATCTAATATTTTAAGTAAAAATTTGAAACGCTTCCTGCTTCCATTACACTAACAACACTTCAGTTGACACTGTGGGTCATGTGAAAAAAAATCTGTAATCTAACACATTTACCTCTATAGAGGCAAATGAAATTAGTGCATGTCTCACTGTGATACCCAATATCACTTGACTAAATTAGATTCCTTGTTCTGGGTTGGAATATATAATACTGAGTAAGACACTTACATTGTCTATAGTTACTTGTGAAAACCCATTTTTTGATGGGTTRCACCAGAGTGCAACAAAAATGCTTCAGCTGTCAACAGAAAATGTTAAACATGGTAAACAAACTAAAGCCATTCGTGTGTGATATTTTTCTCACTAACCATATATGCAATAAATRGTAGACCTATGGATATCTCTTCCATGTTAGATCAAAACCTTGAAGGCATGTAGTGATTCTAGCTGGATGTTCTTCTGAATGCAGGCAACAGCTATCTTATTTTTCAAAACCTTCTTATTAACAGCTAGATAGTAGAATCATGTGGCTTTTGAAAGGTCTTGTTTATCCTGAGACACACTCTCCTGAGACCATTAYGGTCCAGACCTCAGTTGGCCATACTAAATTATATTTGGAGCTRATAAAAATAATCAGTCTTCCAGATCATGATACTTCTGATCTGTAAATAGATTAATATGGCAGAACAGATTCATTCTCTTTTGAATTTTCTATTTTCCCCATTTCACATAATCACAGTGTAAGATAACATATGTAGGTGCAGATATCAGTTGAATCCCACTGGTTTTGCCTGTCAATGTTCCTGGTTCTCGAATTGGATATTGAAGAATGAAAAGAGACATAATGCAGGGGACAGGGGGAGGGAAACAATGCACTTATGCTAATTAGTGATGTGATCTTTCATTATTTTCTGAAAATTTAATTCATTTAAAGGAAACAAAGAATGATATAGACTAATGATCCATATCTAGCAAGGTATTGTCCTAAGAGATCCTAAAATACGGACATCTAGAGAGGTAAAAGAAGGAAAACAAAAATGTAGGAATTAGTGTAATGTCCAAAAACTAAAAATATTAAAGAGAAGGGAAGAGGGAAAGAGAGGGGAGGGGAGGGGAGG
>QVAJ01000012.1:4177678-4203644 GCA_003546035.1 Mixornis gularis
GAAGAGAAGAGAAGAGAAGAGAAGAGAAGAGAAGAGAAGAGAAGAGAAGAGAAGAGAAGAGAAGAGAAGAGAAGAGAAGAGAAGAGAAGAGAAGAGATATTTCAGTGGAAGGGACTTAGAGTGATCGTCCAGTTCAACAGTCTGACCACTTCAGGGCAGAAAAAAACTTAAAGCATATTGTTAAGGGCATTTTCCAAATGCCTCTTAATCTTTGACAGTCTTGGGGCATTGACTACCTCTCTAAGAAGTCTATTCCAGGGTTTGATCACCTCTGTAAAGAAATCCTTCCTAATGTCCAGTCTAAGCCTTCTCTGGTGCATCTTTGAACCCTTCCCACATATCCTGTCACTGGGTTCCAGGCAGAAGGAACTCACCACTTCCTCTCCTCAGGAAGATAGAGAGCAATGRTGTCACCCCTCAGACATCTCTTCGAATTAAACAAGCACGGATTCCTCAGCCCTCCTCATAGGATATTCCTTCCATCCCTTTCACCAGATTTGTCAACTTCCCTTGAATGCATTCGGTGACCTTCATCCATCTTAAATTGTGGAGCTCTAAGCATTTGACTTGCAGAGTTCAAGTSAAATTTATTAAGTATATTCAAGAAGTATATTCAGTGACATATTCACCTTTGTGGGTGTGGGGRTGTTGTAGGAAGCTACCATGATAAGGCAGAACAACTTTGTAATCATTGTGGATTTGCACAATACAGCAAAAGCTRAGAAAAATATCTTATGCAAAAATACCTCTGTGTGTATATGATGTCTAGATGAAAATAAAAACTGTAGAGAACAAAATGTATACTAAAGAGGAATTAATACAATGAAGAGAATTGTAGGTTGAGAATCATGATAATTGTATGTATGTTGTGTTACAGTTATAATTCAAAAGCCCATTCTCAAGCATTGCTTCTATTATTGTAGGAAAATAAACTGACAAAGTTATGTTTATCCATACAGACACATACTCCACAGTATAAAACCAATATGATTTGATCTCTTATACACTCTGTATTATTCTGGGTATGGAGTGTGAATACTAAAATAAGCTTATCTTGCTTATTTTTAACTGACTTAACTTTGTGGTAAAAAATCAATTCCTGCAACACACACATTTAGTACATGCTTTATTAATTGAAATGTTTCTGAAGAGAGACATTAAGGAAAATTCTCTTTCACAGACTGGTAGAACAAAACCAGCATATTCTGAAATGTTTGAAGAGGGTAAAGTATTATTCAAATGAAATAAGATTTTGGGAGAACTTGATCTCATTCAAGTTCGAGAAATAATAGGTATTGACTTTTGGTGTTATTAATGATTTTACATGAAAAAAAAAATCAAGTATAGCCAATCAAAAAAGAGAAGTTTTACAGAAAATATCAGCAAAAGAAAAATGAAATTGGTTTAAGAACTAACTGGTTTAAGAAGCTACTCAATTAAGAATATTAAAACAGAGTCCAAATATTTCAAAGAYTAGCTAGGGAATTTGAACTATTCTTTCAATTCAATTTTATTTTAAACAGACAATTTAATCTTGGTGTTCCTGTAGGGGTTTATGTTTGTTTGGTTCATTCTTTTTTGTTTCATTTAGTTTGGTTTTGACTTGAAACAAATCAAGCAGCGGCATATGAAACAAAGATGTGTAAGCCAAACCTAGAATATTTAATTTGACAACTCTCAGTTTCATAAAAAAGCAGTACACATGAACACTGTGATTGTACTGAAACTGAATTCAAAAGGGGAGGTGAAGGTAAAGGTTGCTTTTTGGTATCTTAGTGGTTTAAGTTGTAAAGGGTAACCAGGTGTGAATTCCAGCTCTTAAAGGGAATTACAGTTTTATTTGTATATCCTGACTCCCAAACCTCTCCTACTATGACTGTTAAGCATATTGTGTCTGAAAAGAAAAGAGCCAGGAAGAGAAGACATAGCTGTTTTATGCCAAATAAGGTATCCTCTGGTAGTTGTGCTAAGTATATATTTTATATTCTGCTTATGTCACAGAAAGAACTGGAATTCATGGATRTAAAGGAAAGCTGAATCAAGTCTATACCACTGACAAAGTACTACAATGATAGGATCGAAGATAAAGTTCAAATTAAAGATGTATTTTAGCAAGGACTTCTAAATAATGAATCTTACAAAATAACTATAGAATGGTATCTTCATGATCTAAGCAGAAAATATGCATATTTTTAAGAACATTATTTCAAGCTGAACAACTTTTACATGTGTCATATACACAAGCAAACAAATATGTGTGTTTGCATATGTACATATGATTAAAAAAAAAAAAAAGCCTAGTCTAATTATCACAAAATTGTCACACTTGATTTTTGACACATCTGGTTAATTTATTGGCAAACTTGAAGAACACTTGCATGTTTCTTGSTCCTTTGTGCTGAGTATAACCTATGTTAGGTTGTATGTACAATGAACAGAAAACATCACGAGTTATTTTCTAACACCRGACAAAATAATTTCACAATTACTCTTATTTCAAGGACATGACATTGCATGACCTGTTGCTCTGAGTAACTTGTTATTTAGATATTTATATTCCTGAGCTGGTTTTCACGACTTTTTTTTTTCAAGCATCACCTTGCTTCTGTGCATTAGTCACCTCATTAAGATGTAAGAGGCACTGACACATTGTTTCAGGCAAATATCAGAGTCACAGGATTGTATGAGAGTCATCAGTAGTTTGACAACATCTCTAGAGTCTCTGTCCTCCTAAAAAACTTCTTCTGGAACAGGTTTTCTTTTTCAGGGAGACCAAGAATCAGTAAAGCAAAATGGCTGTTATTTCATTTCTATTTAGTACAATACAAAAGTTATATTTATTTTATCTCTAAMCACTTCTTTCTATGGAGAACCAAGAGATATTTGAAATACTTTAGAAAACTTACTGAGCTCTTATAGTCAAAATATTGTTTTGCACCATCCCTTGCTCAAACCTTTTGCATTTTTATAGGTATCATGTTTGCTGCTCACGTCTGATAAGTCTGATCATTAGTCATTCACATTGTTTTTTTTCAATTTCTTTTTCTGCTGTGAGTAGTCGTGGTTCCCTTTGGTTGGATATTCAGTAAGAACACTTTTGATTTCAAGAGCTTGATTTTAATTTTCCTGAATAAGTCTTTGAGGATTTATAGCTTGGGTTGGCAGTTGAACTATCAACAATGTATATTATCACTGTCCAGAATTTATCACCGCTAGAATTTAAGCATCCAGGAAGGAAAATTGAAGAAGATATTGTTTTCAATTTTTATTTTTACAGTATTACTATGACAACTTTTTATCCTCACATGCCTTTGTTAAAGTTCATTATCATGGATTAGATATATTTTTTATATTCAACCATACAATTTTTAGGACTAAAATCACATGGGACTCAATTGATGAGGGATTGGACTCTCTCATTAAGTCTAGTTCCTACCATCTTCAATAACAGGCAGTGAAAAAATAAATATACCTTAAGAGAAACCATATTGTATTTACAAGCAAAATATTAATGAACAAAATATAATTTTCCACACTTCATAAGAGATATCRTTACCAAAGTAATAAGATGTGTTTATTATATGCTCTATTTTAAAAAACCTTAAAGAATAGGTTAACTTAGGGAAATAAACTATTATTATCATCATTATTATCATTATTATTGTCATTATTGTTATTATTGCTGCCACTAAATATACAGTATTTTTAAGAAAAAATTATTTTTAAAATAATTCCAGGAAATCTGGAATGTGTTCTATTTGCATCTGTGACCAATTAACAGTGTTTTAAAGGAAGTCAGGAAAATAGTTATTTTAGCATGGGTCAGGTCCTCTATAAGCCGGAAAGTAGAAGAAAATTATCATTCTTGATTTGGTATATCCTGATTAAATGCAATAAATTTTTTCTGTGGACTTCATTTTAGGATATTTGAACACCAAAAAAANAAAAAAATAGAATGTTCTTAAGTACTTTGTTCTCTTTTACCAAAAAAAATCTGTGATATTAATGCAAATATTCAGCTGCTCAAAAAAATTGAATGCAAGGCAGAAAATCTCATAGGTAGATGCCTAAATCTTTCCTAATAACAAGTATCAAAACACAGGTGTAAAGTGGAATTACTGCTGTGTGGTGTGGGAATGACAACACTAGTTACTGAATCCTCGTTGTTCTTCCCAGGTTCATCTTAGCTGATTTTATTCAGTGTTCAGTAACACCAATATCATCCAATGATCCTCTTGAGTTGACAGCTAAAGTGGTTTTCTTCTTGTTCTGGGGAGGACCACCAGATTTGTCCCATATAATTTTCTATTCCATTCTTCCAGAGATCAGATTGTTTTGTAGCAGGCATATGGAGGATACAATAATAACATGAACTTCTAAAAATACAATTTTCTAGCCTAGCTGAATGCCTCTTAATCTTCACAATTTACCACAGAATGCTGGATGATGAGTCATTTCTGATTTCTTTCACAGTGATTTCAAACCTGGTTCTCATACTAGTATTATTTTTTTAATTCTCTGAAGTGCTGACATTTGAACTTCTGTCGGAGATTAAAAGCACATTAGAAATAAGAAGTGTTCCTTGTTCTTCTTTTTGAGTTCTAAATCTCTGCACTTTATAAAATTTTTACATATATTATTATACTTCCTATGTTAAGCTCAATAATATAAGAAAAAATGCTTTAAAAAAATAATTAATTGTCTTCTTTCTGATCATGCATTTGTTCTCCTTGTTGTTTCATTGCCATGAAAGCCTACGTGTGCTAGAATAAAATTACAGAAAGGCTTCAAATATAAATATTAGTGTTATGATATAAACTATTTCATACTGATCATATTAATTCTGTGGCTTTACTAGTTAAATTATAGTCAGTGCTGTAAAATAATAAGTCTAGTTGAAACTCCTAACAATTCAATGTAAACATAACTGAAAAATCTTTTAAGAAATACGCTTTGGAAATTAGGCAAGAAAAATATGTTATATGTCAAAATTCTGGATTGTATAACCTTAAATATACTTCTTTAAACAGTAGGACATTTTCACCAGTTTAACTAGTAACAAGGTGGATTGGAACAGCTGTTTCCAATGGTTCTGTATTTGCCTTTTACCTTAGATCTGTGTTTTTATAACTGGGCAAATATTGAATGATTATAAATCCATATCATGTTCGAAGAAGAGTAATCTACTCTTACCTAGATTGACTTACAATTAAAATTTATGGAACAAGCCTTTTTCAAGTTAGTTTCATAATATTTCCAGACTATAAAGCCTCACCTTTATCTAATGGAATAAAATCATTTAAATTTATTATCATTTAGTCCACTAGATATTTCCTACCTAACCCATGTTCTATTAATTCATTTGGTCATCTAAAAACTACAGTGAATCCTTGGGAAATATAAAATCACATATAATCACATATTTTGTAAATTATTTTTCATCTATCTTAAAATTGGCTAGTCATGCATCAAAATATGTCCCTACTATAGTGCCTTTCTAATTCAAATTCCTTAAAAGGGACTTTTAATAGGTTTTGTTGGGTTTTCTTTAAAACATGCCTCAATGACCAATGGCTGCAGACACCAGTGCTGGAAAGTAGTAGAGTGCAAAAAAAAAAAGGTATGAAGAAAAATATTTTTCTTGTGTCTATAATAAAATTCAAACCACTTACAATATTTCTAACATAACTGTTAGAAAAAACAAGTTTTTTCTGTAGTTCTGCCAACTATCTCTGAAAAGGGCAGCTTTAAGACCTACTATCTGACCTATTGATTCAATTACAGGAACATTTTCACGTCTTGTCCTAATACATGTTATCAAGGTAAGGTAGAAATGCTACACAGAATTTTTTTTCATGAAGTTGCAATTATATAACTCTAAAGGTTCATGAAATATTAGAAAAAAGATTTTATGAAGAATATTCAAAATAAATTATCTGATACACTTTTTAGTTTGCAATCAATAAACATTTCCACTGCAATCTAGACTATGAAACTATGTTAGAATGAGTCTCTGCATATCTGCATTTATTGCTCTATGTTGTTTCTAGATATATTCCTTTTACTCTAAGCACAGAGTTTTCCTAGAACTTTCTCATTAATTTATCTGATCATATTCCAAAGTGCTTTTGTCTTTCTGCAGTTTCATCTTTTACTCTGAAATTCAATCTAAGTATTGTATTCATACATCTGTAATATATTTGATTTTCTGAGCTCCTAAATATTCAACAGTCTTTCAAGTTATAGTAAGTAGACTGTAGCAGTTTGGTAATTAGGTGTTGGTAAAAAGACTGCTTACATCTTCCATCAAAAATTCAGGAAAAGACATGTAAACATTTTCTGGTGAGTAAATACTTCACATCTCTGTCTGCAGCAATATCAGTAAGTCTTCTAAACTTAGTAAGTAGAACAGATCTCTTACTTCCAGGAATAGTGATCATAATCAGTACATAACGTAGGAAAATTAATCAGGATATCAAATAATTTTCACAAACTTTTAGCCCATGCAAATAATGATAAATGGATTTTGTAGCACAGAATATTTAATCTCCACCAAGCCTGTGCTTGTTCTATTGATGTGTGCTAAGACAGTAAAACGTAGTGCAAGAGTGACCTATAGACAGAGATAGGAGTTTAAAAAGTTAATAAACAAAATTATCTGAGAGGTAAAAAAGCCACTAACAAAATATCTCTGACATTTTTCGCTGTACCCTTACTCTAAATCAGGGGGAAAAAAAGACAAAAGAAGACAATTAAACAGAAGAAAACAAACCAGAGCAAAAACTCGTGGAGAAAGGTGATAAAGAAAACAGAAAATCAATTCTCTTTGAAGTTCAAATCATTTCACATAAAAATCTTCTGCCACACATTATTTGTCCTATGTTTGCAGATGGTCTGTCTTTAGTATCTGCTTCAGTAGAACAGATAGGATACTCCTCTTCACTCCCACTTGTAGAAATCACTACTTTCTGTGTGTGATAACTGTTATGAGTTTAGCAGCGCTAAAAAAGGAGTGAAGACCAGTGTCAGCAGAATATAAACTTATTTTCAATAATAAAATTTCTTTGAAATATTTTAATGCATTTTTTTGCTACATGAAAAAGTATAATCACACCAACAGATCTTGTCATTTAAAAGGAGTACCATAAACATGGATATGGTAGTGAGGGACTGTGCTCCAGTTAAGATAAATTAAAATATATTTGAAATCCAGGTAAAATATATTTGAAAAACTCAGGCGTGTTTAAGCTGATGAACAGGTGAAATATGTTACAAAAAGAAATTAAATTTTAACAAAAAAACCCACTTACATACATTATAGTGTTCCAAAGCACAAATAAACAGGGCATTAAAATTTGTTATGAACTTTATGATTGTTAGCTGGAAGACGTTTAGAAAAAAAGATTGTTTAATATTTCAAATGCATTCAGAAAAACAAAACAAACAAAATTTTAAAAAATGAATATTTAATAGGATGAGCTGCTTTTTTTCACTGCAAGTTAAAGAATCATGGTGCAATCATCTGCGTAAAATGCCCATTTTTTTATTGGTAGCACCAAATTTTATGGTATTTCTTGCACACTAAAATAATTGAAAAATTTAAAAGTCCTGCCAAAAATTGCCTTGGAATCAAAAAGTAGTGATAGGGAAATCTTGTAAAATTCATGATTGTGAAAAAGGTTGGAAATCTTTGGATTTGTGTTCTCCCCAGTCTACAGTTATGATGCAGCTTCAAGAGGGGTAGCATGGGCCAGAAACTAAAATGAAAAACAAACAAACAGAATGCACAAGAAATAGTCACTGTTCTTCCTCACTTGTGGCGTGCCTGAATTCATTATGCTTTGTGTTGAACAAACTTCAGCTCTGCTTTGCTGTTATGGAGACGTCACATTCATTAAGGACTGAGTGAGGGTGTGTCAGTTTGTTAGTACTGAAGGACAAGCAGTATTTATGAAGGAGCCAATCAACAGCACAAGTGGAAAATATTGTTTCAGTTCCTTTCATTCAGCTTTCCTAAGAATGTGCAAAAGGAATCTTGATTCATATTGGTTTTGTTTCATGTTGGTTTCATTCTCCTTATTCTGGTGTTATCCTCACTGGAGACAACTCCCAGTGAACTCCCAAATTAGCAAGGCCCAGAAGTGTTTAAAGAGATAATGTCCAATTTTCAGGTACTCCAAAATAAATATTTTATAGTTTCATCAAATCTGCAGACTGAACTATATGACAGCCCAAGATAATAACTAGAAAGTTAAATGCCCATTAAAAGATACTCCATCTAGAAGCATTCAAGTAGGAAGCAAAGTCCACGCTCATACTCAAAATAGAGTTGACACTGAATTAAGACAAAGTTTCTCAGGCTGTTCTCCAGCTGTCTAGAAAATATCTGAGGAAAGATATTCATGCATCCTGTTCCAATGAGTAACAAAACTCATACTGAAAATTACGCACCACACCACCACTTTTAAACAGCTGCAAAACCAACTTAGCATCTTGTGTTCGTCCATCAGGCCCTACTGATTCTGGATCCATGTTCTCCATGGTTTGTTGAAAGCAGTGGGTGATGACTGCTAGGCCCACTACCAAAATATATTTCCTGCAACACAACTTGCCCAGCTTTTCCTTGCAGGGCTGTTTCTCCATTTCCAACTACCTTAGAGGACCTTGGTTTGGCTCAGATGAGTTTATCCCTTTGAACAGGATGTATCCCATTGAGCCCATTCAAGGATCAAGAATGCTCAACATGAGCATTAACTGATCTTCTACCACTGTTGGAAAGTTCTTTTCCTTCTTGACTCTTATTTCTGAGCAAAAAGACCTGGAAAAGCTTTCTAATAAAGGCTGAGGCAGAGAAGACAGCAAGCACTTCAGTGTTACCTGCATCCCCTGTCACATACCTACCATTTTATGAGGGCTCGGTGCCTCGTTCAGAGCACATGTTCTGTGACCTTGAGTGAGGTGACGTCACCCATCGCTCAAGCACAGTGTGAGTCAAGGCCTTTCGGATTTTCTAGGTCCCTTTACAGTCAGTGCCAGCCACAATTCCTGCGTTCTTCCTCACTAGTGAAACACCTGTCAGCCCTGGAGCAGGGCAGAGCCTGACACACTCTGTACAAGTCAGCTATAGTGAGTATGGGTATCCACCCTTTTCAGTCAAGAGTCATTCTCTCAGCAGGGAACAGTTGACAAAAAAACTGGTTTGCAGGAACTATACGGAGCTTCCAGAGGCAATTGCCAACAGAAATCATGGGGTTTTTTTGCAGAAAAAAAAGGGAAGAAAATAGATAATTAACTAAATAAACAAACCCCACAAACCACAAGGGACAGTCATAAAAGAGTTCAACCCTGTGACTGAACTCCCCCAGTCTTGATTAAATAAAATCTGGAAGAAAAAACACCCAAGAACAAATGCCTCACAAATTGCTACATGGAAAAATGTGTTAAGCCATCAGAAAATGAAGGAACAAAGAACAAAACAAAACACAGGAGGTTGTATTACATTTGTGTGCCAAGGTTTTGATAGTAGAGAGTGAGATGATGTCTGTCAGAAGTTGGTAGAAGCCTCCCTTATGTCCCCAGCCTCTCTAACTAAAGATCTAAAGAAACCCCACAAAAACTGAAAAAGGTAGATAAATAAACAACTGTCCACAGGTAAAGAAAAAAAACCCAAAAACCCCCCAAACAATCAAAAAAACCCACCCCACACCTGACAAAAACAACAAAACAACAACACACCCCGAAACAAAACAAAACAAAAACAAACAACAAAAAAAGCCTGACCAACATGGGAAATTCTGTGGTAGGAAAGAAAACCTTCTGAAAAAAACCTGAAAAAGCCATCCATGAAAGCACATCCAAATAAACAGTAAAAAAACCCCACAAACCCCCCTCTCCTGCAAACTCACTAAAACCCCATCCCCACAAAAAATCAAAAAAAAAACCCCAACAACAACAACAAAAGCCATCCCAAACCAAAAACAAACAAAAGAAGGAAAATCAAGAACAGAAAATTGAAATAATAAGGAAGTTCCCCACCACAACCACCCATGCATAGTTCACATAAATAAAGGAGCAAATATAAGAAGCTTCCTAAGTCAGAAAAGTACAAATGGTAAAAAAAGACCACCCAAAATATCTGTATGTCTCGAAAATGTCTTTCATCTGCTTGCTTGCAGCATTCTGCACAGCAGGGAGTGAAGAAAGGTGCTGGCCAAGAATGAAATAGCAGTGCTGAATCACATTTCTTGTGTAAGTGTATTTACAGGTTTCTCATAACCCTAAAAGAATTCATAAGAGAAGAGACAATAAGTGTCATAAGAAATGTCTCACTTTGTTCCACAGTAAAGGGATAAACTCTGACAGAGTGTTTTTAACATGTGTCTGCTAGGAATTTCATTTGGCTCTATAACAATTCCAAGCTCATCCAAACTTTCTCCTTTAAATAAATCTTGTCATGGATTTATCTCACCTAATTTAATTGGGATAACTTCCTTGCCTAAACTTTTGCTTCCCATGACATTTTAGGCACTGTAGGGTCTGTCTAGCCTCTAGTTGTTCCTCAACAATACAATTGGTTTCTCACAGGTTCTGTGTAGTATCTGTCCATCCAAATACAGAAACTTCAGGGCAGGGGATGGAGTTTGGAGTTCAGCGGGAGACAGTACAGGTTAATTAAATTTTTTAAAAAAACAGCCTTAGATTTTTTGGCAAATGAATTATGCACAGAAGTCTATAGTGGGTCTACACCTACCTCCGAGAAAGTCATCTCAGTGTTTTGTTAGAGGGAACGGAGAGAAACTGGCCATTGTAGGGCATGACTCATGTGAACTATTTAGAATATCTGCTTTATGAGATTCCACAGAGGTGCCTGTTTCTTCACTGACTGTAAAGCAGTGACAAATTAAAGTGTAGAAATCAGCTATAGGCATTTAAAGATAGGTGAGATTACTTCTAAAGGGAACTTCATGATCTGTAGCTGGGAGCACCTACACATATTCTGTACCGTATTTCTTACACCTAAAAAAACCCCAGATAAGCATCACTTTAATAAGTACAAAGAAAACTCCTACATGGAAACCCTGTGGACTGTTTTCATAACAATATGGTAACTTTTTTTCCCAGAAGATGAGGAGAGAGAAATTTCTAATACATTTTTCCACTGTCTCCTGGAAAGTTCTGAAATTATAGAAGTCTCTGTGACTTTTGTGCTGTTCTGTCTGGCTTATCAAACTGAAGATTTTGTCACAGGTTGTAGAGGCTATGATGAACTCCTAATCAAACCAACAGATCATTCTCAAACTCAAAGACCTACAAAGCAGCTTTTGAAGTGAATGGGCTGGCTGCAACATTCTGATCTGCCTGCATTTTATCCGGGAAAAAAATAATGATGTCAAAACCTTTGGTGAATCTTCTTTAAGAAACATCATTTATTCACAGGTCACAGACAGCAACAAATTTTTAATGCATCTGTGAATAAAAAAAGAAGTGTCCTGTAAGCAACACAATTTGTTGTAGACCTGGAAGAGGCAATGGAAACTGTGTCCTATATTCATGCCCTGTTTATTTGAAATTCACAGTGTAAAGCAAATAAAAACAGCAGAAACAGAGAAGCAAGACAAAATTTCTTYTTGCTTGCTTATATATGCGAAGCTGCTGACATTTGTGTGGCTGGCTACTCAAGTTTTAATCATCAGCGAATTTAAAAAGACCATAGATGCATCTGTTTAAAAAAAAATTCAATAACTTTTTCGTAGTTTTTTTTTCACTGGTATATGTTTAAGGCATTCAGTACCTCAAAATTCACTACCAGGATAATTTTGGCAGAGTTTTCTTCAAAACACTAGATTTTAAYACTTAAATTTACAGTATTTCCTAGATATTTCCTATATTATATTGTTATTTGTGTTTGAACAACACTGAGTATTTATCCTTTCCTACAAGAAATGTGAAATTCCAGGCAAAATTTTGACCATTTCCTCATACATTTCTAGAATAACTTTTTGCTGATACCAGTGTGTATCAGAAAGAGATTTAGCAAACAAATAAACAACAAAAACAAAACTCCAGAAGTTCCCATAACTCAAAAAAAACCCCAAAACCAAAAGACAAATTCATAAAAAAATCCCCACTATCCAGCTAGATATGGTTTCTCATAAGAATAACACAAAGTATTTCCCCACTCAGTGATAAATATGTATCTTCATTGAATCATTATAATAAAACTCCCCTTTTTAACCTAAGAAATAGAAGTACATAAATAATGATCAGCTACTGATCTAGTTCAGTCTCATTCAAAGGATATATGCAAGTGAAAGGGGACTTGAAGTTGTCTCAGAGATAACAAGGGGAGAGATGTTAGGGAGCAAAAGATACATTGATGTGAGAAACCAAGTTAAATGGTAGTAGGGCAACTTAGTATTTTTCATAAATCAGAAATTACCTTTTTAAATGTAAAGAAAATGTTCTTATTATTTCCCATGTTAAACAATACACATAAAYCAAAAAATGCTACTGAACAGGAACAAAAAGAAAGCTAAATCCACCAGCTAAAGGGCGTGTGTACAAAAASGTGGGACCTAAGTAAAGAATTGATACCTTTAAAACCATAAGCCTCAAAAAAATTCCCTAGATATCATATAAAAAACTTCCTTAATTTCAAACAGAAGTTTATAAAAACATCTGAGTGTTGATTAGCACTTTGTTCCCACAATGTTTGCCAGAATCATTCAGCTTATCTTCCTTGACAAAGTTGACCTAACTGGTTTCAGCCAGTTTATCAGATCAATTTCTGACAAAAGCCAATGGCAGCTCTGAATACTGCTACACTTGTTTAATATTGTACCCTGTTAATTTAGATCTCTGCTCAGGTCTGGTTCTTCTCTGGATGAAGATTAATAAAATCACACCTCTTGTCCCAGGTGAATGACATTCACCAGAGCAAGGAGCATTGGAATGTAGAGTCATCCTAAGGTATAAACCGACAGTCTCAAGGAGACCATATGATGATCTTCAGGAGGACTCATGCCAGGTACATTAAATCTATGCTGCAACTCAGTATCACRTACCTGCAGAGTCCAAGTCTTCTAATCCTCTGCACAGGCACAAGCAATCCCTCAGCATATGCCTTTCAAGAGCAAGATTAGGACAGTCTGCCCAAAAGGAAATGCATCTGGGACACTGCTGCATGTGTAAAACACTCTGACCTTCTAACGCTGTAAAAGGCAGCATCCACAGCTTCCTCATGGGGCTATTTTACTTTACGCCATGTCATAAACCATTAAACTGTTCTCTGTAATAACTGCTGAGACCATCCCCTAAGGGTTTTAGTTGTTACTTTTCCTGAGATAGTTTTGTATTTTAATATTTTGTAATTTACATTATATTGTATTAAAAAATATTTTCTGTAAAGAAATTATCCCACAACTGAATGGACATCCTAGTTTTCTTCATAGGTGACTGCTTTAAAGRTGAGGGTGAAGTGTCACATTCACCCTTGATTTTTTTTCTTAAGAAGCTAAGATTTTCAAGCTACATGACCCTTTCATAGCACAGCTGGAGGAACAGTTTTCCACAAGAGATGATAACATGTTTACAGTTTCTTTCTTCCAAGGGCTTAGTAACATCTAGGTAGCCATAAAATATTTCTAAGATGTGTATGAAAGGTGTTTAAGGGTGTTCAAATAGACAATATATAATTGTGCATGCATAATTTATATTGTGTATAATTTATATTTTATAAATCAATAAAGGTTTTGAACCAGGAATGTATTATCTGAGCAAATAAATGTTTCTTGAAATGAAATTCTGCTTTCCCTGAACAGGAAGGGGGTATTCCTTGTTTTGTAACAATGCTCAGAAGACAGGCCTCTCTGAGAGCCACCAGGGCATTTTTCTACTGCCCAACATGCAAATTCAACTGTCCCTTACTGTGGTATATTAGAAAGTTGCTTAACTTTGGAGCCTTGTGTTGGAAGTTCAGGGCAGTACATAGAACAGATCCCTAAAAGGTGAGAACCAGAATCAGTGCAAAAATGTTTAGAGTCTAAATCTATTGCTACATTTTTCACATGCTTCCTTCTCTTAAAGAAAAATAAAACCAGAATGTGGTTGGCTGGGTTCTGACAGCTGTTCACTGATTGAAATATCGTAGTGCATAAAGTAAGTTAAAAGAAGAGACAGCTGTCAATATAAATACATGAAAAATTCTATTTCTATTTTTAATTTAATGAAAAAATAAATAGATCTGATATACATAATTAGTATAATTTTGTAATAATCTTGTATATTTATAACAAGCTATCTAAAAATAAATATAATTTCTAACTCCATGTCAATATTTTTTTCCCCTGCATTTAAATATAAAGTGTTATTTAAATACAGGATGTCTATTTGGCTGAGCAGCCTTCAGGCTGATGTGATCAGCTGCAAAAATTTGTATGGGAGATGACTTCAGCAGGTCCAAGTGTCCACATCCTGTCTTCTCACCTGGCCTTTACACAGAGCAGTGGAAGAATTTGTGGATGTTTCCCCATGTGGCTGTTGCTTTCACTACTTACTGCATTCTAAGTTAAATCATTGGGATAAACCACTAGTGGGTTGTTGGGGTGCTTTTTTATGTCGCTCTAAACTAATATAAACCATTATTATTATTATTATTATTATTATTATTATTATTATTATTATTATTATTGCATTAGCTGTAGTTATATAGGTTATTACCAGCTCTCGGTCTTGTGCACCCAAGGTTCTATACAGATTACTGTTGTTAAGAATTTAATTTCTGCTTCTTTGTTTCTTTCTTGTGCATGCTTAGAAAATGTAATGTACTATTTTTGGATAAGCCGCACTTATGATCATTATCTRTGTTTTGTTTCTTTTCCCAACCTGCATCAAAACCTCCTTGTAGGTTAAATCTGAGCAGATGTAGTCAAGGTCTTACTTCTCTTAGCACTGCTTTTGTGTAATCTTCCTTCCATGAAGTCTCAGAATAGGCCAAGAATAGTATAAAAACCCCTCTTTCATATGGCTTTTTTTTGTTATCCCTTTAGTTCCCACTAAACAGAGAAATACTCAGAAAACATAGTTCTTGGTAATATAAAAGCTTAATTCCAAGTTTAACAGTGGTGGAGAAATAATTTTGTGCTTTTTTTGGTTTGGTTTGGTTTGTTTTTTGKTTTTTTTTTTAATGTGAACCAGTTTGTGTTTGGTTACAAACAGCTATTAAAGGGCCACCAAAATTCAGKTTTTTTCACTGTGTCAATTCTGAGAAGTGTTGTAAGGACCAAAGAAGGTTCTTGTACATAATTGCCATCAAGAAAGATCAGGGTGTCTGGCTTCCACAAACATCATCAAAGTTCAGTAAACACTCCTTGGCCATAAACACATTTATACCCAAAAAGATATGTCTGATTGCTCTATATGGTAAAGAAATGAAGACTCAATTCACCATCCAAATCTTATAAAAAATAAAATCTGTAGAATCCAGGCAGGTTAGTCTCACTGGATGTCCAACTAAAATACACAGGTTACTCTTTGTGGAGAACTCCAACAGATGTGGTATTTTCTTGACCTTCACACCTGGATCAATTTGGAACACCTGAAAAAGATTATGGAAAATGCTTTCATATGTTATAAAGAAGTAAACTGAAATGGCAAACTGGGTATAATTATTACCTCAAGGCCAGGAAAAAAAACAAACAAACAATGTYGCATAATAATTGACTAATCTCGGTAAAATGCTGAAATTTTCAAAGCAGTGTATAAATACTAATTCGTATGTGAATAAATGATGAATGTGCACACRGTTTTTATTACATCACTCTTACTTTATTTCCTGTCATAAGCTTCAATTCTTGGTCTAAATTTTTTTTTCAGCTTTGAAGAAGGAGTAGAGCAGAGCATTTAACCCCTATTGGGAGATTAAGTCTTCTGGCCTAAGTGACATATTACTTTAATTTGCTAGAGCCCAAATATGATTTTTCATGCAYACCATGTAGCTATCCAGCACATGCTAAGGCAGAGCAAAGCTTGGATTTCTATTACTTAACATAATGAAGAAGACTCCAATTACATTACTTGTAGCCTACAAATAGGATATATATATTAAAGATGCTCAATCATACATTGCAAAATCAGTTCAAAGAANAAGGAAGGAAGGAAGGAAGGAAGGAAGGAAGGAAGGAAGGAAGGAAGGAAGGAAGGAAGGAAGGAAGGAAGGAAGGAAGGAAGGAAGGAAGGAAGAAGGAAGGAGAAATTGAGGTAATATATGTCAGTGATTTATCACGTTTTTTTGGCCAGCAAACTACTATTTCCCAGTTCACACACTGTTGATTTTTATTATGGGGATGTTAAGAAGCAGGCGATCAGTTGGAAAGAAAATTCTTTCTTTTAAAATACTCTCGCAGTTGTGGAGAAAACCCAGCAGAGGTCTACTGACTAAAAAGATGCTAAATAACTCATAGCAGGAAAAAAGCATTGCCTTTTTTTCCTTTTTTTAAATCAGAATTCTCTAAGAGTTTATGATACTTGGCAGGGGGAAGTTCAGGGAATAGCATGAGGTTTATTTCAAAAATAGATATCAATCATCTTCTGAAGAAGAGTAGTAAATAGGAAATGTGGTTGATACATGTTTGAACATATTCAGTGAAAGTGATAAGATTTGCAAAGATGTGTCCTAAAGCATTTTCATGGATATATAATGAAGCAACTAACAAATGAAGGATTCACAGAYAATTATTACCAAATTTGTTCAAGAAAGAATTCCCAAACAGCCACAGGTTTGAAAGCAGTGGAGGAGCAATAATTTTGCACCTTAATTCTAGCAGTGGTACAGATGTTCAGCTAAGCTCAGAGTATAAGTTCAGATATGTTATTATTGCTGTTACAGCCTGCGTCTCACAGTTTTATAATCAGTTCATACTGGGAAAATCAATGTTATCTCTCAACACACACATTTTTCCTATAAAACCAACCAGCAGTCTCTTAAGCCTCCTTTTTATAGGCAATCTTTATCATAAGTCTCTATTCTACTAAAAATATTTAATTGCAACCAAAGTTTTAAATCGCTTATCACACCTAATTTGACTGCAATTCATACACATATTGAGATATTTTTCTTTTGCTACTTGAGGTAACATAATCTAATTATAATTGACTCAAAGCCTGTGAGATTTAAATCTTTCACCTTAGCCTTTCATCCTATCTGATCATCTTTACTCAATATTTTAGGGTTTTGTCAGCAAGTGGCAATTTATTTACTTTTCAGTGAGATAATGCTTTCTTTTTTCCCTGCCCTCTCTCCCCCTCTGTTTTTTGTTTTTGTTTTTTTTTTTTTTTTTCCTCCCTCTTCTGCATTGTTTTTCACCTCTTCTTGTGTCTCATTAGATTTATGACATTTTCTGTAGGGGCAGAGACACTAAACCCGAAGCAAGGCACTGTGTGCTTTCAAAGTTACTCTAAATGTGTTTTTATAGAGAGAAACTGCAAAGATGAACTGTCTTTCTCCCCAATAGAAACAAAATTCCTCAGCCATGCTRGATGACAACGATGAAAAATTGAAAAAAGAAGAAAGCTATTTGCAAGAAAACCTCTGGCAGGAAGACAAGTCTCCTCTTGTGATTCATATCTTCAAGGAAACCAAATAAATCCAGCAATGAGACACGATTCTCTCCACAGGAGACACTAGGATATTAACAATGCTATAATGGTATGTAGTACATCAATTAATAGTTATTAAAGTCTTCTAAAAACATGGATACTTAGATCTCTCATAGTAAAGAATGTGCTGAAGGTAATTTTATATTTAAAAGAATGAGAAAAGAATCTCCTTTTTTTGCATGTGTTAAAAATATACACCTAAGATTGTAAGATTCAAATCAYGCTCAAAGCAATCTCTTCAGCAGAGATATTGTACATAAGAAAAAACACCATAAAGTAAACTCTTAATAAGCTACCACTTCACCAAAAGCACAAGACATCTTYCACTACTATAAGACAGAAACTTCCTAGACACTGAAAATTGCTGCTGAGTATCCTGTTGGCCTTTCTCCTTCCTGGTATTCTTTTCAGACAATCTATCAGATTAATAAGGGAAAGGATGTCTATAATAGTAGGGGAGGAAAACGTCTATTTCAGTGCAATGTGAAGAGATGTTCTGCAGATTATTCCAGAATACTAGTGTGCTTCCTGACCCCACGTTCTGATTATCAAATAAGGAATGCTTCTCCAGTAAGGAGCAGCAATTTGTTTTTTTCATCTGTGGACAYAGTTTGTAGCACCTCTCTCCAGCTGTTACATTTACTGTCCATCTGCATCTTTTACAGCCCCCAGAAATCCCTTTGTTTTTGCATCCAGGTGTCAAGATGATGACTTGTCCTTCATCATTCACCTCACATAGCTGAAGGCAATTAATCCAGACCTAAGAAGTTTTACACATCTTATAAATAGTAAGAACTAAAAATTCTGAAAACCTGTGAAGGTACTCTCTCATCATATTTTTTGTTACTATGTCATGACAGTAGTGCAAATTCACTACTATGAAGCTATAGTGAGTATTCAAAGGCCAGATTAATGAATACTTTAAAGGAAGTTGTACTGAATTTGTTATTATTCATAATGAACATGTAGCATACAATGTTAAATAGAAAATTATTTTTCCTTGAAAATGTATTATAACACAAGTGCTGTGAAAAATTCTCACAGCATACTACATTTCCTCTCTTCTTTGATGTAGTAGCATAGGATAATTCATTTTGGAAGGGAGTTTAGATGGCCATAGCTCACCTAAAGCAGGACCAGTTCTAGAGGCAGATGAAATTGCTGGAGCCTTTGTTCATCTGGGCCTTGAAAGTCTCCAAGATTGTAGGATTTCAGAGAGAAGAGATGGAGAAGGATGCTGGATGGAAAGGATGGACAACACACCACTTTTAGGAGCTGGGAGGTAAYAGTGTTTCATTATCTCTATAGGAGTGGTTTTCATCCTTATATCTAGGCAAATAATCTCTACATAATGCATGAATTACCTATAATTCTTTCACCATAAATCTCACTAAAAAGAAAAATCCATCTTAATTRTACCTTAACAGATGAGGACCAGATGTTTGGTGGTCCCCAAACCATGTCTTCTCCAAGTTGAACAAGCCCAGCTCCCTCAGCCTCTCTTCATGACCCCTGTGCTGGTGGTTCCTTGKTGGTTCCCAGCTGACCTAAGCAAAATTTATCAACATCCTTCTCTCATTGGTGGGCTCTGAACTGGATACTGCATTTGAGATGCACTCTAACCTGTGATACATAAAAGGGAGTAATAATGTAAAAGGGCAGTTGAGTGTTCCTGTTGATTACACCCAGGGTGCTGTTTTTCTTTACTGCCAGCCACGCTGTTGCCACCTCAACCCCAAGGCCCTTTTCATCAGAGCTCCTTCCCAGTCAGTCACTTCTCAGTCTGTTTCACTACAAGTTAATCCATCTTCTATTCCTCCTGCAGATCTGTTATAAAGATAACAGAAGCCATAGGATACACTTCTGAGGAATTCTGAGGAATTACACTTGTAAATAGAGACTTCCAAGTGTTAAAAAAAAGTCAAGGTAAATGACATCTGTGTCTCTTTCCTTATCTGCAAACCTAGTCATTCCATCAGGGAAAGCAGTGAGATTGCTTAGGTGTGATTTAACCTTGGTACATGCATGYAAACTCTTCCTAGTCACCTTCTCTTTCATGTGCTCAGAAATGTGCCTCAAGAGTATTTTCTCAARTACTAAAGTGAGAATGACCAGCCTGTATTTTCCCAAGCTGATCTTCTTGTCCTTTTCTGAAGATGTGTAGATATATGCCCACCTGCAGTCACCAGGAACACATAATGAAAGGTATGACCATTCAAAACACAAAAAATATACCTTTCAATTATAGCTAACAGCTTTGTTTGCAATTTCAGGGTCATCCTACTTAGTACATGCATACATGTATAGTATTCTAAAGGAAATTCATTCAGCCACTTGATTGCAAATATCATTATGATTTTTGTTTCCATCTCTCCGTTTTTCAGGTAAGAATTTATTATCTGTTCTGATGGAACTAAATAAAGAAGGAAAATTCAATTTGAAGTTCCATGGACRTAGAACTTATTTCTTCATATTCAAGCTGGGTAAAACAGTTACATAAAATAATAATCATTATAAGTGTTGAGTCTTTCATGATAGTTGTACTCATTACATTAAGGATCAAGCAAAGATTCCATTTTCCCATACATTTTGAAATGAATGCACAGTCCTGTCCTGGAGAGGGGAAATATGTGTTTTATGAGGTAACTATCTGCAGGACATAGAGAAAAACCACCAAATATGCCATTATATAAGTTGCATGTAGAGATCACAAACCTGTCCTAGATATTGTAAGGATCTATGATGAAAGATAAGAATGCAGAGAAAATCATGCTTTCCTTCTTCCCGTGGGGTCAGTACAAAGAGGTTTGTATAGATGTGTATCAAATACTTGGTGCAGGCACACAGGCATTGGGTCTATTTAAATAAGCTTTAAATAAAAAATGTATAATGACAAAGGAATTGATGGCACATAAAGCAGCCTGGACTAGAAACAATTAGATCCATCTTTTCAGTGTTTTCAGGTTCAGTGGTTCACAAACACAACTGCTCCAAACACTTGCAAGCCGTGAACCACTCATGTCTTTTSTGTCTGTGGTATTCCTTTTCTGCTCTGCATGAACATAACTTGTTTTCTAATGGTTTGAACAAGTCACTGATTGCTGAAACCTCCTGAAGATCAATGTTATCACACGGTCTTTAGTTTCTGTATGAAAGATATATATACTTTGCTGTGGTTACTATGCACATGCATGAGCATAATATTTTTTCTTTTTCTCTTACTGTATTTTGAAAAAAATATGAGAAACATCTGAAATGAATTCCATTTCATATGTTACTAACTTCAGGTATAAATTGACCTAAAAATAATTCCATATCTTATAAGACTCTGAGACACRCAGCTAAGCTCTCCACAGGCTTTGATGAACAAAAGCCAAATTGAACTGCACTTTCTTTATGGAGATAAAAGAAAACAAACAAATAAAAAAGCAAAACCAAAAACAACCACAACAACAAAACCAAACCAACAAAACAAAAGAAACAACAAAGAAAAGAAACTTCTATGTTTCTTCTGCCTAATTTGGTTAATGGTGTTGTCCTCATGATGTATATCAGATCTGTGTGGAGAGAGCAAAATTCAATCATTCCTCAGGCAACTGGATTGGTTCGTTTTTTCACTGATTTATCAATCCATAATGCTGGAGAGAGCAGGGAAAATGGGTTTATAATCAAATAACCTTGTTCGTTATAAATAAAAATGTTAATTAGCATTTTAATTGTGGGACTTGTGCACTGTGGATGGCATGGTATATTGTTCTCAGCAGCACAGCACTTACTTATTTTGAAGTGCCCAATAAGTTAACATTAAATTTAATGACCTGCTCTTCTCATTATGCTTATTAATATAGGAAAAAAATGAACAAAAGATARGGATAGCTCAGGGCAAAACATAGTCTTTCCTCTTGCAGAACAGCAAGCTTCTCATACATTTGACAGGCATACTGATAAAACCTTGGAAATGCTCCGGTCTTCARGTGAAACATGCTGTTTTTCTCCTTTACCTGAAAGTCTTATGCTTTTCCATCTGATTCATGTCTCAAATATCTCCTCTCAGAATTCTGACTCAAATCAAACAGTCTAAATTCATTCAATGTACTGATCATTAAGTCATGCATCTAGATACAGCATTTCATGTGAGGACCTACACTGAGAAATTACACCAAACAGGACTCCTTAGCAGAAATCATCCCATAGTATGGGTGGGGTTTTTTGTTTGGTTGCTTTGGTTAYTTTTCAATTATTATTTTTCCTTATCTTATGAGATCTTACAATAGAAATGCAAAGAATATAGAAAAAAGGACAGAATGTATTCTCCCAATAATGGAGGTTATGTTGCTGAGTGGAGGTTGGGGYCATTTATAATAAAGTATTTAATTATCTACAAGGTAAAACCTAAAGCTATTATCCAATAAAAACATATCTAAATCCATTGGCCTTAGTTGGCTTTGGTATATAAGTAAAGGTCCTACTTCCATTCATTGAGATGTATCTGTCTCAGCCTGAGTGTTGGCACATATTTCAAGTAATGTGCATTCAAGCACTCCCTTCCCAAACGCAGATTGCAGTCAAGTAAAGCTACAAAACCTGTGAATGATGAAGATAAACAAAGGTAAATCTTGTCCTACCTTGACTGCAGTGAACTTCACTGTACCGACCCCATCCTAACAGCTATGGGATAAGTTTGTGAAAGAGAAGTAATTGGAATTCAYGGGGGCTCTTAGACGATTGAATGGTTCAGTAACCCTGACATTAATTTATAAATTGCTTTTGCTTTCAAAATACCATGCACAGCTTAGGGAATACAACTGCCTTCACCTCCASTCTTTATTTAAAAAGATCCCACCTTGCTGCATTGAGAACCTGCCATTAACATTAGTAAAGATCTATCTGAGAAGGGACAACAAGGATGAAACCTGTTCTATAATTGTGAGACAAAAAATGTGCTAATTTTTCTTAGGAAWTAAATTTCTATTATACTGTAGAACCTTTTCATTCAATTCCTTTAGGCTGTGCAAYAATAAATCAATTTCCTATTAGAATRCTAAGAGAAAAGATATCTTGCTGTTACTTACATTTACAGCCAGAAATTAAAAAAGATAACAAACTTGTATGGGAAAGCACTGATTCAAACAAAGAAAGGTTGGGGAAAGGCATCAAGGAAGTTGTCTATCCATGTGAGGTCAGATGCAACATCCCTGGAAACTTTGTTTACTTAACAAAAAGTCTCTATCCATTACTGGAAAAAAATACAAAAAACCCCATAATTTAGGGAAGTAGAATGGAGATATAAACTGAAAAGCCTTGTTTCACACAGTTAAATTCAGTGTTAGAACAGGGTACTCAAGTCCTTGTCCAGTCAAGACTTATATGGCAAGATTTCCATAGGTACTTCTAGACTAGGACTTCTCTGGCTTTATGAAAAAAGTAATTTTCTGTATCTTTTATCGCTGTATTCTCCATCCTTCTGAGCTCTGACCTAATTTYTTTAGTTTTCCTTTGCTGCCAGTGTGTTTACAGGTGTCCTTCTTGTCGTCTCGCACTCCATATCRAATCTCACTTCACCCCTTCATAGCTGGGTAAAGTCTCTCTGTTCCTCTCATGCATCTCAGATTTCATCTTCTATGAATTTCTTCTTTACATCTCAACCTAGTCAGGAGTTCCCTGTGCAGCCTACCTTCTGCTACTCCTGCTCAACTTTTGCATATCAGAATGGTCCCTTTCTGCACACTTATGAGGGTGTCCAGGAAGATCAGACATGTTTCCTGTGTCCTTTCATCCTGAAGAGAGCCTCACGTGAGATTTCAACAACTGTTTTGCTGGAACACCTTCAGCTCTTCTGAAATTGGGATAATAGTTCTATTTGCTTGCCTGATTTCTCTCATGATCTTAAATTCACTCACCTTCCTATAGTTGACATGGCTATAGCTGATGCTGACAGTGACTGCTGCTAACCAGCAGAAATATTTTCTCAGTCATCTCATTGTTTCKGTATCAAGAAACTGCAATTAGCACAACTCAGATATTTACCACCTTGCTTGCACCCAAACATTTTGCACACTCAGTAAATGTCAAAACGATGACGTGATAATCATGAAACTCACACTGGTAGCTGAAAAACAACTTCCTCCTCTTTTTGGACAGACTTGTCAATGTATCACTGACATGAATATGTCCTGTAGTTTGGAGTCACAAGCCTTGGATCAACTCACAGCCTTTACTAGGACAAAGGTCCATGTATTCAGATAGCTTTCCTGTGTAAGAAATGACCTCCACTTCCCATGCTTTCTGCCACCTGTTTCCATCAATGGCAGCACTTTAGTTATTTGAGCTCYATTATCTTGTCTTTTTGGAAGCTGTCCCTTCCCAGCTGTCACCAGGGCACTAGGCCCTTTATGTAATATACATCTGCAGTGGAAAAAGGCCTTCTCGTTTACYCAGAAGGGACAATTTCCATCTCTGCCTAACCACACATAGATGTTGGCCAGCTCTCAATGCAATGCTCTGGAAGTTCATCAGCTGTAAATAAACATAAATATTCTGTATGTAATCAACCTGGAAACTTAAAATAGGAAATAAATGTAATTTTAATTTCAAGCCTTAGGCCAATAAAACAAGGAATCAAAAATCATCAAATCCAAAAAAAGCAAAATAATTTGAGAAGGCCTTTTGAATYATTAGAATATATGCACAGGATGTTATCTCATACTACCACATGTACRCTAGTTAAGAGGATATTTAAAAGGTGAGGTCGGTGGATGGGATTTCATTTCTGAAATAGTGAGATTAATATACCTGGTATATATGGAAGTAGAAATAAACTTCTGATTAGGTGATAATACWGAGTAGTCATATATGAACACTAATTGAAATAGATATAAACAATTATATGGTATATAATAAACATTGCAAAATGTTGCAGAAAAAATTCTGATCCCTAAAAGCAATTCTGTCCTTCTTGGACATATGACTGAAGGAACATGGAACTTTGGAGGAAAGGAAGAAGAGACTGAGAAGAAAGAAAGTTTGCTTTGTWAAAACYTTTAGCYTGACAAAKGTAACAATTTGGTTTGATTTTYAATCTGGTTWATTTTGTTTGGAATTRAAACACTGCTGTTATACATTGAGTSACAWATGCCTATTCACAAAGGAACTCCTTCCCTAGAGGCCAGTAAGTGAAAAGACAAATACTGACCATTTCCTGATATACATGATTGGAGCATGATCTACATACTCACCTGCATAATAAAAGATTGGGATAGTGATATAACACTCAAATTTAAATTTTAATTTCCTTTTACTTCTTTCCTCAGGGAAGAACAAGCTTACTTGCAGGAGAGCTGTAAATGGTTTCAAAATGATAATCACCAATTAAGTGATCATAGTTATGACTCTGTGCTAGCACCTCATAGGTTATAAAACCCCAGGACCCTTAATTCTCTAGGTGTTGCACTTTTACTTAAAAGAGTGAGGAACTTCTTTTACTATGACAATATATCATCTTACCAATACTTTAGGATGATTCCTACCATTAATTGGACTGCATGCTTTGGGGCTACTGCTTTCATTTACTCTTAAATCATAATTGCTTATAAAGAAAATACACTAATTTTACTGCTGAAATTTATCTTAGCTGTCTTAGTCATAGCAGCATACACAAACAAACACACATATAAAATTGAAATTACCTACACTGGGATGCACAGGTGTTTATATACATATATACATATTTGGTTAAAGTGTGATGTAATAATGCCAGGGTTGTGAGTTTGRTCCCCATATAGGCCATTCATTTAAGAACTGGACTCAATGATCCTTGCAGGTCCTTCCAACTCAGAATGTTCTATGACTCTCTGATTTCCCGTAACAGTATAACAACAAAAAATAGTAAATTAAACCACACAAATCTTTGAAAATAWTTTTTCAGTTTAACAGACATAATAGGAAATATTACTTATAATGTGACTTAYGATGAATATCTGCACTTTTCACAGTAGATTTGTATACAGTGCATCTGCAAGAATTATAAATAGTTCCTCAATTTTACTCTTAATGTTGTGGATAAACAAATTATTTGTTGTTATTTTGTAATCAGGGTTATTATTTTTTCCTTACTGAAATGAAAACAAATGGAGTAAGGGAAATTACTAATTTTTTAAGAGGGTATTCCCACTTTTTTTTTTCTTCTCTAGAACATCAAATCATATAATTTCCTGCAGAAAGTATTCACATAGATTTGTTACAAGGAAAAGAAAAAAAAAGAGCAAAATTAAATGTTTACATTTTTCAACTATATTCACAAATTACAAACATT